>VZTJ01006683.1:329005-449005 GCA_013397795.1 Orthonyx spaldingii
AAAAAAAGAAAGAAATATTCCTGAAAAAAAAAAGAAAGAAATATTCCTGAACTTGGCTATCACATAAATCACAGTAGAATGCTGTTGAGCCAGGCATTGTGGTGTTTGGGAAAGCAGCCATTAAGCAAATGAGTCATATACATTTGG
Organism: Orthonyx spaldingii; assembly: GCA_013397795.1. Taxonomy (NCBI): domain Eukaryota; kingdom Metazoa; phylum Chordata; class Aves; order Passeriformes; family Orthonychidae; genus Orthonyx; species Orthonyx spaldingii. The sequence continues at coordinate 329,153 of VZTJ01006683.1, forward strand.
ATATAAAACTCAATTTGTTGCATACCTTCGGGAAGAAAAAACCCCAAATGTCACATTCTGTTGTTACTATGGAAATATTTAACATGAAAAAATAGACTATAAATAAATTAATCTAGGAAATCAGACAGGTACCCAGGTGTCTTAGACTATTGCTTTATCTTGAAGGGGTATGTGCAAATGGACCTTTACATCTTTTGGATGTTCAGTCATAGCTACCGGTGCTTTTCTTTTGTATTTCTCGTTCAGCATCAGAAGATGTTCTACTTTTTAGGAAGCCCCTTCTGAGCGTGTGGAAAGTATCAGCAACTTCACAGATTGAGGGTGATTCATTCACTTTTGTGTCTTGGGTTCTTTTTCTCTTTTTCAAAAGCTGTGGCCTTTTTTTGTTTTTTTTTTCATTGCATACAGACTTTACAGCAACTCTTGAAATGTCTAAACTCATATTAACTGACACACCCCTTTTTTTCTTTTATTTCTTTTTCAACAGTATAGTATCTGTACCATCCTTCAAACATGGATCTCATCTTTTTAATAGCAGCCCTGTCCCTCCAGTAGGCTTAACCTCTTCTCACTGTTTCTGATTTTGTTCACTCCTGTCTTGTCCCTAGAAGAAAAATCCCCATCTGAATTTCTTCACTTCTACTTGGATATGGTTCTGTCTGGTGCTCCGTCCATCACTTTCTCCATTCCTTCCAACAGAAGACCTCCTGCTTTCATCCAGCTCCTTTTACCTTTGTGTCTATAATCCAGCTCTGCTGCCCTTTCCCTCTGGTCCCAGTTGCTGCAGCAACCTGGGCATGAAAGCCACACACCTCCTGGATTTTTACTCAGGTTTTTTTTTTTTTGCTGGGTTTTGGCTCAGTACAGACTTCTCAAGCCAAGAGCAATCCCATTTTGTGGTACATGACAAGCAAGGCTGCAGTTTCCACTGGGAGTTGCTGGAAACATCATCTATCCCTGCAGCCCAGTCTCCAGGAACCAGCCTGAAGGCTGCAGCTGAAGGCTGGCATCCCTTCTTCCCCAGTTGTAGCTCTCAGAGGTCACTGATATAATTTTAATACTTCAAATGGTGCCTATACAAAAATATTCAATCCTGGACGTAACAGGGAGGGATCTCAGCTGCAAAATTCAGGTTGGGATGCAGAGCCACAGGCTGGAGGAGGAATATCCAGAGTAGGGCTTTGGTTTGCACCAATTCCCAATGCACACATTTGTATGAAGGAAGACTCTTAAAAGCCCTTTGAAATGTGTCTGAATGCATGAAGAGATTCCAAAGGTTTAAAGATGTTTGAAAATCCCAGATGCAAAGCAATTGTGGTGCATTACACCTATCACTTCCCCACTTCCTTGTTTTTTCAGTCTGCTTTAAATGAAGAAGCATCTGAAATCCATAAATTTTATTTCTTTATCCTCATTTGAACACTACTGTAGGTGCCATTATAATACCCATATGTTGGAAACCTCAAGAAATGTATCTGTATAATATGCTTAAAGATTTGTCATGTTGGATAGAGGCAGAAAAGCCTGAAAAATCATTATTTAGAACCTTGTAGTTTTAATGAAGAATCTTACCTTTGGTGAAGGTAGTTTTTTCTCTCATTTGCATAAATATGCCAGCTAAATATGTAAATTAAATATTGTCTTGAACCAGCAAATCTGTCCCATTATTTTTTTGTTACCTTTTTATTTAGAAGATATCAACTGTCTTTGCACAAGAGTAGTTTTATCTCTCCTGTCCCCAGAAGCTGAGTGTGCTTGTGAACTGACCTTTCCAGAGTATTTCTGTACTTGGGCTCTTCATCACAGCTGCTGAAATCAGGCATAAAAGACACTGTTAATCTAAAAGGGATAGAAAGATCCAAGTCTGCTAACTTCTGCTGTCTAAGGAGAAAAAAAAAATCTATCAGAGGATGTCCTTCCCCCATATTTCCTGAGCGGAAATGGATACAGAGACAATAGAGAGGTGATATTACACCCTAGAGTCAGATCTGCGGACACTTATCAAGCTAAATTAATCCTTTGCTCACACAATCATCTCAGTTTGTTCTGTCCTGAGGGATAAAGCATTAAAAAAAAAAATAATCACAGGATCTTTATTCAATAATCTGGCTTTTACAGTGATACAGAATTTTTAGGGCAAGTGATGAATGGCAAATAAAAGCACAAGGAAACAGCAACTATTTAGACTCTAAATATATGTTAGACTCTGCAGTAGCTTCACCCTGGGGATGAAGAAGCCTTCCCTGGGAAGCAATGCTGCCCTCTGGACAGAGCACAGCAGAAGGTTCCTGGAAACAGAGGCCATTCCTCTAGACAGTATCTGAGTTTTATCTGATCAGCAGATAGCTTTACAACTCACCTGCAGCAGTCATTGTAAAGGGTCAGATAAGCTCGTAGTTCATAGTGGAAAAAACCCCAAGCACCCAGCCCAGCACAGCACAAGATGAACACATCTGATAGACATATGGACGGGAGGGTGATCTGGAAGTTAGCTCTTCACAGCATGGGGATAAAAACAGCTTCCAGATGAAATCACAGGTGTTCATCAAATTCTTTTTTTTAAGACACCCCAAAATCTAAAAAAAGCCCCAAAGCGAGGTTCTTAGCCTTGTCAAAATAAGGAAAAACATCTCGCGGTGTCGTGACAGTAGAGCACGTAAGGGAAAGGAGCTGTGAAGTGAGCAAGACTAATGGGTTCATTAACGATTATCCCTATCTGCAGTGGAGAGCTTCTCTCTTTACTGAGCCAGGCCGGAGATTATTTGAATGACAACAGGGCTTAATCTGGCTCATCCTCCGAGCCAGTGATCGAGGCTGACTAAAACACTGCCCTCCAGGCTCCGCTATGGAACAGTTGTTTGGTGCCTGTTCTGTCCATGAATAGATTTTCCCCTGACCACAAACTCTGCCTGGTTATACTGGTAGTAGCTACTCTGGGGATTTAGCTTTACTGGTAGAGGACATCCAGGTGCTTTAGAGCAGAAGATTCCCCAGCTGGAGCAGATGGAACCGCTGAAGCTGTTTGGTGGGGCAGAGCAGTGCTGATGCTGAGAGGACAGAGTGCAGCACTGGGTTTGCTGCTTTAACTGTTGTGGCACAGCCAGCGTGGTATAACTTGAAGCTTAGACACCTCATTGTACGGTAGGTTTTGCTCTGAGCAGCTGATCAAGGCAGGCTGAGGGCAATGATACCTTTCCCTCAGTCCCCTTCCCCCCTTCCATTCAATTCAAATAATTGCCTTGTGCAGTTGCCTCACCTGAATTTTATTTCTGAGGAGTTGCTGGTACTTTTCAAGGTGATTTACCAATGGCCCGGTGATATGAGAGCAGATGGGGATGTGATCAGGTCATGGTCACCCTACGGTCCCTTTGTGAACCACAGTTAACTGATAACTGGGAGTAATGGCTTTATCTGCTCTGCAGTTCACTGTCCCACCAGGGAGCTCGTCCCCCTAGAAATGGCAGAGCTCCTGCTCGCTGACCTTTGCTGCAGATCTTTGCAGTACATCAAAAAGATTAATGGTGCGAGTTGGTAGTTTCAAGACCCAGCTCTCCAAATAAAAGATAATTTTTAATTACTGTCCAACCCTATTAGGCAGAGGATTGTATAACATGTGTTTCCTTTTAGAGATGAACTGCCCCAATGGCAGTCGCAGAGCACTTTTGCATAACTCTTTCCCCCTCCCCCTGGCCCTATCTTTGTGCTGATGTGTTAACGTGCAGACATCCTGCTAATGGCTTGGATATGCTTAATCTTAAAAAGCAATTTTGAGGACGGGGTTGGGTCTCTGCTCCGTCCCTCAGGGGGCTGTTTCCCGAGAGCGGGCAGCACTGCCAAGTGGTTTTGGGATCTTAACTCCTTACTGCCAGGTCTGATTTCCCTTCAAAGATAAATCTCTCTCCCTTAACCTCACCAAATACCATCCCTGTTTTTACCCAAAGGTGTGATTTATTTTCTGGTTGGATTCTCATCAGCTTTATCCATATTTTTATCTTTTGATGAGGGTTTAATCACTTAAAAGATGTTCACAAGTATCTGCAGCAGCAGATTGGCATTTGTGTTTTAGGGCACTTTCCAGTATTACCTAGGGTCACAGTGTTAGGACAGTGAAATCCATTTCTTTTCCACAGCATGTTATTTCTTGAATTCAAGCAACAGTTTTTATGCGAACAGAAGCATTTGAAAAGGTCTCTGCCAAGCAAAGCTCCACTCACTGGCTGTTAACCATCCATTAAAATAGGACGAATCCTTCAGCCTTTACCTGTATGAGTGACTTGGAGCCCTTCGAGCAGACTTAGATTACCGGGATAATTACAGGTTTTTCAAATGCGAGATGGTTTAGGATCAGAACCCTCATTTCCAGTGCAGTTTGCAGGGTGAAATCTTCAGCTGTACTTCAGAAACGATCTGCTCTTCTCCTGCTTTCTTTGCTGTCCACCCCTGCTGCTGGTCAAGCCAAAACGTTCCACTGTTCAAATACCTGGCAACAACTATTTAATTTGACAATTTGTAGATGGTATTCCTGTATTACCCTTTAGGACCTTAATAATAGGTTTTTCTTTAGTGGAGCATTAAAACATTAAAGGCCATAAATTCCACAGTCACCTGTATCCATTTATTGCTAATTTATTATGGAACATATCATAAAACTTTGCTTGACATACAGGCCTCTTCATAACTATAAATCTTTTCTCAACTGTTTAGATAACTTACGCTTAAGTTCAAGGAAAGACCTCTATGAACAAATATTTTAAACATCTATTTATTATGCAACACTAATACGTACAAACTATGTGGCAAATACTGACAAATATTACTCTATAGTCAGATTTATCACTTCAAGCTTTTTGGGCATACATCTATTATAAAAATAAAATAAAAACTTTGTGTTAAGTATCTGCTTTATTGAAAGGTTTAAGAGCTCTAACTGAATAGAGCTGTTATTGCAGTTAACATCAAAAATATAAATGTTTCTCTTCAGATTAAGTTTGCCATTTGTAACCTGAAACTGCAGAAAGGAGTGTGTTTCATAGGGGTGAGCAAAACCCAAAGTTATCTGACTTGGTAATTCTATATCTAAATAGTGTCTATAATATCATTGTTGCTGCAGAGCTTGACCTTGCTCTCATGAAGCCATTTTTAAAATCCCAAGGATGCTGGATCATATAGATGGATATAGAAATAATTTGGGCATTTAACTTACTCTATCTCAAATAATTGCTTGGGGTTTGACACTGTTTATATTTGTTGCTTTTAAATTACCTGCTGTTGTTTCTTCTGTGAAAAAGAAAACGTTTTCTACCTTGTGGTGTATAAATTCAAGTTGCTTGGATAAATCAAACCAGCATTCTACAGAATACAACTGTTTTTTTCCTTTTGCATTTTTATCCTGGCTGAATTTTTAGCATATGTATTTGCTAATAATACATATGTATTATTAGCATATGTAATAAAGTAATTTGTTTTAGCAACAATGCACGTGCATACACCCAGACAGCTTCTTTAGCAAGAAGTTGGTTTGTAAAAATGTTGTTTGGGTGCCTCATTAAAAGGCTCTGTTTTATTAGTCCTTTTCCTGCAAATGAGTTTGTTTGCACACGGAAGGTCATTTTTATTTTTGAAACAAATTCCCCTCTTAGTGCTCCCCCCATCAGTTCAGCTTGGTGAGTTTTTGCAAATGCTCTGTGGCCTCAGGATTTCCTTATAAATTGTTAAACTATATGACCAAAACCACAGTGTAAGGCCAGAATAGTGCTGCAAGCACAACTCTTAATTGGTATATTAAAGTCAGAAAAAAGGGATGGAAATCTTCTACAGTCTTCACGAAATACTGCTCTTTAAAGTGAGCTCATTGGTAGTAAACTAATTAAAACTGTACAGATTTTTTGTGTGTTGAGAAAACCCAACCCCAGCTTGCTCTAACGCAATCACGACATCGTTAGCATCCAAATGAAAGCAAAGCAGCTGATTCATCCAAAATATACGTGAATTGTTCACCGGTTTTCTGCTGGCCTGGATCTTTTAAGAAGGCTTTTCTTGGGACAGGACAGGGAGGATTAATGCTCCACAACCTTTACATCCAGTCACCAGCCACGTAAGGAAGAGGATCAATTGTCTGTTGCTGCTTTGGCCCTGTCTCAACCTCCCAATCACACTTGCTGATTCTTGCTTTGAGAACATTTCTGTATTTCCCCCTTCTGAATTTTCTCCCTGCCCTCTCCTTAGCCTCTTCCTTATCCTTTTTGCCAGTCCTTTCCCTTTAGTGTCCTTCCACTCTCCCCTGGGCCCCTGCTCCATGTACAACATAAGGAGAGGGCTGTTACAGCCAGATTCATCCTCTGTCCTTTGTGCAAGAAAAGCAGCAACTACTGTTTTTGATAGACTTTTTGTGTCCTAGACTCTTTTTCTGGGGTTTTTGTGTTCATAAAAAAATTAATTTTTTGGGACTTGCTGAGAAAAATAACAAATTCATGTAAAAATAGTGAATAAATGTAAAAACCTGGTCAGGAGAAGAATGCTATTGCAGGCAGTCTGTAGGCTTAAACCAATCAATTAGCTTTTGATTATATAGCAGGCATCATTTTAATATTACTTATAGACTCTGTGTGTCTTTGCAACAGGCTCCCAGCACATCTCTAAATTCCTCTGTTCCGCAGTAAACAACTTTTTATATTACTTCCTGAAAGTTGACCCTGATGGATTGTAATTAATTATATTGCTGATATCTGACAAAATAAGCAACTTTCCCAGTTATTTATGGTCTTAGATTTCACTCAGCTCCATAATACAATGTCTCTTTAAACGTTGTCAGGTGCTGTGAAAATTATCTGCCTCAAGCAGCGAAGCCTAGGGAACAGCACAAGGTTTAAAACTAATACCGTGAGTTTCAGTTCCTGATACAATCTTACCACAATAAAAGAATTACCTTTAATAAATATATTCCAGGACAGTCTGTGATGGGACTCAAGGAGCCAATTAAGTGTTGTATTCAAATGCTTTGTTTTTCTCTGCAGAGAAACTCCTGGGCCAGGCTCCCTTCTGGCACAAGTCTGCTTCAGTCAACAAATGGAGTTACACCCGAGATGAATTTGCCATGCTATGTTTTTCTAAATAGATTAGGGGTCATTTGAAAAGCTGTAAATAAACCTTTCAAATTCTTTAAGGCAAAAAGAAACAAATCTCCAAGAGGAAGAGAAAGGGAAAAAAAAAAAAGAGAAAAAAAGGGGAAAAAAAAAAAGATTTATTCAGCTTTCCCAGAACTGCAAGTTTCCAGGTGTTCACCTTTTGATCTGGCTACAGGCAATGATTTTCTGAAGTGGTTTCTGATGGTGCCTGACATCATTTATGGCACTCCTGAACAATCTTGTAATGTGCTAAACTACACAAAATTAAGTGAGTTAGTGGCTAGCTAAGAGCAGCAAAAGGGCCATGGATATCACATGCACTTTGCTACTTGCAACAGCATGTGTAGCTGTGAAGCAGCCTTATGTCTTTGATTTGATAATGAGAATAAAATAATTACTGCTCTTAATTATTAATAGTACAGTGGGGTGATAGACCCTTGGATTCTCAGTATTCAGTGCTGTACAAACACAGAGGAAAAAACCAAACATGTTTTTCCTAATTATTTACAGCCCAGCTTAAGGCAAAACATGGCAATGGAGGCAGCAAACCACGGGAAGGAGAAAGATGAGCGATGTCAACCTGCAATTAACCAGCACAGTGTTGTTCATGGTTGTACATCCCATGTTGCTCGTGTTTGAATAAGTTTCCTAGATATCTTATTCATAGTCTGTAATTAAAAGATAGAAGAATCCTTGCCATGAGCTAAAAGCACAGCAGAACTGGACTCAGCTGGCAGATGCTGCACCATTGAGCCAGTGGGAATTTTGCCATTTATTTTCATGGCTGATAATACAAATGATGCTGTTGAGTTTCAGGCAAGCAGGACAGCAGTTACCTGTGCAGGACTTAGGTACAAAATCAAGCTCAAAATGGCTCAAGAGTCAAAACTGGCACAGTCAGTTACCTCTGGCAAGTCAAAGCCATTCACTCACCTTCACTTTTTTCCACACAAGCTGCAGTTTTTTCCTTTTTCTCCAACAAAATTCTGTCAGAGCAGAAATTGTCTGTTGTGCCCAGGGAGGGAAACTGTTGGCAGTGGGTTTAACCTCTGCATCTCAAGGCTTTGTTAATTATTTTAGCTCTTCTGGGCTCAAGTGAGCCCTGTAGAGAAAGGAACTGAACACCTGAGTGGTGGTGTGGGGTGGGAGCAGAGGGCAGATCTGATCTGGAAAACCTGAGGATGTGATCTATAACTTTTAGCTGGAATTTGCTCAGAGCTAAAGGCCTGTTGTGCAGATTTGTTGTTGTCCAGGCAAAAGGTGATAAAGAAGTGTGATTATCTTGTCTCCCAGCATGGTTGTCAACACGTGGGATGTGTTTCTTTCTGTGAGGCACAGAAATCTGTGCAGTGCTTCAATACCCAGCACAGAAATGAGAGAGAAATACTGCAGTTTTGCCTTTTAGAAGTATTTAATCTGTAAATAACTAATTAGCAGTCTTGCAGAATTTGTCACTTCCAATGTTGGTTCTAAGGGTTGAATTTGTTAATGACATTTTAAATTCTTATTTTATGCCAACAAAGACTGTGAACACTTAGCCAAATTAATAGAATTTGCATTGACAATGAAATCTCCCACTGAAGAAAATCTAAGAAGAGAAATATATCTTTGAGATCCTACCGTGATTTTGGTAAGTCTTTTCCAAGTGCTTATTCTGCAAATCACTAGATTAATACCATTTAGAAAGATCAGGCAAATGAAGCTGCAATTAAGAGAATTAGTTAAATCCATTATAGGCTGCTGGCCTTGCTCTCCAACTCAGGAAGGATTAAGCACCACACCCAAAGTCTTTTTGATCCTATCTTCAGGGCACTATTTATTAATTACACTTAATTATTCATGGCAAACCCCAAAATGAAGCAGTTGAACATTAATCCAGCTGTTACCTTTCCCTCAATTCAGGGGCTTCTTTGGGATGCTGTTCTCATCTTCTTGACTTTTCCACCTTTAACTTTACTGAGTGTTTGTCCAAGAGCCCCTCTCTGCAGGAGCAGGTCCATTTCTGTAAGATGACACATCAGTCCTGGTCACTTATCAGTGCTAAATCCAAAAGCACGTTGTCAGGAATTAGGGAAACACAATATTTATGCTGACTGGTGGGTTCTGTGCTGCTCCTGGTGTTTGTGGAGAGGTGGCATCCTAGTGAGAGGAGTCACAGCAGCCAAGCTTGCTAATGCAGCCTGTCAGAAACACAACTCAAAGGAACGTCACTTTTCTAGGATCCATTTCTAACCAAAATTTCTGTTTCAGACAGAAACTCTTCCACCAGTCCCCCTCTCCTGTAGTCCAATGACTGGCATATGTAGCCTGAACATGGCCAGCCCACCACTGAAATGTTGTATTTTATTTGGAGCAGGGCTGTGAAATCACTGACGCTTGCAAGAAGTAAAGCTGGAGTGCCCCAAAGGTGATTTTGCCTCTCTTTTTTCTCCACAGTGGGCAGGTGACCAAAGGCAGCCTGGCCCTTCAGGAGACAGAACACTCCAGTGCAACTCTTCATTAATTACCAATATCATATTTACTAGGGTTGCAGCGTAACTGGAGTGAGACTCTATAACTGGAGGTATATGGTATAGATCATATGTTATTACTGAGTTATGGCTCAGGTGCTATTCAGTGCTTTAAGGACAAGGAGGACAATTAACAGCTTTAATCACACAGGTATTTTAGCTTGTCAAAAACAAGGCCAGCTTTGTGGTGGCTGTTTTGCAGTGAGAGTCCTTCTGTATGACACAGTGAACTGAGGTGATCAAAACATTATACATAGAAAGTGTAAACAAACAAAAAAAATCAGCAAACATTAACTTTACATTTCAAATGTCGAGGTCTAAGGGCAAAACAATGAAGGAAAACACAACACACTTATCTGCTTCCTGTTTCCACTCCATGATCAAAGCTTTTAACTTCATTTTGTTCAATTCTTAATGATTTTCAGGTACTTGTTTTGCCTCAGAGCACCAACAGATGAGGGGAAGAAAGTAAAATGCAGGCCCTTCCCATGTTCTTGCACACCAAAGCTCTGTTTTGAAATCCAGCTCTTCTGCAATCAGATTTAAAGCTGATTTAAAAACAAGAATTATAATGTACCCTCACCTAAAACCATAATAATCTCTACTCCTGCCTCTGGATTTGCTGATGTACCGTGGCTTTTAAGTATTTACCTTCTAGATATGAAGCTCCTTAGGGCTGCGTAATGCCTTATTATTATTACCAGTCCCTCAAGTCATAATGAACTCAGGATTACAGCATATTCTATATTTAAGTTTCCAGGACCAATAATTATTGTATGTTCTTTGTTCTGAAATAAAAAAAAAAAAAAAAAAAATCATATAATTAGTTCTTTTCTGCTCACTACACAGCAAGAATTGATTGGCAAGATCATCATTGCAAATGCTTGGGCAAACCCTAAAACTATTTTTTTTTTCCTTTTCTTGATGGTAGGAAGATATTTCACAATTTCATTATTTTGATCTACTAATCCAGAGAATTGGCAAAAGCTGCAACCATTAAATGATGCGACTGTGAATTTTAGAATGAGGGGGTGTTACTAGTTTTTGTTAAAAAACCAAGCACAAAAAGGACTAATGCCCACCTAGGTTTCCTAGAACATAAACTTTTTTTATTTTTTCTGCTTGGAAATGTTGTCTAAGTAGAAAGACTTTGGCCTTATATCTTATATAGATGTATATATAGCTATCTTATATACCCAAATTGGCATTACTTTGCTAGGCCAGAGATGCTGAAATTACCTTTTACACAGAGTTCTGATTCATTCTTGATAGGAATTTGCTCGCAGACATTTTCTTTATGGTCTCACAGAGCCCGTGTGCTAAGCCTGGTCACCTCCCAAAGCTTTAACGATGTGAATGGTTTGTGCTGGTTTTGCCATTATGGGCACCTAGAAAAATATGCTTGATAATGGCTAAACCAGGGTATTTTCTACTTATGAGCTGTTTTATAAGAAACAAATTCAAATTATACCTTTGTAGGCACCTGTGCACTCCTGGTGATATGAAAAAGGTTTGAGCTGTTGAAATAGGTTTTGGAATCAGCTAATGGGATATTTGGCAAAGTTTTTAGTTAGATTTCCAATGAGGTTTCCTTTAGACAAATGCAAGGGATGTATTGCTATTGTCCTGTGCGTCATTGCTTTTGCTAATCTCCCTTTTGCTACCTCTCCATTTCTGAAGCTGCATCCTGCTAGGGACTGAATCTTTCTTTGTACATCTTTTCTTAATGATAAAGTAGATTTGTGTAAGAATATGAGGCTTTTGGCCAATTTATTCAAGTAGTATTTGGTGGGTGGGAGTTGTTTTGTTGTTTTGTTGTTTTTCCTTTAAACATTCAGCACACAGCCTGTTAAGTTTCTGTAGCACAGTTTATTTTATTAGCAGACAGTAGCACTTGGTCACCAGTCCTATATTGTCAAGAATTCTACATTTGGCACATATTGTGAAGGTTGAAAAACATAACTGAGTACAGGAAGTTATTTGATTGCAAAGTTGCAGTGCTGGCAGAAATAATAGATATCACCAGCATGAACTGAGCTAAATGAAATGTTGTATGTCAGATGCAGTATTTGGGGAATATTTGGGGAATATTTGGGGAACATGCAATTGAAATCTTTATCCCTACCCTCTTCTCTTGCTCATCTTCAAAAACACTGATCTCTCATGGGTTTGTGCAATATGAAGCACATCACATTTTCCACTCTCACCTGTAGAGCTGGGATCCTGCTGCTCTGGGGATGTCAGGGACCAGTGAGGACCGTTTTCCATCCCTGAAGCAGATTCAGAGCAGGGAGTAAAGCTCAGGCTCCGGTCTGCAGTTCCCTGGCACTGGAGTGTGGCAAAGAAGAGAGCACAGAGGGGGTGAGAGGGTGGGTGGGGAGTAAGGATGGTCCAGCTCCACTGCCGTGCCGAGGGAAGAGCAGCAGCAACAGCTCTGTCTGCCTGTGCTGTGTGGGTGTTCACACAATGGAGTTCAGTCATCAGATCCCAACTACACACCTACACCAAGGGCTGTGTGACAGAACAGATTATGTGAGGGTGGATTAGAGGATTGAGTGTAGAAAGAATCCAGAGCCACTTTTTCTTTTTTAGATTTGCTTTATGTTGCAGCTAATCTTTGTCCAAAAAAAAAAAATCCATAATGGAACTGCAATGAAACTTGGCCTGAAATCAACTCATCTAGGTTTGCTGGATTTTAGATGTTGAAAGCCAGGATCTGGGATGTAATTGTGTAGCATTACATGACACATCAGGTGTCCTAAATCCCCTTGAATTACAGGCATATAATTCAGGAGATGCCTCAGGTGCCCTGTGAAAAAAGAAAGGTACACCTAGAGAGAAGCTCAGATCTCGTTGACGAGGCTGTGGGAAAAGGCACCACAGCCAAGTGGCTGGAAATGGGAGGAAACTGGCCCTGAGGTGTTTCAAAGCAACAGAAGTGGCAAACCAAATAATTCATCTGCCCCAGAAACTAAAACAGGGCTTGCACTTAAAAATGGTGTCCATGACAGCTTGTCCATTTTTTCCAGTCATATCAGTCTTCCTCATAAAATACATTACCTCTCCCTACAAGCCTTACTTCCCTTGCCCCTTTGAGCTCTCAAATAGGTGAGTAATCCTATTGACTTCCAAACTCTTTACTTGCAAATAGTCAAGAGCTTTGTCTGGTCAGGGTCCAAAAGTCCTTCTAACCTGCAAGCATTTATGGAGAAAGTGCTGATTGAATAGGAAAAAATGTGCAAAAATATATTTAAAACCTCCCCTCTCCAAACCTCAGCTGGCAAGTGCAGTGGGGCAAATGGTCCATTCTGGCTCCCAGCTGTTTAGTCTCCCCGGTTTACAGTCCCCATTATGTGCCAATTATGCTGAAGGTGAGGCCATCACTTGTTTGCCTCTGAGCAGAGCTATTCTCTAGCATGAACAATGCTCTGCAAACCAGGCAGCTCCACAGGATAAAATGGCATATTCTTATATGCAGACGTGGTTTAGTTGGTTTATGGCAAGTTGTACTTGTTCTAATAAGTCCTATCTACAAACTAGTGAATTCTGGGACCGTTTTACAAGTAATTACTTTTTAATTTTAGTTTTCAAGGGTTTTTATTAGATTTTTTGGGCAGATGCAGGGTCTGACTTGTCTGTCCCTTGGAGGACACGTGCTTTGTGCCAGGCAGGTATATTCAAGACCACTAATTTTTCCTCTGGGACTCTCTCATGGAAGGCTTCATTTCACTGTGGCAGGTTAAATCACTTTAAATTTAGATACTCATAGACAAGTATGTTCTCAATCTGTTTCTTAGACAGCAAAACACTTTTTTTGGCAAAGGAATCGCCTTTGGGAATCCAAAGACCCCAACCTATCATAGTACAAGCTCATTTCTTTTTCCTTTCCTGCTTTCCTTGTGTGTTCTGGACCCTGCTAAGTAACCTTCCCTATCTAAAAGTTGCTCTTCACAAAAGTAGGAGAGATATTGCTTTAGTTTTCAGTTACAGACCTTACAACTCCATCAGAAGAAAGATTTGTGTTTTCACATAGTCCCCAAGAGTTACCACTTAGTGTTATTATGGTCTTTGCTCAGGGTAACACCAGCTTGACAGCTTCCCATTTATTAATGCAGTTAAATATGTTAATAAACATGACATTTATTATTATCATAACATTCTTCAGTTACATGGGTGCAGTCTTATCCAGCAAAAGCAAACCTGAGCCAAATATATCTTTAAAACGTCTGCACACATGCCAATGCCAGCCAAGGGTGTGACATTTTTTGTTTTTCATTTTTCCAGTTTTTAAGAACACTTCATACTGGCAAAAGCTTTCAGGGAAACCCAGCTTATACTGGCATCAAGTGATTTTTGCTCATACAGCTTGCCTTGTTTGCAGAACTGTTTCAGGCTAGACCAGAAAAGCACTCTCTGGCCAGCACAAGCTGAATGTGTGCCAGGGCACAGCTGCAGCGGTGTCATATCAACCCACAAACAAGGACTTCGTCAGGCAGCACTGGTGGAGAGCTACAACCTCTTTAGCTGACTCTCATTTACCCCCAGTAAACCCTTTCTTGGTGCTCATTAGGAAGGTTCACCATTGTAGGGTGGTTATTGGCACGCCTTGCCTGCATTCTGCTGTTAATTTTTCTCAAAGTTCAGTATCCCAGAATACTGGACCAGTGTATGGCAACACCACATGAAACTAAACAATTCCTAAAGTGCCTGTTTGGCTTACATGATCTGATTCTAAGTTCATAAATGAAGAAGTTCCTTGCTGGTTTTTCTTGGTATCCTTTTGGTGCCATCTGAGAAGCACAAAAAGAACAGAGAGGACTGAAGGCTTTAGATCAAGAAGAAATGTCTGGTCTGGGAGGACAGCAGAAAATCATGAAGGGTTTTCCATTTGATGTGGGACACTGCATAAATCCCTTGTTGTGGAGATTTAGGGACACACAGTGTAATAACTCTACTCTGTTGTCATAGAGAAGGACAGTTGTTCTGTGTCTTGAAAAATGCACCATTTTTCTTTTGTATGGCTGCAATTATTGTTTTCCATTTTCTGCAGTGTTTGGGGGTGAGAGTGGCCTATCCCTCCTCTGAGGTCAGATGGCAGAAGAACCATCCCTTTCCTGAAATCCTTATGAAATGGGTTAGACTAACTGCACAAAGATCTCGCACTGAAGTGCACCTGGGACATTTTTTTATCTCTGAGATGTTGGTTTAGGTCTTTAAGCAGCTACTGGACTGTGAGGCCCTGAGGGCTGTGCCAACAAGAAGACCTGCATCTCGCAAAAATCACGTAAATCTGTGACTCCTGTGGCAGTGCAGCCTTCTACCATGCTCACCACACATTCCTACGGGAATGTGCAAAGCCCACGGAACAGGCCCTGAAGATATTTCGACTTTGAGAAGAGCAAGAAGTTGCATAAACTTTCCTGCATTTTACATCCCCATCTTTCATTGTGAGATATTGAATTGTGACATCAAAGAGTTAATGTGGACAGAAATGTTTGATCTCATTCTACTTGAACTTATTACATTTTGAATGCTGATACTGTTACAGTGAAGCTGTAAATTTATCTTGAGGTAAGCCAGCAGAAAGGCACTATTTTCTAGTTAGTAGCAGCCATTCTGTTCCTTAAAAGAAATTTGGGACAGATGTGTCTGTCTTATTATTTCAGTGAATGCAGGGAGAAAATGTATTTTATTTCTTATTAAATAAATTTGCCTGTTCATCTCAGTATGTGGGGCTGTCAAAGTTTATAAATTTGGCGGTATTTTAACATGATCATTCTGTTTTTCCTTAAACCAAGTTATTAAATTGATATATTTTTATAAAAAGCAGAGGGTGATGGAAAATTTTTTTTTCATCTTTTGCCATTTGGTTGACTGTTAGGGGGTTTTAAGTAACACTGTATCTTAAATCAGAAAGATAAAAACTCTTCCAAAGACTTCTGAAAACCAAGTAAAAGTCTGGGATTCACTGGGTTGCAGTGCTGGTAAAGCAGTGTGTGTTTGGATTTTGGTGTTGGGATTTTTTGTGCTACTGCATTGTCAGAGTCTGAGTGTCTCATGCTTTTCCCTGAGCATCTCTCATAGCTGCAGGGGAACCAGAGACAAGCTGTTCTGTTGACATATTTACAAATCTCACTCTCACTTCTGCCAAGGTGGCTTTAGATTTACAGTCACAATAAAGACCCTTTACACCGTTTTCAGCAGTGGTTAACCTGGTGTAAGTGCAAATAGGGTGCAGCCCTGACTAGGAAAAGTTTCCTTTTGTGTCAAAAAAGGCCCCAGCTCCTACAGAAGTTATGGAGGCAGAGTTCCCGTGCTGGAGTGGATGTGCCTGGTCACCAAGTCACACAACTTCCCATTGAAGCTCCCTCTTGAAGAAAACACTTGAATTTGAGTCATGCTGTGACAAGCAGCTGTGACTGGGCGAGCTGGTATTAAACCAAACCTTCAGACCAAGAGCTTAGAGAGGGACAGACTTTTTTATCCCAGTCTTTGTGATGAGAACTGGTTGACTTTCTAGCAAATGAAACCAGGCACTTCTGTGGGGAAGAGTGAAAAAACCTGAGAGCAAAAAAGTTGTTAATTTATGGAAAGGAAGATGGAGACATGGAAAGGATGAAATCTGTTTGCAGTGAGCAGCAGGTCAGCCCTTCTGCAAGGAAAAGCAGGACCTTCTTGCATGTGCCTCCTAGAGAAGAAGGATCAACACCAAATTAAAAAAATAAAACTAGAGCATCAAGATTTTCATTTGTTCCATTGATTCTGGTTGACAAATCTGCTTAGTTAGATCATCAGGTACTTTGTGTCCTTGATTCTCCACTAGCCTATAGTGGTTCCACAGATAGTAAAGACCACAGGTAGTAAAATATGGGGGGAATTACTAAATGCCTCCGTGTGCATGGCTGGGAAAGGAGTCGGACCCACAATATGAACATCTTTTAAATCAGATGTTGCTAAGAGTTTGCCCAAAAGAGGTCTCTCTTCCCACTCCTCAGGGCTGAACAAGTTTGAGCTTCAATAAAATTTTTAAAGTAATTTCAAGCTGGTGGGCAAGGTCAATATTCCATCATTTGCTGTAATCCCAAAACAGGACAGTGTTTGCAAATGGTGAAATTTTCCATGAGCAAAACCATTTAAAAAGTTGTTGATTCAGGGGCCTGGAAATGTTTCTCTGGGCATTTCTAATCAAAAGGTAGTGTTTCACATGGTGAGTGAAAAGGTCCTCACTGCATCATAAGAGATTTGGTTTGGGCAAAGAGCAGGTCCCTGAGTTACAGCTGGGTAAGCAGGGAAATCGACTTCTGTTCCTTGAGAAATGAGCCAGGCAAATTAAATTAATGCTGCCTTGGTCCACAGCAAAGCTTCTCAGCTAGACTCCAGAATTAACCTAGGAGACTGAAAGCATTGCTTCCCACTCAAAATCCACCTCTGGTTTGTTGTATGGTTGGATGAGGCTTTGGATCAACACAAATTCTGGCAGTGGGAAGAACAGCAGGATGAAAGTAGAGAGAAGTGCTGGGACCACGGTGAATCACTGCTACCCGTAAAATGTAACATTTTTGTTTAGGAGCAAACCTCTGGTTGTGTTTTAGGCTGAAATGGTGGTCTGTGCATTGCCATTAAATGCTCTTCTGCTACCTTGTGATAGAGCAGCATCTTCCAGGGGCCACTGGACAAAGTTTACCTCAGCAAAAGCATTGCTTAAATACTATTTAATATTAATCTCATATCTATCCTTGGTAAAGTGGGAATAATAGTATTTGCCCAGCTTTGTGATATTCACTGACATCCTGTGGTAAAAGATGGTCTGGAAAGTGCACCAACTTTTTTATTCCCCCTAATAAATGAGAAATCTCATTCTCATTCTAGGACCTGCTGTGGGTGAGTTAAGGTGAAACCAGAGTATCAGGTCTATAAAACATGGAAAAGAGCAGCTACAAACTGTGATGCCACAGACAGCAATGAATCCTAACTGCCCTTCTGAGCAGGCAAATAGTGAAGAGCACAGTCTGTCCAGGCTCAGATGTGCCACAGGACTGTATGGAATAGAGAACCCACACAGGGAGGTGTCTGGGGCACCCTGCCCATGATCACTTCATGCCACACATACCCACAGCCAGAATTTATTCAGTCACAAAAGCAAATAGCATTTCTGGGAAGAAGAGACCCAACTATTATCAGTGCACTTCACTTTTAAGTGGCTGGCCATGCCACGCTGGTAATTTAAATGGAGAAAGAGTGATAATAGTTTAGCAGTGAGAACAACAGTTTTTCCACCTCTTATCTGGAGATAATGGTGGAACATTGCAGGGTTTTTTTTCACCCTCTTCCCAGCACCTGTCCTTATTTGTTGAACAATTTATAGCTCCATCTGAAGCATTATCCTGCGAACAGTAGGAGGTATTTGCAGTGCAGCACAACATAATCCTCCCCTCAGAGATTAAGACTATTACCTCATTGATGCTCCTAGTCTCTGCCAGCCTTGGCATACCAATGTACAGCGTGAATGCAGGTTTGCTGCATAATAGCTCACTATGCTACCAGCTAAGCCACTGAATGCTTCTACAGTCATTCCTTTTATTAGGAGAATGACATGACAGTAATAATGGATAATGAATTCTGTTAATGAGATGACTTATTTCAAAAGTAAATAAAGCTCAGGTGTCACGTGAATGAAACATTTGAAATATCTGCAAATGTGATTTAGTCAAATGTTCCAGGGAAGAAGAAAAAAAACCCCACACAAACCCTCCTTTGAGGCAGCTGCAATTGAGTGGGTTGGACTCCACAAGCAAGAAAGGAGAAAAGGGAAGTTGTACACTCATCTTAATTTCATCCCTGGTGCAGGTGATTGATGGCACAATCTCTCCTGCTCCAGTACAGATGAATTTGGCCACGCTGAGGGTATGTAACCTCTGTCAGGTCGAGGTTGCACTCCTGCTCCTGTGTGTGATGGGGTGGGAGCAGCTCCCAGCAGGAGCTGCCTTAGGACTGCAGCTACTGGCACAGGGTCCCCACAGCTTGGTCTCTCTCTTCACCGAATTTATCACAAAAAGCTCTTGACTTGGTTGAACTAAAGCCAAGGGAAATGCGAATATCCACTGGTGTTTCTGCTGAATTGCATTTACTGCTTTCCCAAGTTATTATTCTTCCTATGAAGAAACAACTTACACGTCTTTTCATGTAACACAGAAATATTAATGTAATCTTCCTCACCTCACATTTTCAATTGATTGAACTGTGTTTTCCTTCATTTTTCCAAACCAATTCACTGTCAAGCACAAACCAGGTTTGTAGTTTGGTTTCTCATACATGAAAATGTTACCAACAACATCAGCATCACACAGAGATACAAACAGGCATCATCAAGGATGTGGTGAGGATGCTAATATTAGAACTGTCAGACAGCCTTTGTGAAACTCAAGGTTTCTTTATTGACCATAAAAGCATTAAAGCATCAAAGAAAGAGACTACTTGGTGTCTACAGGCGTATTTATCTTCCCTAAGATTTTTTGCCCTGATGTGGACTCTGACTTCTGCACATCTTTAATACATTTATCCTCACAGTATGCCTGTGAGACACAGAGGAGCTACTATTTGCGTTCTACAGCAATTCTGCAGTTCTGCAAAGCAGAAAGCTGAAACACTGAAGGAGAGAGCAGGCAGGCTGACCTCCTGCAGACGTGACAGCAGGAACCTCTTCCAGGAGCTCAGCTGCCCAGGGAGCCGTGACCTACTCCTGCTTTGGCTTCCTCTGGCCAATTGCTCCTGCCCAATGGCATAAAGCACGGGACTCTATGTGCAGTGTCACCTGTCACTGGTTAGCAATGCCCGGGGGTTGTTTGCCCATCCAGCATAGTCTGTTGATGGAGGGAAGATTTTAACAAGAAAGGAATGAATGAAGTGATCTGTCCCATGGCTTTGGCCCTCTTTTCCCTCGTCCTCAGGGAATGACGTGGGTGTTCCCATCTGACAGCTTGTTGGTTCTCTGTGTCTGGTAGTTTGAGCAAAACCATTTTTGAGGGGCCTTGAGAGAAACCAGACTGTGGCAGTCCCTGTGACCAGTAGAGACTAGAACTAGAGGATATTGTCCCAAACTCCAAGTGTCCCTGCAGTAGCTGGCCCACACCAGCCTCCCACCTAGCAGAGCTGCACCACCATTGGTACCCAAGGCAGCTGCTTTGATGAGGTTTGGGGATGGGTTTCCTTCCCTGGGGACTCGGGACACTACAGGCACACACCCCAAAAGAGAGAAGCAATTAAAATCTGATGCCTATATGGGATAGGGGAAGGAGGAGAGGGAAGGTGCAGAGAGATTTGAAAGCAGAAAATGATTTGCATGCATGACCTGATACATTTTTCAGATAAATCTTACAGAGTTGTTGAAGTATTTCACCCAAAATAATAACAAAAACTGCGCTATCCTTCAACACTCAGCACCACTCCTTTTTGAACCAATGTGGGAAAGGTCTCAAAAGTTTAGCAAAGGGGAATCAGCCTCCTTAGGAGGCTCTGTGGGCACCTCAACCAGGAGGGCATCCCAGAACGTTGCAAGACAGCTGCATCAGGGCAAAGCTGGCATGTGCTCCTGCCTGTGGGCTGAGTGGTGCTGCCAGCCCCACACCAGCCTTCCCAGAGCACTCGGGGTGGATCCAGGCTGCTGAGAAGCTGCCCTGCTGTTTGGTTGTTTAAGCTGTGGCTGCAGAAGAGAAGAAAAGCAAAACCATGGATTGATTTATATCTCTTGGTTATTGTAAGTCATTCCCAAAAGAAACAAACAAACAACCCCAGACATTTTAAAACTTAACCATTTTTAAAAATGGCAAAGTGCTTCTATCATTTTCAGTAATTAAAGCATGAACAAAAATTAAAAACTCCCCTGGCTCTTTCATTTGATGATTTTCAAGCCTGCTTTTTTCCCCTCGCATACTCCTTGCATGTTTCATTCCTCACAATCCTGTCCCCATTAGTGGTGATGACAAAGCTCCCATTGCTCCCCATGTGTGGGAGAATCACACTGTAAGGATGGATTTAATCACCAACCTTCAAAGTGACTAAAAAGGCAGATAGATGGGATTCCTGGGGAGATTTTCAAACGTGAGTTTTGACATCCTGGCTCTTTTGAGAACGTTGCTGCTCTTTGCTAAAGCATTTCGCGAGGCCTGCCCTTCTGGGCCTAATTTCAGGTACCCCGCGGTACAGCTGCTTAACTGGTTCCAGCTCCGTGCTGGAGCACTGGGCACCCCTCGGGCCGGCACCACGGCGCTGCTGCCAAGCTCCAGCCCTGGATCCCGGCCTGCTGAATTCCCAGGCACCGCAAATGGCCGGGGGAATCTCATCCCACTGCCCTTCCCCGCGTACGCAGCGGCGCAAGGCGTGAGGAGCCCTCTGGAAGCACTGACTCTCCCTTTCCATGGGGGAAGTCACTAACGCTCCTTCAGCTGCCGCGTTAGAAAGAGCAGATCAAAACTCGTCAATTATTCTCCTAAGCATCTCTAATTAAAACCAATAATGGGGTTAATTAAAGCGCATGAAAAGCGGGATGTTCAACACCAAGCCAGCATTTCTTTCTCGGCCTGTGCTTGGTATGTGCAGTTGAGTCCCTTCATTAGCTCCTGGCCAGGGCCTTCCAGACCACATACACTTTCCCAGGTGTATTGGTCTGTGCTCATAGCAACAAAATTAGCCTCAGAACTATTCATTTTCTTTATATTGGGCAGGTTTTTTAAACCAGTGGCAGGTATTTTCAATCTTCTTTCATTTTTATGCATAGAAAGGGAAAGTTGTGAATAATACCTGCACAAAGGAACAGAAAACAGCTCCCCTATACTCATCAAAATTTTATTTTTATTTTAATTTACACATTTAGGAAGCTTATCTCTGAATACCAAATGAACCCACCTACTTTAGTTTGCTCATTAAGCATAATTTTATATGCATAAAGTGGTATTTTTGAGGCAGTATTAGTATTGGCAGTTGGGTTCTGGATCCATATCTTTGCCTAAGGAAGTCAATGGAAAAATATTCATTTATTTCAGCAACAGTGAGGTTGGACCTTAGTGAATAGTTATCTACGTGTGCATGAAAACACAGCAATGCCTGTAAGGAGATGCACAGATACTGGTCTGCTCACACTCTTAGGCAATCTGAAGAAGTAGTTTTATTCCAACTAAATTCTAGGAGCACCTTGCACTGTACCAAATAACTTTCCAGAACAACTACAATAAAAATATCAAGGCATGAATGTATTTACTTATTAAGAAAAGTAGTGCTGCATGAAAACAATAATTGCTTTTTGGGAGATGAATTTTGTTGCACAGACCATTTTTAGACTCTTAAGGCTTAAAAATTAAGATTTTCTGCTGGTTTTTGTGCTGTCAAGGCTGGAGAAGGGAGGGATCCTTATTTCAGCTTGGCTGTGGTGACAGAATTGATGCAAGTTTAGTGGTCAGGCTGTGCTTTTATCAGCGTACCTTTTATTCCACTTGGTGGTGATTTTACTCTGCTGGTCAAAAGTACACTGCTGCCTTTGTGTATGTTAGCACGCCTAATTATCAGTGCTTGGCTGAAGGAAGTACCAGAAAGTTAATATGAAAATACAGAAGGGATTATTTAATTCTTGTACAGATTCCAAGGCACCAGTTCAGCCTGCACCAGCAGAAGCTGGGAGCTGCACACAGGCTCCCAGTACACCGAGCTTTGCTTCCAGTTCAGATTCAGCCACAGCTCGGTTTGCAGCGGTTGTGCTCCTAATAAGCCCATGAGTTGGAGAGAAATGCAAATTCTTCAGTTATTATGAATTATCTTCAATTATTAGCTGTTTACGTGTGCCATGGTAGTAACTGGATATGAAAAGAGCTGAGCCTCTGCCTGTGAAGACAACTGTGTGGTAGTTATTTAAATGTCAGTTCCCTTCCATTGACAGGGTAGTGGTTTTCATAAACAGTTTGGAAGTTTCTCTTTTTTTCTTTTTCTTTCTTTTTTTTTTTCTTCCAAATGGCTCAATGTTGATTGTATCAGCAAAGCTATTATGCTGAGCCCCTGCAGTAATTTGTCAAATAATCATCTCCTGGCACATATTTTTTTTTACTACAAAGGCGCTAATGATTACAAGTATGATTAATAACTGAACTAAGTTGTTATTGCCAGGAAGTTTTAGTGCATTCAGGGAATCGTGACCTGTATTAAAAAAAAACAAACCTTGGGGACAACAGAGGTTGGTCATACTTCACGGAAGGAATGTACGACCTGTACATGTTTCCTTTTACCCTGCCATGGTTTTTTATTAGATCTTGGGATAGTAACCTCACGTGGGTCATTCCTCGGTCAACTGCTCATCTCCGCTGTTGTTCCAAGCAGGATTCCCGAGCCGCTACAGGAAGGACCGGATGATTTCTTTAAGGAATAGCGCTATTTACAAAATAAATATAAAATCAGGTCTCCATTTTGCACAAGCGACAAATTATGAGAACTCCAGCAGCTGTATATTTGTTGAACACCCGCCTCCTGTGAGTATAAATTGCACCTTACTGAGTAGAAATAAAATACAGTCCACCAGAGACTTTGCTGCAAGGTGTAGCTGCTTGTGTATGGGCAAGTAATGACTTGCATTTTCAGCTGCTCCTTAGTAAGAGCCTTAGTAATTGGAATCAGTTATTCAAAACATCTCTAAATGTGATTTAAATGGCAAGGATTTAATAACATAGAAAGAAGTCATTACAGAGGTTCAAGCAGGGGAGAAGGGAATTCCGTTTTTCAGAGCAGAGGGAGAAAAATAAAGCAATTACTTGATGTAAAGGCCAGAAACAGGACTCCTGCTGTCACAGAGAAATCAAATCTGTCAGCAATTAGTGGGATCTTAGGAGGCAAAGAACCCTTCAGTGTTGAACAGTGAATAAGGGGTTAGCAATTATATGAACTGATAAAAGTGTTCTGGTTTTCAAACAGCAGGTTAACAAGGCTTACTTTTTTCATAACTTCATGCAGATGTGATGAGTCACACTTTGTGACATTTTTCAGGAGGCCTGTATGAAAAGGTAAGAAAATAATAAAGCAGATTGCATTGCTTTTGCATTTAAGATGCTGCTGACTTATTTATTGCAAAATGACCCATGGCACGATGATGGGTCCGGCCTCGGTGTCTGTCACTTCCCGCCGGGGCCAGGCAGTCGCTTACTGAACTCTGCCTTTAAAAGCACTGTTTGTCTTCCATATGTGAGCACTTGTGTGACCAAAAAAAAACCCCAAACCCCCGCATAAATATAATCAGGTCTCATTCTATTTGACGTCAGAAATACTCAGAAATTCCCAGCAGAAGGTACTTATACCCTGCAAGATTGATTCTTGAACAGAAGAGTTCATAGAGGGAAACGGAAACAGACGTGATTATGCCTTTTTAGTCTTGACTCCGTCTAACGTTTTAAACACTGTATAGACATTACATGATTAATTGGCACAAGAAAAAGAATATTTGTAGGAAACCAAAAGATGAGGAGGTTTTCTCCATATGTCAGCGAGGCTGGGGCAGAACTAGAACTCTGATCCCATGCTTTTATTGACTTTAATGGGGAACTTTAAGAAACAACAAGCAGAAAGGGGCTAGAAACTCTAGATATACAGCCTGTACCTTCAATAATGTATAGGGCAACAGTGAGCTTTGACTTCATCTTCATCCTAGGCTACCCTATTTTGTTCACAGGCACCAAAGCCCTTCAGAGCAGGAAGACAAAGGAGCTCTGGCAGTTTCAAAAGGCTTTCTCTCTCAAAACAGAGGGATGAAGTGTGTCTAGACTGAGACGCGAAATCCTTCTGGAATGTCTAAAGAAATTAAGGCTATTGAGATTAGCAGGGAAAGCCTTTCAGTGGGATCAACATTCACAGAGAGCATTGCTTTACAATCATCTCTAAGTGCCCAGTTCATCCACTGAAGCAAAAGCCTCCTTGGCTTTATGTTGGCTGCTTGGTCTGTGGTGTGTCAGACTCCTAGAGGCAAGGACAGTGCACTGCTGAGCTCCTCCAGACTGCAGAAGAAACGGGAGCAGTTTATGCCTGATCAGTGGTTTGTACTGGGGTTTTTCCCAGTCCAAGCCAGAAAGCAACCTGAGCACTGGCTGCAGGAACATGTGGTGATCTCAAGCTCCAAGGTGGAAAGGCGCAGCTGGGGCTGAACTGCCACCACATTCCCTACACTACACAAGAAGATATCATGCCCATTTCCCCAGGATTTTCAAAAATCTCATGTAATGCAGAGCTATGCTGGTATTGTGTTGTGTATTAGCATATTGTTGAGTGTTGTCTCAAAGGTAAATCAGGAGTTAAAGAAAAGCAACAAAACCAAAACCTCAGTCCAGATCAAGATTTCTCCAACCTCAAAATCTTACAGAGGCATCCTTTGCTGATTGGGGGATAGGGGCAATAATAGAAATTGCAATATTTCTGTTGAGAAGTTGATACTAGCTTCCAAAAGACATGCAAATCTTGTATCAAATCAATATAGAAGGAATGTCTCAGGGAAGGATTAGATCACCCCTGTATCCTAGTCAGGAACATTTCAAAGCAAATTTACATATATACCCAGAAAATGATTAAAAATCTCTGGAACTTCATTCATTTCCCATTAGATTTTTCATTAATATGTATTTTAGGTCCTAGGAAGGTTTGGAAACTACTTCATACACTTCAATCTATTTTAAAAAGATTGAAAGAAAAACAAAACAATTGAAGCACTAGAGGATTAAGTGAATACATATTCTTTTTTTTAAATAATTCAAATTCTTTGAAAAAAACAATACAAATTTCAAAAGTTTTTGATTTGTGAAGTGTTCTAAAACACCTCAGTTTTCCAAATTGCATTGTAGGTGAATTTATATGAGCACTCTTTTTTGTGTCTGAAAAGATGGTGGATGTCCATGGGAGAGAACAGCGTTTCCTAACCGTTGGCCCAGCACCATCTTTTTCTCTGCTGTGTGCTTAAAGGATTGCTTGAGCTGAATATCACACTATCTGTGAAGAACTCCTTTTCTGATCCCTCCTGCTTTCTCTAGGATGAAGGAAAGCTTCCAAGGAGATTCACTTTCAAGTGAATTCATCAGGTTGCTCTGACCTGGGTAAATCCTTTGGATGTCATATCAAAACGCCTGAGATAGCTTCCCATTTCATCACCTTTTGAACCCAATCCTGAGTTGCTCTCTGATCCCCACATTTTTGGTTCATGGTACGTGCGTTTGCACGCAATTACCACTGATCTCAATAGCGTCCTCATTATCTGGCCAGATCAGGCCTTGGTTTAGGTATTTCACAACCTCACATTAAGGAATTACTAAATGGCAAGTGCCTGCTTAAAAACAGAAGCATAAATCCCATGGAGGTGATTTTTACATCAATCTCATGACTGTGAAAACATTGAGAAGTGATGAAAGAGTGGTTATCAAAAAGAAAGGTAAAAGGAAGAAAAGGCAGAATCTTGGCCTGTGTGATGAACTTAGATGGGCTTTAGTGATGATGGTTACACATTTGACACCTCCTGTTTTGCTTCCAGGAACTGGCAGTGAAATGACTCTTCTAAATCCCAGTGCTGGAAGCTGCCCACTCCCAAGGAAAGATCACGTGGTGCTGAGAGCTCTCTGTGGTGTGCCGGTGGAAGGAGGGTTCTCCATGGGAATCTCACATTGGAATATGGCAGGAGCTGGTGCCTACAGGTTCAGCAGAATTTTCTGTTTCTGGTCAACACCTTAGAATTTGTAGGATGTCTCCTGTCTTATTTCAGGAGCCACATATCCAAAATTAGCAAGGACAAGATTCAAATTTCAGTTTGAAGTTTTGAGTTTCCTGCTTCTCTCAGAGCAGAGATCCACAGGATTTACTCATGAAGAAGCTTCCAGAATCTTGCTGGCAATCCAGCTGTGTCTGCTTTCTTGTCTGGGAAAAATTAGTAGTTTTTAGGGAAAATCTTTGGTGAAAACCAGCTTGACTTCACATTTCTTTGAACTTCTTTCATTTGGCTTCAGGACTGAACGTGGCACACGGAGCACACTTGTCTCATTGCTTGCCGGTCATGGGCAATTTTCAGATTTTTATGGTGATACAACAGCTGCTGTCATGGCGTTAACTCCTCTGTAGGGCACACAGCGTCCTTCCATGTATTGGAGAGTGCCTATGGATGCCTTGGCCGTCCTGAGCACCCTACCCAAATAACTTTCCAAAAGCAGCTCCCAGTAAACTCAGTTAACTGATTATTTCTAGTGGTCAGCACCCACCTGTTGTTTCCCATGACAATTTATGTAGGTAGAGGGAATAGAACTTGTATTTGGGAAGATGTTGTCTTTGCTTCTTGAAAGAGAAGCGAAACTAAACAATCTTATGCCAGATTCCATAGCTGCAGTTTAGGGATGAATCAATTCAAGTCAGTACCTTGGGACTTGCAGGCAGAGAGAAGATTGTCACCAAAGCAGGGCTGTGCTGGCACAGGCTATTTGATAAATAGTTTCCTGTGGGTTCTGCTGGTGCTGAGTGGCTGCAGGGGGTGTCTGGGCTTCCTCCAGGGAACCTTCAACGTCCCTGTGGGGCCATTTTCTCAATTGTTCTCCAGATATCAGTGATTAAGATCTTATCTGGGGCAACTTTCATCCTCGAATATCCGCAAACACTTTGCAAAACATCACGCAAGGTATCCATAGCTATTTACCACTTGGTAACCTGATTGCATCAGACTGGAGGAGGAAATTTATTTCCTTGTGAAATATGATCTCGTAAAAATCCCTGGGACAGCAGGCCTTGCAATGCACCATGCGTGGCATTGCTGCCTCCAACAGAGGCTGAAGATTTAGCTCAATTATGCTGTAGTTTGTCTTTAATAAAAAGAATTTTTCACGAACAAAAGTGTAAGTGTAGGAAACTGGGGAGTGACACTTTGTCCACGTCTCACTGCACTGTGTGGGGAATTTGAAGGAGCAAGTTCCTTATCAGGAACCTGGTGAGAGGAATTCTTTTCAGGTAAGTCAGCAGCAAAGTTGCAAAATAACCTGTGCTGTACATACAGAGGCCTCTCCATTTCCAGAATTCCTGCTTGCTTTGTTGCAAACCTTATCCCAACTGCAGATTTGATGGATAATTGTTTTTAAAAAATCACCTGTCCCTTCATGTTCCAAAACCGCCGTATGCTAAATTTTACTGCCCTTGCCAACCCCCTACCCTTTACTGCATTTAATCTGCCAACAAAGAGCATCGTGGTCCTGCTGACCCTAACATACTTGGCCAGTTTGCATCCAAAAGCACCGGGCAGAAGAAGCGGGATTTGTGCCTTTCTCGGCAGCATTGTTGGCCAGAAGAGCCACTTTTGGGGCTGGAGCAGGAAGCAGAGTGTTCAGCATCCAGCCGGCCGCAGCCCTTGAGACGTGAAAGGAGCACTTGGGGTTCATTACACAGCACTGATGTGGTGGCATTGTGTGGCTCGGGATCCCGGCTGCTCTGGCTCTGCCACAAGGCCTGGTTTTCTGCCTGGATGCTCAGGTCTTGCTTTCTTTCCATTGTCTTGCCTGGTGTCCAGAAATAAAGGATACTCGGCACGTAGGGAGGGGAGTGGGAAGAAGAAAGGAGTGTAATTTGTAAAGGAAATATTTCCACTAGCTAAAGTTTAAATGGGCAACATTGGTGTTTAGTCAGCCAGTTCACTCTAGGAATTGTATTTATTATCTTACAAAATGTTTTAAATAATGCTGGTTCCTTCCTTCCTCAGGTTCTTATGTATTTTCATCATTTGTTGTTGACATGACTGCCTCATTCAGAAAAAAGTTATGATCTTCTACATAAACAGGATCAAATCCAGAAATATATTTATTTTTAAAAATGAAAGAATAAGTGTTGTCATCATTATTTTGAGTTTGCTTTGGTTTTGAAGACGTCAACAATTTCCTTGAGTTTTTAAATGAGTGATGAAAAAATGGTTTTAATCTAGGTTTTTTTAGAATGATACTGAGAAAGCCCTTGTTTATGTGAAATGCAAAACAAAAATAGTTTCAAAAGTTATTTCAGACATTCTTTTTGTTTTTAATTCAGAAGAAAAACAAGGCCATTCTTAATTAATGCTAACTTGTTGAGGAACATTAAAACCTACTAAAATTTTGGCAACCATGCTAAAGTCACAACCCTCTTTGCTTTCAAAGAAACCCCCAGCCAGAAGGCAGCAGGCACTTCACTGCTCGGTGCAGCTCCAGGAGCCTCTGGGGGAGGTACCCACATACCAGAGCAGGGCAGGCACACAGCCACCTGCGAAGCAAAGGCTGACAGTCCTCACAGAAGCAACATTTATAATGTATACTGCTCGTTAACAAGTCAAGTATTTTAAATTAATACTTTGCCAGCTCATTTGTTTTCATTCGGGAAGAAGCTCTTCTACGGCTGTGCTCGCGTAAATCACCTGGGTTTTGATGGGTTCCTGATGCCACAGGGCTTGTTCCAGAGGAAAAGAATCCCCTTTGGCTCCAGTGATCTTCGGTCAGGTCTCTGCGGTTTTTAGTTAAAACCCAGAGCCCATCCATCATAAAAAGACTTTGTTCCGAGGCTGAGGGTACCTGCTGTGGACACATTGGCAGCCGCAAGAGAGATAACAGCCAAGCAGGTGGTAATTACTGTGATCAACCACTGTCACTTACCTTCAGATTTCAGGCAGTCGCTCTGTTTTAGGACAATCTCTTTACCGTGCTGCCTTCCCTGGGCATTCAGTGCAAGCCCATATATCTGTTATGGGGGTCTTTGCACTTTGCAAACCACTTTTGTGCCCTGGGTGCTGTTGCTTGTGGGTTTATACAGCACTTAGTATGACTTGGTAGAATTTCTGTCGTCTATCTGCTAACTAACACCAGCCACAACAGTTGTAGTTTGGTATTTTCTAACCTGTACCTGCAGTTACATTTTTCATCAGTTCAGTCACTTGTTGCACAAACAGAAATTAAACCACAAGCACTGATCTTCCTCCCTGTTAACCTCAGGGCTTCCAACTTAGCTCCTCCCTGCTCCTAAATCACCGTTTATTGCTATTTTTACAAGAGAAGATTAATGGACTAAATGGGCACAGGTAATTCTGCATTGTTCGAACTCTCTTCAAATAGCACCTGCTGTAAATTCTTTAGTGCTTCTTATCTCTGCAGCAAATCTTGGTCTTTAAGCAGTTTGTTCAGGGGAGGAGGGGTGTGAAGACGGGTCACAGTGCCCTGGGAGCCTTGCAAAAGCATCTCTGAGGCTCTGTGAATGCCGTGCTGTTGGTTGGGAAGGTTTTGCTTTGGGAGGCTCTCAGCCATGCAGGATGTGGTGTATCTCTCCGAGCCAGTGGCCTCTCAGAGCGAACTCAGGTTGCTGCTCCAGGGTTCACCAACGATGTGGGAGAAGTGCCCAAACTAATGGTTTGAGACATTAACTTTCCCTTTGTAATTTCCTCTTGTTTGGTGCGTTCAGCTCTCAGCTGAGCTTTGTTCCAATAGCCCGGGGGGGATGTGACTTCACCCAGATATAAAACACACAGGCACAAAAAGAAAATGCTTGAAAAATTGCAATGACATGGTTGTGTTGGTAGCTTGTGATTTTCTGAAATGAAATGTGCCCAGACAATGAAAATTGAGCCAAGATACTAGATTTTCCAAGCAACCTTTTTAGCCTTCAAAGGGACTCCTTGGAAAAGCTGCGCACCAGCAGGCCACCTTTCCGATGCCATCGTTTCGTGCAGTGCTAAGAGGAAAAATGCTCAGCATAATGGCTAGCAATGCATCAGGTAGGTGTTGAAGCAGGTGCAGATGGATGAATGGCAAGAAACAGCCAGTGGAAAAGCCAAACAGCAGTGGGTGGAAAAGCCAGCCCACAGAGGGTGCAGGAAAAGGGCTGCCTCTCCAGCATGGCACACATGGAGGGTCCAGGCAGGGATCCGTACCCCTCACAGGCACTGGTGCCTCTGTAACTCATCCGGGTACTGGGGGATGCAAATGAGCTGTGCCAGTGCTGCAAACACAGAACTTCTGTGTCTAACCATTTGCAGGTGGAAAACCGTGGGCAGCGTTTCAAGAAGTGGCTTTGAAAGCTGGCCCGTTGCGACCATAAACAAGAAACTAAAGAGCTTTACAGTATGTACTTACAGCTTTTAATTTTCTCTCCCTGTTCACAGATATCCGAGTATCTCGCACACTCGCAGACAAGCATTCTGATTGTTCAGCCCTGGTTTTACATTTAATAGCCTTGCTACCTTCTCCCCACAACGATCACATTCTGCTCCCACATGTGGAAGAGTTTACGTTTCTCTTTTGCATAGAGGTGGGAGGTGGGCGGGCTCAGCTTTCACGGTGAGGCTTTGTCTGAAGGCCCAAGCTCACCATGAGTATGGCATGGCAGGAGAATGGGCTGGCATCCAGTGCCACCACCTAAAAACAAGATTTCTGACCGTTCCACAGCAATTCCCTCTCCTGGTGGCTCCAAACAGCCGTTAACAATCAGTGCAATTTTAGAGCAACTTGTACTTATGCATAAGGACAAGGACTTGTTATCATCCTCATCTCCATATTGTTGTCTTACAGAACAGCTGCAGTAGAGCAAGTGCACTTTGGTCAATAGTTTCATTTATAATAAAGTAATAAATTAGGAATATTTTTCCCTTGACAATAAGTTTTATGCCAAGATTTTATGTAGCTTAAAGCAAGTTGTCAATTAGGCTACTTAAATTAATTTTTGGCAGCAGTTAATTGGAGCCTAGAGTCTTTTGTCTTTAAACAGCTAATCCTAAACAAGAAAATACAATGATTAAATGTTTCTTAGACAATATTATTCACAGAATTTAAAATATAGCATTTAATTAATATTTGGACTTGTTAATATTTTTTTTACTTTCTTTAGAGAGATTAATTTAAATTTCTTCAAGTTGAATTGCTACCATGACTCTGATTAAACTGGCTTACTGCAAGGCTACAGCCAGAGGCCTTCCAGCACTTCTACAGCTCTGACAGCCAAAGGCAAATTATTTTGGATTACTTCCTGAAGAGGTATACATTGTCCTTTCAGAGAAGCAGGACATTCCCACTTGGAGCCCCAGCAGTTTAGGAGCTGTGTTCACAGGATAAAAATCCTGTATTATTACACTCAGGTACTGGTAAATATGCTAAAGGAATAAAAGACTTCAAAAAGGTTTTCTAGCATGGTTGGCTTCTGGGCAGGAAACCAAGACTTCTTAAAAGCAGAAATCACAGAGGTTTACTTCAAAAGGGCTGTTAACCAAAAATTCAGTCTAAGGCTATGATTAGACCAATG
Source organism: Orthonyx spaldingii (assembly GCA_013397795.1). NCBI lineage: Eukaryota > Metazoa > Chordata > Aves > Passeriformes > Orthonychidae > Orthonyx > Orthonyx spaldingii. The sequence continues at coordinate 361,068 of VZTJ01006683.1, forward strand.
TCCTTCATATCAATGAAAGCAGAGCAGCTAGAGATCTCCCAGCCTTGATATAAAATCGTTCCAATTCTGGAAACCTTCTTTATTCCAGATTAAATGTGCCATATGGTATCATGAATTGCAGAGAAATGAATCCTGATAGAGTAATACTCCTGATTGAATCTCTTCTTTATACCCACCATCAGTTATGGAGAAAGAATTAAGGCTCAGTTCTTTGGTTTGTTACACAGGAGTAAAGATTAGATAATTATTAAGCTTCCTACTATGAAATCCTGGAAGCTAATTTGTAATTAATGAATTAATTAAAGAGCTAAAAAGATGATGCATTTTAAATGGTAAATGGATCTAGTTGCCTTCTCTCTCATAATTATTGTCTTCTGTGCTTCCTTCTTTACTGATAGGAAAATACACAAAATCATGAAATCATGAATTCACGCAGTCATGGAATGGTTTGGGTTGGAAGGGACCTTAAAAATCACCTACTTCCAGCCCCTTGCCATTGGTAGGGACATTTTCCACTAGACCAAGTTGCTCAAAGCCCATCCAAACTGGACTTGAACACTTCCAGGGATGGGACATTACCACTTCTCTGGGTAACCTGTGCCAGGGCCTCACAGCCCTAACAGAGAAGAATTTCTGGCTGATATCTAATCTAAACCTGCCCTCTTCCAGTGTGAAACCTTCACCCCTCATCCAGATGCTACACTCCCTGCTAAAGACTTCATATATTTAAGAATATTCTGGAGCAAGAGGCTGTTAGTTAAGTACCCTGCACACACATAGTCACAACCATGTCCCCAACTTCAGGGCAACGGGAGACCTCACACCATATTTCCTTGTTTCTCCCAGGGGAAGAGGGTTTGGGGCTCCAGACACCATTTGAACTGACTTTCCACACAGCTCTTTAATTATTACTGCCACTATCCATGTGAAGGGGAAGTCCATTGCTACAGAATCCATGGGCCAGGACAGCAGATGGAAGCAGCTGGGAGTAGTCCAAGCTGAACTAATTTGGTTTGAAACCAAGGAATTGCTTTTAGAAAATCATCTAAGTGACTTCTTTTGCAAGAGGTCTGCAGTAGTGCCAGTCCCATGGCATTTAGAGTTTAGTCCCATGTATTCAGAAGGTCCCTCATCAATTATGGATTTTGAGACAAAGAAATGTTGAGATTCCTTAATTAACGTCTTAATATGTTGGAGCCTTTGAACTTCTCAACCACTTCTTTGAAGCCAAGTAGCTAAAAACCCCTTCACTTTAAAATAAAATTAAATTCAAATGCATTTACAGGACTTTAGCAATTGGGTCTTCAAGAAAACCATCAAAATCCATGAATCATCCTAAAACCACAGGGGAAGCTGAGAACGCTGCTCAAGGCCATATGTCTCACAAAGAAAGAGCGTTACTTTTGAACTGCACTCACTGAGCCTGGTTGGGTTTTGAAAATTAACAAGAGAACTTCTCTGTTACAGTGGTCTTTTCTTATGTCTCAGTAGCATCCAGAACAGCAGTACTGAATGAGCATACAAAAAAACCCTCCAAAAAACCCAAAAGTGAGAATGACCATAATCAAATATGAAATGAATGGAACTGTTTTCATTGTCCAAGTTGACTGAAACACAGAAGTCTTTTTCATGATTTAGAAACAATATCACTTCTCTTGTGAAAAACTGACTTTTGAGACAAAATTGCTTGACTTAATGAAAACCCAAACATTGGAAAGATGGTAGTCAAATATAAGCTCAAAATATAGCATCAAGATCAAATGTTTACTCATGGGCAACTGCTGAAAACCCCTTGAACTACATAAATTAAAAACAGATGCTTTAAATTAAAACACATAAATTACCGATGCTGATAATACTATAAATTTCAATGATGAAAATACATCAGTCAAGACTTTAAGGGAGATTCTAAAGGTTACATATAGGAGTATTTTCCATTATTAAACAAAGTGTCACCTGAAGAAGTTCCCTGGAAGAATGTAGGAGGACCTGTGTAAAGTACCTTGGGTTGCTGTGCCATGGTTCAACTATTTCTGGTTTTATTCTGAGCCAGTGTTGTATATCTCAGGCATTTCTTTGTTTAGTTTCTGGTGTGTATTCAGCCTGAACAAGGAGCTCCGTGTATCTCATTCTATTTCCAGTTGGACATGAACTTTCTCCCCATCCCCTCTATAGAGAACACAGCTGGAACCAGTAACATCTCTGCAAACGAACTGAACTTTTAAGTTCAACCATTGCATCATGCTCCAGGCTGCTTAGCATCTTTCTAACACTAGTGTAATTTGGTCTTATTTCCACTAAATAATGGTCGAATCTTGTATATAGGCATGGAAAGCTTCCATGTCCTCGGGATAGCACACTAGTTAAAAATATAATTTATCTGGAGTAAACAGTAAAAACAAAAGCTGTATTTATAGCTTATTATTTTAGGAGGGTGACATTTACCTCCAGCTGGAGTACTAGAATTTTGCGTTAAGCAGTTTCGGTTTCGAGCAGTTTGAAACAGCGCAACAGTGTTGAAAAGCGTATACAAGTATAATAAACAGATGTTGTAAATATATAAAATATGTGTATACATGTACAGCTGAACTATGTAAGTGCATAAATATATATATATATTCTCACACATACATGCATGTGGGTGTAGACGTTTTCTTAACTACACACACATGTAGTACATTTTATTAAGAAACCCCAAATTTTCATATATTTATTCTAGCTGTTTATATGAAAGCTTCTTTGGTTTCTTTTAAAGCCCTTTTCAGACTTTTCTATTATGACTGCCCAATATTTGTATTTAATATTCTATATCTAGTAAACTGTTTCTCATCTAGGATTTTACTAGATACAGATGAAGCATTGCTTAAAGAGAAGAAAAATCAACTCATAAAAAATGCACCTTGTAAATACCATAAAGTATTTGTTCATGAGTTTCTTTGAAATCTCTGTTTGTATTATTATTTTTAACAATGATGCAATCAGTGGGAACACAATATCAGCAACTGGCATAGCCAGAGGTGGAAGAGGCAAAAATAACAGAGATTCCCTGATATTTTTCCATTCTGTAATATTTGAAGAACGCTTGAGGTACTCACAGTCCTTGATTTATAAACTGATACCCCCATCCCCCCCACACCCCCCAATTTTTATTTCTGTATGAAGGAGGATATTTTTTACTGTAAATTGACATTAGCTTTTCAGTGGCTGAACTGCCTGGAGATGATTTGTTGGGTTTGGACATCCAGCCACCATTAATTTATCATGGGATTGGACGTCAAACCCTACAGGTGTCTTTGTAAGTATTGAAAAATTGTGTTACAGAAAGAGTAATTTACACACAGGTGGTTTTTTTGTTCATTTGAAACATGACTTGTAAACAGTAAAATTAGTTTCTTTGGCAGCGAAAATTCATTCACAGTCTGCCACAGCTCTGCTCTCTGTCTCTAAAGGCAGAACTAAAGTGCCCCAACATAGTTTGCAAAGCTCAGGTGCCTGTCCAGGATGCTTTTCTTTGTGTAAAAAGGGGAGCTTAAAAAGTAGATTCCTACATCAAGAAGTTCTACTAGATCATCTTCAGTGACAGGATTTCATCAACCAGCCATATTTTATGCTGAATGACTTCTTCTGTAATTAAATCAGGGCTCCCAGAAAAACAACCAAGCTAGAGATCCCCCAATTTTCCTGCACATTTTTGTCCCTAGATAATCAGCAACACCATTAAAAATATATATCTGTCAATTAACTGAAGTTCACCCAGCTGTAACATCAAAATCTTTCTTGTCACTACACCCTTTTTCAAAACATGTAGAAAAATGCTCAAGCTGCAAAATTTTGAGCCTTCCTCACACCCTGCCCGCACTTCACCCTCCTGGTGACCACCACCCTCTGCAATTTCAGTAGAACAACCTTTTAAAAATGAGACCATGTATTTTCCTAATCCACATTTTGTCATTCTTCCTTTCAAGCTTATGCAGCAATTTGAAGCTGAGCTAACCTTCCTATGACCTTGAAAAGGTAAGTGAAAACCCTATGTTAACAATTCTTCTCTCCCCTTATTTGGGTAAACTAGAAGCCATGAGAGCCTTTTATTGACTTTCACTATAGTTTTCACCCTTGGCAGTACAACTGAACCTGCCCTGACCTTTTTTGACCAAGCGCCTTTGTCCGACAAACCGTTCAAGGCATCTTGCAGCCAGATGTGAGCCCCCACACCCTGAATGTGTGTGCCTGACTGTAGGGATCTCCTGCTACCTCCCCTGGCTGCCTGTACCGCCGGCGGTCGCCCTCAGCCTGCTGCCAGCTGGCCTGATCCGGAGATAAGACCCGCTGGCCGGGTTAAGAAAATGACACCTGATCATGGGGCTGGTCTTGTTCCCATGAGCGCACCCTCTCTGAGGCTCAGTGGCCTCTGGAAAAACTGCTCCATGCTGAAGGGAATAAAGGCAGCACCTTCCACAGGCAGCGAGAGGAACACGCGCTGTTCCTCCCTCCTGCCCTTCTTGCGGGGCTTGCTCTGCGCGTTCCTTGAAGGGGCACAAGACTTCGTTTGGGATCACCCTGGCTACAAAGAGAGCACTGAGCATGGGAAGAGACTCCTGAACGGATGGATCTGGGTAATGCAAGCTGTCCACCTGCCTATCATTGAATAAAATAATCTTCTTCCTACATGAACACTTACCTCTCAACCAGCCTGGCAACTGCTCAGAAACATCTCACCCATCATCCCATATTTTTCTGTTTCAAAGATTGTCCATCAAAACTCCTATTGTCTTGTGATGTACGTAGCACTGATCTGCCCAGAGCTTGGCTACTTGGTTAGGCAGATGATTTTGATCTCATAGCTGTAGGGATGCAGACCAAACAAAAGAATAGAGTCAAACATGAAGATACAAAACCACTCCCTCTGCCTTAACACTTGGCAGAGCTTCCACTGCCTTCTGTAGTCTTCTGATTAGATATTTTGGATTGTGACTAGCTCTTATCATACCTAAGATACTTTGAACAACACTTCTTGCATCCATTGTACTATTTTGTCCTGGATTTCTATGAGCAAGTACAGTTGGTCTTGTTTTCTGTTCACCAACCTTTTCACCTACTTTCCAGTCTTTGCAGTCCTATGGATGTATTTAGACCCTGAACTTTAACAAAGCACTGCTTTCAGTCCTGTGTTGATCCCATTTGAATCACTGGCTCCTTCCTCAATGCACTTAGACATCCCTGTGTCTGTCATCAACAAATATTTGTTCATCACATTTCTCCCTGGCTCACTGTTGAAAATCTCTGCATTGCTCATTGCAAACACAGCACTTTTGACTCAGTATTTGTTCTGAGGTTCTCCTTATACTTAGCTGCCATCTCTGCCTCCCTGCTCCACTTGACTCTATCCAACATCTGGAGAGCAGATCTATCCCTGAAGTCAATCTGACTCACATTATCTGGAAATAGCCTGGTTCCATTATAACAAGACCTTCACTGCCCCACTGCCTTCATGGCTGAAAGACATCTCAGCCAATGGGGGCATGGATTAATGTCCTGAAGGGAAAATGTGCAAACCTTCTAACGAGCCTTTTCTTCTGTGTATAAAAAGACTATCAGCAACCAAGGCTTCCTTGTAATTCTTCAGTTAGGTGTTCCAGGTTAAAAATGAGACTCAAGCAATAATGAACCCGCTCTAAAAATGCTTGTTTAGTAACAAATCCACTAAAAAAGAAGGGGTTGCTCCCAGAGAAAGGGTTGCTAGCAGGTTTGATCTACAAGTCCACCAAACTCCTGCCAGTAAATACTGACATACTCTCACCTGGCAAAAGTAACAGTAGGTATTTTCAAGTTTAAATATTCACATACCTGTGAGATTTTCAGCCAGCTCTACAGGATGTAATATTGCTGATAGCCCTCGGAAAAAAGCGACCAAAATATGAAACCTTCTTTCTCACCCCTTCGACCCCCGTCAACACTGTTCATTTGGATCAGGTGTTTTTGAAGTTTGCACATGGCAGTCTCATTTGCATTTAATGTCCTTCAGATTACTTCCTTTTTGTTGTGCTAAACACCTCTCTCAGTTGAGTCTAATTTGATGAGGTCATGCTGTGACTCCTGACCCTTTGGGTTCTAAATGAAACCATCTGACAAAAAAAGTAAGTGGAGTGAGTCTTTTGCCTGTTCGTGGACATTTGATATTTGCAGATGTGCAGCAAATTTTACAGATGACTCTTTTGCCAGGCTAACACTTGATTGGAGAGGTGGAAATAAGTGAATTCCTAGAGAGAATAAAATATTCCAAAAATAAACAGGTCATGGCAATCCAGCCCCCACAACTCTACTAGCTAAAACAAAAATAAATCAGAAGTAAATATGACCATTATCTCAGCCAAGGGAATCCTAAATTCCCAAAAAGCTTTTCTCCCCCCAAAATTACTTAATTCTTGTTGTTTTCTTCCAGTGTTTGTGAATGGAAACACCTGCGTGGCTTGGCACAGAGACCCTGGGATTGTTTGGTGGCTCCAAGGCAGCCTGTGGTGCACATGGGACCCCTCCACCTACTTTGGGCCCATGAGCCCCAACATTTCTTGAAAGGGTGAAGAGGTGCATATTTATTTCCAGTTGTCTCCAATGTGTGTTATATAGGAGGTCAGCCTGGATGATCCCACAGTCCTCATCTGGCCTTAAAAGTCTGGCTCTGTTACCCTGGCTTTGAAATGCTCTCAAGCACTGATCACTTCATTCCAGGCTAATTTTATGTGCAGGGAGTCACCGGAATTTTTAACACATATGGTCAAAAAAAGAGCCAAAATGCTATTCCAGACTTCTCTGGCCTCAAAATAGATCTGTGTTTAACTAGGATATTATGATATAAAACTGGAAAAGGAAATAAGTAAGCGTGGAAATTTCTTCAGAATACTTTATCAATGTTGTGCTGCTCATCACCCGTTCCTTTGAGAGGCTGGAAGTGAGACCATGCTTAAATAATAATTGGGGTTTAGCCAGAATACACTGAAACTGTCAGAAAGACCTCATCAGTGAACATCAGTTGAGGCCATATATCTCTTTTTATTTGTAACTCTTCCTGTGCCAACCCTGCCCATTTCCACATACACGTGTAATTTCCCCCATGAACTCTTTGGCTCATTACTCAGCTGTCTGTGGTGTGCATGCCCTCCATAGCAAGATTCTTTCAGAATTATCTGAGTGTAGTAAATCATCTCGAGATATACTGTAATTAAGTAGGAATATGCAAAGCATCAGACAGATTATCTTTGAAATGCATCAAAGTACATTATATTATAAGAAAAAAAAAAGTAGGAAAAACTGCAGGTCATATATTCACTAAACTCCTCTACCTTATATGAAAATGAGTCATTTTCCACCATACCCTGGGGGTGAGGAGGCTGTCAGATGAAGAAATAAAAGACACTGCTAGTTGAAAGGAGCAGACCATGCCAAATCACTAATTAAAATTTAGATTTTTTTTTTTTTTTATGTAGAGAACAGGTGCATATGCTAAAAGCTATTCCAGAACTGGACTAACTTTTACCTCACTTATTTTTTAAAAAAATGTTATTTTACAAATAACATTTGAGAAAGTGCCTCAAAGACTGAATGTCTTATTGAACCAAAGTCTTAGATGTACATACATAAAAATGGAGTGCTCATCCTAATTTTCAAAGAACATCATTTCAATTAATGTGACAGCTGCTGAAAGAACAGGTTAAAAAATCAATTTAAAAATAATTTTTTTAAATGGTATCATTGATCAAATTAGGTTTGAAATATTCAGGACTGAGATACAGATATATGAATATATTTAGTCACATCTTAGCCTTATTCCTGCATTTTCAAGACTGCATGTCTTTTCAGTTGTCCACTAAATGAACTGTGCACCTAAGAAAGGGGTCAGAGGGATTCATTATCATTGCTGTGTTCATTAAAATACTTCTGTGAAACTTTAGCTACCTGAATCTGAGCTATGCTTTTCCTTTTTGCATTAATTGAATAGACCAGTAGTCAAAATGGTTCTTCAGAACCACAGGAAGCACAGCCAAGCAGCCACAGCAGTCCTAATAATTAATTACCACTTCATCTGCACTTACAGAAGGTGAACTACTTTGACACATCCATTTCTATTCACATACCCCCAAAATCCTCAAAATTATTTGGAGGAGCTTTACTCCCACTGCCTTTGACAGGAATCATGAGAGGAACTGTACCAGGCTCTGATGGGAGATGCTGAAAACCCCTGACTCCACAAGAATACAAGAGAAGCTGAAGGACTTCCACATCCCTGCACTGCCATACCTGAGGAAGTGAAATCTGAGTAACAGCTCAGTCCTGGGGACTTCTTGGAAAAGGGAAATTCAAACAGTGAAAAAATTGCATACATCTAATATAAGCAGGAGACAACATTTTAGTGTCAGTGTTTCTGCTTGGAAAGGTAGGAGTCTAAACTTGCATCTCAGCACATCCTGGAATGACATGCAAAAATGCATATTCATCAGGATTATAGCAAATTTGGGCCTAAAGAAAGAGCGGGATTTTCTCTGTGTTTTGTACGCTGCAAGAGAGGTGGGCCAGAAACAAATGCATGCCTGCTAGCAAGGGAAAGCCTGCTGATACCTAAACCATCAGGGGCTTTTTCCAAAAATGATTTATCCTTATATTACTTGAAGATTACTCATGTAATCCTGTTTGTAAAGCTGAAAGAAACTATAACGTGCTTCCTACAAACATTCATCTGAATCCTTAAGTGATTTTTTTTTTTACTATGCTCACAATGCCTTTGGTGTTTACCTTTTCAAGGAATCCCTACAAATTCAATGACGAGCCCTGAAAGAAAATTTTTTCAGCAAACATATCTTTTGTCTGTGTTTTCATAATTATTATTCACATTACAGAATCTTCAGAGATGCCAATCAGGCTATGAGCCCTATCATGGCAGATGAAATTACAGCAATAACTGTACCAGAGACCTGATTCTGTGTATAATACTCTCGATTGCATGCATGGCTCTTCCCATGGAAGCAGATATCAGCTGCTTCTGTACCACCCCCAGTTCTGGGTTGAAAGGAACACAAGAAAACAAAGATTCTAAATGGGAGAACAATCCATGACATAAATATTCCTTTAGCTTTAAAAGTTTAAATCATTAAGTAATGTCAGCTAAAATGGTCTCAACAGATCTTCTCTGAGCATCCCTGTGACTTCAGATACTGAGGTTTTCATGTAGGTAGTGGATAGGAGAAATTCTGTTGCTGGTAGATTATGCCATGCACAAAAAAGCACAGAGAGTGGGGAGCTGAGGAATTTAATAAAGCCTGCACAAATCAAGGCATGTTGTAGATGAGCAAAACCTGGCATCATTTTGTTGAAGTCATGTTCTACTCAACAGTATGCTGGGGGAAAAAATGGGGGAAACTGACACAAAACTCCAGAGGGCCACTCCTCTCTGTACCTCCTGTCCTGGGAAGGGGGATGCCTGGCAAACAAAAAAAAAAACGTGTCACATGACATGTATTTTCCTCATAAAAAAATTCTAATAAATATAAAATTTCAAACAGTGAATTTGAAGTCCTGAGGAGACTAAATTTGGAAGCCATATCCATTTCAAAAATCCACCTCAAAATTCAATAAAGTAGGCAGCTAGGAACAATAAAATAAGACCATATGGGCTCAGATCAATGCATTAAAAGTGTGCTGTGCTGAAGGGCTGAAGACACTCATTTATTATCTGCTTTTTGTGACCTTGAGATGTGATCATTTGATTGCACCAAAGTCAAATATTCCAGAATATAAACTCACAATCAGTGAGTTTATATCCTGTCCTGCAGTGGCAGAGACTGTGGCAAACAAATTCTTGCACTGGATCACTGAATCCTTGCACAAGCAAAGCAGGGGTGTGATGAGGAACGGTGAAGCTTTTCTGCTTCATATTGCAAGTCTGGCTTAAGCTGCTCATTTTTATCAGGGTACCCGAACTTTTTATTGATTTTTGACAGCATTTTAGAAGTGATTTCACTTCTCGGGGAATTATTGGAAACATGTTCTTTGTTTGAAGCCCTCTTAGAAAAACGCCACCTCCTCTTCAAGTTCCTGCACTTAGAATCGCATCTTGTTTAGGTCACAACTCAAAAACAGCTACAGCCCGGCCCCTGTGTCCCTCTGGACTGCCCAGCAGAATTACCAACAGTCTGGAAAACAACTCGTTTGGGAAAAAAAGTCTAAAAACCCCATTTCAACTTGTGCAAAGTGGCTGTCTCAGCCGGCAGCACAGAAACCCCTTATGCTGGAGGCAGCTCTACCGCTGGGTGACAACAGGGAAAACAGCCCCTGCCTCGCCCTCAGGGGCTTTTCTCACCCTCACTCATCCCAGGGATGTGCCAGAGGATGGAGACAAGCTCTGCCCTCCCTACAGACACCGGACTTGGGCTGTGATGCTGTGTCCAGCCCTGGGGGCCCATGGAGAGAGTCAAGGAGACTCCACTCCATCGTCCTCTCCCCAGGCTGTGCCAGCCCAGCAGTGTGGCAGGTGGCAGAGGTTGTCCTGCCCCACAGCACTGCAGGGAGGCCCCAGAGCTCCACCTGAGGGCCACAGCAGGACCTTGTGCTCGGAATTCTTCTTCTTGGTCTGCAACAGCCCTGTTTTGTCAACCCTCGGGACATGCTGCGATGCACATTTGTTTTCCCAAACTGAGAAAAACTGGGAGAACTCTGGCAGGAGATCACAAAGACTGGAAATTTCTTTTCATCTGCTAGGTTATGATTTATGTTAATGATTGGGCAGAGGAAGGAGGGGGACTCGAGAGCAGGCTGTCTGTATGGCAAGGAAATCTCTCCAGACAGTGGGAAGGAGCGCTCGGCACCAGGCGCAGGCACCGCTGCCTGCCTTGAAAATAAATAAGCCTTCAGAAAAGGCAGGTGGGTGCATGGCAGATCCATTGGATAAAATCTTCTCTCTGTGGAGAGTGCAGGAGAAGCAATCGTTGCTGCTCCTTTAAAATTGTAGCCGGAACTGTGCTGGAGTCTGCAGAGATCCCCTGTGCAAAATATGTTTCCTCCAGTTTTGCTCAGGAGGCTGGGATTTGGCTGCACCACACAGCAGAAGTAAAAGTTCAAATGCAGTGGCAATTCCATATGACAGGAAAGCTCGGAGTGGATTTCTTTCTGAAAATGCTACTTACTTCATTATACACCAAGCTGAAATCCATGCAAGTTCAGCTGCAGCTTCTTTCCTAACTTACAGACACTGAGAAAGTGGTGAAGGGAGAGGAGAGGGGAAGGAGAAGAAAGGCAAGAAAAAAGCACAAATATTGAAACACTTAAGCTTGGATCTTCCATGGAGCAACAGCATCATTCCCGGACTAGCAGCCAGTGATTATTATTTCAGTTTCTACATGGCTGTGCCCACTGTGTGCCTGACAGCCCCTTTTCACCAGCTCTAGCTCTGTATCCCAGTGAAATGTCGCTGAGGGGTGCCTGGATGACACACAACTGGTGAAAAACATGTTGAAGTTCTAAAGAGGTTGAATGCTTGCTCAGAATTGACCTATTAATGATGCTGCACACCACAGCCCCATCTCAGCAAAAGGTGTTGCAGCAGGGGTGACCTTCCACTTAGAAAATCCTAAGGCTTTACTTTGGTATGAAGGTCCCTTCCTAAAGCTACTCTGAAAAAAGCTACAAGAAACAAAAGTTACATCCAGGAATCTTGAGGACTTTCTGCACATTAATTAACCCTGCAGCACCCAGAGTGGGGCAGGGAAGTGTAGTTAAACCAATTAAGTTGCAGATGAAGGGGAGGAACTGGGGGTGAAGTGTCTTGCAGATGGAGGGATGGGAACCCAGGCTTTCCAGCACGGAGCCTCAATTCGACTTCCCGGGAGTACTGGAAGTGAAACTTTCCCTGTAGAGCTGCCACTCTATGAAATCAGCTTGGCAGTGTGTGACAGACATAATCCTTTTCCCATATGTTTTATTTTCTATAAATAGAAACACAACTCATTAGCATTCTGTAACTTCAGGAGATAAGGAGAATGCACAAACAGACAAACATATATCTGAACTATTTCCAGAGAATTGCCTGAAATTCCAGGCAGCTCAGGAGGACAGCACTGGATCTAGCCTTCTGCTTTCCAGTTTGACATCAGCTGCAGTGCCAGTGAGTGGGAAAATATTTCTCCCAATGGCAAGAGGTGGTTGAGCCTCTCCAAACACACAGCATCACTGAGGGTGAAAGGGGCCACGTACCACAAAGCAGAATATCCCTTGGTGGTATCACAGAAGCAGAATCCCAATCCCAATCTTTGACAAACCATAGCCACAAGACAGGCAGGTAAAATATTTTCCATCTTTGGCATGTTCACACCCCACATATTAAAAGGTGTAAATCTCCCTGTATTCCTGTGAAACCATAATGGCTTTTTTACCATCATTTTTACAGCTGATGTGTGGGGCTGTTCTGAACTGTTTATCATGGCAAAGCCTTGTAAAATAGAAAATGATCTGACCTGTCCTTGACATTAACGTGTGATATACAAACTCTCAATTATTTTAGTCCCAATTAAAATAATTTTTCATGTTATTAGACTAGGGGAAAAAAAAGTCTATTTTGTATTTGATAATTGACCGAATGTTTGTTAAACAGCATAAGAGATGCAAGAACTGTCATGCTGAATTAGATGTGGAATCATATTCTCTAGCACTTTGCTCAACAGTGGCTAGTGAAAAATACCATAAAGGAACACGAGCAGAAACCTGATAGGAAAGACAAGAAAGCAGCAGTTTAGTTTCAGCAGAAATTTGAATTTTCAGAAATAGATATTTCTTTTTTCTGTTCAGAATGAAAATACATCTTATGAAGGAATTCAAGAATAAACAAAAACAGAAAAAAAATTTCCTTGTGAAAGTGGCACCTTAGGTGGGAGACACTACCTGGGGTAGCCCTTCAACCAGCAAGGGCCACATGTTTGAAAGACACTTCAGGTCACACACGTGCAGTGACACAGTTCCTTCCCATGGGGAGTGGGAAAACATTAGTGGAAAGTGTCCCTGCCCATGGCAGGGGAATTAGAACCGGATGATCTTTAAAGTCCCTTCCAGTCCAAACCCTTCTGTGATTTTGGGAGTTTCTAGACCTTTAAAGGATTCTCAAGAGCACAGGGTCCCACAAAAGAAACTTATTTCCATTCTAATGCATCAATGACTCATTTCATCAGGGATTAAAATTACCAGACTGGGGACAGGGGATAAATATATGCTGGTTCTTTTAAAAATAAGAGCCCTATGAAAATCACAGGGAAAGAAAAAAATTCTAGCACACTGTCATACCAAAATTATATGAATGTCTAACTCCAGGAGGATAATTACAGTATATTCAACACAACTTGAAATGTTTTTCATGTGTCTGTCAGGATCTTTTCCCCATTTTTTTTTTTTTTTGCCACAGGCCAACAAACGGCTTTAAAACACAAGCACTTCTTCTTCAAAGAGGATATCCATGATTACTGTACGGTCTCAGGAACAACTGCAGAAGCTCTGGATAAGCTTTAGCTTTGTCACTTGCCATGAGCACACAGGGCTGGATTTTGAAGCCGAGCCCAGGCCTTGCCTGGATCCCCAGCACTCGCTGCCCGTGCCAAACCCAGCTCTTTGGATGGGTGCAGGTTTTGAGGTGGGAGCTGATTCCAAGGTGGACCTTGGGCCTGCAGCATCCCCAGTCGAGTCCATGGGGTCCCCCCATGGGCTCAGCCCCTGCTGGGATGTCAGGTCCCAGCTGCTCACATTTTAGGAGTCTATTTTATACCAAACAATGTCCGTATAAATTTTAATTTCTGCTGTCTAAAGCTGTGGTTAATTTGAGCAGTGAATGGCACCTTAGAAGATAGAAAAAGATAGGAAAGCATGTAGGAGGATAGGAAGGTAGGAACTGAAGTGCACAGAAACATCTTAAAATATCACAATATTCTCTCTAGGAGCCAACACACAAGCATGGCTTAGAGCAGAGTATTTTCCAGGAATGGTAAGGTAATTAAGTATAAAGAGCATCTCTTGGAAACAGCTAAGTCTTGGAATTAAGTGGTTGAATATCTTAATAGAGATGCACAATTATGATTTTTATTAATTGTTTCCACAATGGAAGATTACACAATCAAGAAAGCTCCTATAATTTTGGCTGTTGCACAGAAACTTTTCCATACTGAAAATGAGTTTTCTGAAAGAGAATCTTTAGTTTGGCTGGTAAATAAATGATAATAGTTCTTTTTAATTATTAAAGCAATTAAACAAACCACGAAACTTTCACAGTTTATTCTTAACCAACTGCTCAGCTGGTAAAACACCATCAGATTTCAGGGAGTTTTGCTATATCTTTGGAGAAAATACCATTTCCCCTCTTCATTTAATGTCCTTCCCTCTGTCCTTTGTTTTATGGAGTTCGGTCTATCATCAGCCTTTGAGAGAGGATCATAACCGAGAGAGGGTTGTTTGTATGAAATTATGAACTCCAGTTCATATTATCTGTGGGACTCATGTCTCAGCTTGCCCAAGAAAAGCCTATTAAACAGCATTCCAGACAGCAGCTCTGCCCAAGGGAGACTCTTGTCACTTCCCTGGAGTCCCACTGCCCCTGGGACACCATCAAGTCGGTAACCCTGGGCCACCCTGAGCTGCTGAGCTGCCTCTGAAGGAAAATAATCTCTAAGTACGAGGTTCCCAAAATGCTGAGCAGGTGAACAAGATTACAGGTTGGTGTTGAAGCTTGTGACAAGGAGAGAGGATGGGTTGTGATCAAGGGATTTGACTCATACACCCTTCCAGGAGTGTGGATGGGGTCTATTGAGACTAATTTTGGACACTCAGATTAGCACAGGGTGTGCTCTGGCTGGGTGTCAGTGTCCACTTCCCATGATCTCCAATTCGATCAATACCATGTTGAACAACTTCAAGGAATCTCGTCCTTAAGAGTCATGTGCTAAGCTCATTGTTCAAAAAAAAACCCACCAAAAGATTAAAAAAAATCACATGCTAAATTCATTGTTTTCCTGTAACATCATCCCAGAATAAAGCAGAAGTCCAGATGACGCACAGCCCCTGCGGAGCCTTGGGAAAGCACATGTAAATGACTGGTGGGAGTTTGGGTGATGCGAGAGGTCACAGCTCGGGGAGGACCCCAGTGTGCCTCAGACCCGGACCTCGGAACGGCAACTAAATTGTAGCCAGACACGGAGGAGTCAGCAGGACCACCTGTTGGCTGGGATTGCGTGTTCGGACGGTGATTAAACACTCAGAGGACAAGAGCAGCCCAGGGGTGAGTGCCCGGCGTGGCCACCCCCTCGCACGCAGCCGGGGCAGCGCGGCAGGACACGCGGTGGGAGAGGCATCGCCTCCGCAGCACGCAGCGCCCAGGCACGGGGCAGCACTTCAAAGGCAGCTCTGACTTTGATAGAGAGCGAGTAGGGGCTGCTGAGGAGGGACCTGCGCTACAGAACAACCGAGCATGTGCTTCACATTTCAGAAATTGTATGCAGAGAAAGGCTTCGCAGATGAAAAAAAAAAAGAGGAAAAGAAAGGAAAGAGGGGGGAAAAGGCAGCGTAAAAAGTCCTGGGCATCAAGACTCTTCTTAAGGTAGTGTTCCTGAGCCCCATACATGCTATGACATTGCAGTCTGAAAACTGCAGTGTTTGCACTTAAATAAAAATTATTCTTTTTTTTTTTTTTTTTTTTTTTTTTTTTTTTTTTTTTTTTTTTTTTTTTTTTTTTTTTTTTTTTTTTATTCCCCATTTGGAGTTATTTAGCAATGCCTCTCCTGAGATGTGAAAGAATGCAAATAAAACATCCAATGTGATCCTTACCAAGTACAAATTACATTAATTTGTCCTTTGGAGAATAACCTTTAGCCATCACAAAATACCTTCTACTGGCTTTCTTGCTTCGCCCCTCCTCTTTTACTCTTTTCTTCAACTTTTGAAGCAGATTTTTGTTGAATAGATCATACAGGATTATACAGTTATAGCTTGCTTTCATATAATTCAAAAAGAAAATCATAAATATTACCTCATATGTTAATAAATCAATTATGGAATGCTGTTTTACACATATGCTCAAAACATGACCTCTTCCAAGTTCTCTTAGAGCAGAAAGTTGGAGTTTAGATTTAAGGCACTTTAGCTCTAAAGATATTGGGAATAACAATATCTGGTAAATATTAAGTAAAGCAGGTTTTCTTTTAAGGTTTATCTTGCCTTCAGTGGTTTATTAAAGCTTGCTCAACAACACGGTTTTAGTTACACGTGAATAAGCCTTAACTTTTTACTTTTCTTCAATAACAAAATTGGTGTTCAGTAGCTATAATTTACTTAATCACTTTTGAGTTATGAAGGGGTGAAGCAGAAGCAGACTGAGTTTTATATATGCTCTTTTGCACTCTCAGAGGCAATTCATCGGTAAAGCATTTTCATTTTATAAAACAAAACAATGCTGGTGACTCATGAGGACTTACATAATTGCTTTTTTGGGAGTTTGACAAGAAAAAAAATGTGCAGCAGCCAATCCACAAAACTTTTAAATCTGAAACAAAAGATGCACAGAACACTTCTATTTTAGGTATAGTTCTCTGCTAAATTTCATCCTGGGCTCAATGAAAAAATTCTAGTTTTATTTTTGCCTGCCTGAAGGAGATGAGATAATGTTAAAAAATGTTTGATAGAAAACAAAACTTCCAACAAAATATCCCTCGTTGCTTTCTGTAGTTCCTTTATGGCTTCCATTGCTATGGTATGGAGTAAGCCAGCATTTTTCCATGCTGATTTCCCCTCTGAAGCTGTGCTCCTCTCCCATTTTGGAAAGTGATGCACAGAGACTGAAAGCCAGATGCAGGAAGGGGACACAGACCGCTGCGGGCTCGGACAGAGCAGAGGCTCTGCAGTCCAGTTTTTTGAAAATGAACTCAGTTGAGATCAAAGGAATTCACAAACCTAGTTGCTCTTCCCAGCATCCATGGATATTTTCCTGTTCAGCCTCAAAGTTCCCACGTGCCTGCAGCTGGGTGCACACAGGCTGGGACCTGCATCAGTTATACAACCCAAGGGATGTCAGGTTGCACCTTTTCCACCCAGGACTTGCCCTCACCAAGCTGAAATCAGCATCTAATGGGGAGAAACGTGATGGAAGCATTTCACCATAACTTCTACCACTCTGCTCAGCAGGCTCATCCCCTCACCCACGTGATGGATAGGGCAGGAGTTCAACAAAACAACGGATCAAACTCCAACTCCTGGTTTTATCTACCTCTCCTGCTTTAAAAGCACCCCCTGAGCAATCAACACAACTGTATCACGTTGCTTTTATTCAGCAGACAAGAGTTATTCCTTTTGATAGGAGCTACACTGGTTTACATCAGCCAAAAGTCCTGCCTCTCTATCTCATCACACCTAATACCAACACACCACCCAGCTGTATGTAGCGACAAAACACCTTCTTAGAGGTGAATTTCCTCAGTACCTGGCAGAATACCTGTCTAGGTACTTAAACACCCTCCTGCCACCACAGCTAGATGCTGAGGAAATGAAAATGAGCACGATGGTATTGCTACCAGGACACTCGTGATGAGTAGGGAGCCTGTTATTGTCTATTTCAGAGAAAAGAGTGCTATTAAAGGACACAAATGTGATACTTGATTTGGATGTTTTCCCATGCAGATGAAAGGAGTCACTCCTCATGCAATTCTGAAAGAAACTGATTAGATTTATGTAGGCAAGTATTGGCTTGTGATTAACATTTGGGTGAGGATGCAGTTATGTGCTACAGGAAATATTGCTGTGTGCATTTTCTGTTTACTTTCATTATCTAATGTGCTCCGTATTAGGCTAGGAAAGGCAGAAGTGGTTATTTCAGAGGTTTTTGAGTACTTGTAAATTTATTACTCTTTCCTGAGACAGGAATTAAGCACACTATTTCTTTATAATACAGTCTTTTTGGTATAAAATGCCTTCCAAGCAGTTTCAAGCCAGGCTGTTGTTCTGCTTGGAATAGGTACAAAAAGGTTTGAAGAATCAGTTTTCCCAAAGAAAATTCCATCTCACCAAAAATATATTTGTTTAAAGAAGTCACGTTGGCTTTGCTGAAAAGTTCAATCACAGAAGTGTGTGTGGGGCTATATAAATACATATAGATACAATATGTATATGCACACACACATATATATTGTTTTTCAGTTGAATTGGGATAAAAGAAACCAGAGATCTTACATTTTTCATTTGTCAAAAAAAAAAAAATCTGTTATCAAAATGGTTCATTTCTGGCAACATTTGTGTTGAATCCCACAGGGACATTTACCTTCAGGTAACCTCTGTGTAATTCATGTCTTCATTACAGCTAAGGGGAGATAGACCAGTTAGTCATTGCCTAAAAAAAAAATTAAAAAAAAAAAAAAGGGAAAAAAAAAGCAGCCAAGACTGTTGTATAAAAGCTCAGAAATCCTTTCATGCACTGTCTAGGCTTGGAATATAGAAGGAAATCTCTGCCAAGAAGCAAAGGATGTTGAAACAGAATCATGCAATGTGTTAATGCTGCAGGGCATTGGAAGTGAGATGCCAGGGACTTCAATCAGAAACTGAATGATCTTTGTGATATAGCAAAGAGGATGGAATAACATCAGAGAGCTGTGCACACAATGGAAAGAAACAGCATAATCATTTGTCATCACTCCAAGAGAACGAGTGCTGACAGTGACGTTTTCTGAACCAACCTATTCATGTCATAGTTTGAGGCTCAAATACCTTTCAGGAGCAGATACCAGCAGCAACATCCTGTGATGGCACAGAAATTTGCAGAAATATTCACCTCATCTGACACTTCAAAGGCCTTGTGCTCTGGTCCTCAGACAGTTAAGTGTGGATACACTAAGGTGGCTATGAAATCAGATTAACTTAAAGAGCTTGTATAATTCACAGCCTATTAAGTTAACCCAATTTCAAAACTGGTTCCACTTTGCATGAGAATGGACATCTGTGGCCTTCAAAATC
Organism: Orthonyx spaldingii; assembly: GCA_013397795.1. NCBI lineage: Eukaryota > Metazoa > Chordata > Aves > Passeriformes > Orthonychidae > Orthonyx > Orthonyx spaldingii. Next base: position 380,079 of record VZTJ01006683.1, read on the forward strand.
CTCTACTATTTTTCTTTCTTTGTGAGGTATTCTTTCTTCCTTTATACTGCTGCTGATCTCTAGCTGTGTCTTTCAAAAAAAACTCAGTTGGAACTGGTCAAATACCTAAAATGATCGTGGCCTGTTATATGCAAAATATATAATTATACTGAAACGGTGTAGAAAGAAAGGTGTCAAAATATCCTGCACATGGACAGGACTTGAACCAGAAACTCTCACTTTGATTCAGATAAGCCATTTGGTCACCAGTATTGGTCAACCTGCTACATATTTTGGCAATAAAGTCACCTGGTTTCCAGTGCTGAGAGGTCAGTAGCTCTCAACAAGATCTAAAGGCATCATCATATGGTGTCCAGCTCTTCTGTAGAGGGCCCTACACAAATATTTGAAAAAAAACCCCCAGATTTTAGGCTTCTGTTTTTGAAAATCTTGCATTTACTCTAACATTCAGCCTTCATTCACCTAAAAAAATATAACACTACATCAAGCAAATCAAGCACTACATAGCAGAAACCATCCCTATTAATATGTGGAGTTTTAAGATACAGGGATGTACATTAAGCAGAGAGCAGTCCTTTCAGACTGAGGAGCAGTCAGCACTCACACTTAGATGGTGAAACCAAACTCTAATTATAAGACATCGTCTCGCCAATAAAACTTCATATTTCAGCATTCAATACAACATAATACAGTCTAATTTATAAAGTGCCTTATCATTCAAACTTCCATAGGCACAGTAATTTAAAAGGGATTATATATAAGCCCCTCTAAAAGCAAATATCAAAAAGACAAGATTCTTGGTCTTGCAATATTTCAAAAACTTTTATTGAAGGAGCTTCTCTGCTTTTGGGGTGGTATGGAAGTCTAGAGAGAAGAACGTACATGCCAAAATTGTTAAACTTGGGTGCTTCACTCTGGTACTTCAGTCTATGTCTGGCAATCAAGGAAAGGTTACAAATTCACCTTTTCAAAGGACCGTGTCTTAGATCTATGTAAAATAGTGTCATTTAATCAACTTACAGCAGCAGAAGATATTCAGGAATGTGAAGAATCAAACACCTCGTTTGATTCTTCCCATTCACACGTATTCCTAAAATAAAGAGCATTCTTCCCCCCTACATTTTTGTCATGTAACTTTCCAAATGTCACCATCTTGCAATTTCTTTCTCATGGACTTTCAAAGTGTTCCTGATTTCCACTGCTACCATGCATGTGCTGTGGGATGTGAAGGGAAGCAGAATTTACCTGTCCAAAGTCAGGACAGCAAAAGCTTCTCAGGCAGTTCTGAAAAGCATGAATGGCTTGAAGATTTTCCATGCAAAATACACTTAAGAATATAGCACTTCTGTGCCCTGATATCGAATTCTGCCACATAGACATCTTTTTCCCATTCTTCTAACAAAGAGGGTTCATGGATAAATTCCAGCTCATTGCTACGCTCTGAACAAAGCAAGAGCAATGGAAATGCTAGCAAGCACATTCCCACCAAGATTTGCATAAGTTTTCATTCAGGGTTACAGGCTTCATCCTACCCAGATGAAGATATTTAACATTTTCCTTGACTTTATCAGCAATTGGAGCATCAGTAAGATGGTTAATAGGCTGCCTCAGGAAGCCGAGGCTCCACTTCCTTTTTCAATTTTTGTTTTAAGGGGAGTTAGCCATTTTGTAAAGAGGTTAACTTATGGGCATTGCCTGCTGCCCATACAAGTGGAGATATCTTTGGTCAAGGTGATATTCCTGGGTTCTTTAGATTTTGTTTTCAGCTACCAAGGAGATGCTTTTACCAAAGATTTGTTACCTGACGTACTCCAAGTACAGACAACCCACAGAAACCCTGGCTTCCAAACAAGATGGAAAGGTAGTTTTCATGTAGAGTTGTGCAAATATTATATGATTAAACAATTTCAACACTTGGGCAGTTGCTGAAAATGGTGTAAATAAAGATCATTTCACCTCTGTGTGGTTGTCTGCCCGTGCCCCTCGGAGAAGGGAGGTGAACAGCTACCATGAGAATGAAAAAGCACACCCAGTGTTTCCTCCAGGGCATTCATCACTGGAAGTGTACCCTGGGATCAGCTTCTGCACACCAAAATTCAATTCTTGGAAAGGCATAAAAAGAAATCTTCGTGTAATATCCCAGGTTAGAAAGGCAGACACATCCGAACAAACCCAACTACCAGATGCTACCTTTGGATAGGATTCAATCTTTAACTATAGTTTTTAAAAGGCTTTCTCCAGGAAATTAATATAACCTACCTCAAGCCTACCACAACCTGCTTGATGCTTTTTACCCAGGAACAATCAAGCAATTTATATAAAGTAATGGAAATGACCTTTTCTGTGCACTGAGCCATTGCAAGTGATAGTACAGAAATGTACCAACGTGTCACGACACCAACTGCGTCGAGCTCACGGAACCCATCCATTATTTTGAATAGATGCCTTGTAAAATGAATGGAATGTTTGTTATTACGAGAAAATAAGTCAAAAGCACTCAATAGCATTAATCAAATAAAAATAATGTGGAAGTTTAAACTTTCAAAAAAGAAAACAGTGAATCATCTGTGAACTTGGCACTGTATCAAGCATACACCATTCATCTTCACTCGAAAGGCCCTTCATGAGCTAGCCACACTCCACCTTATCATTTTTTTCTGCGCTATCAACATGTCAGCTCTATCCACAGACCAGCCAGTGGTGCCTGCCATCATCCTCTCGTTGTTGCAATTCTGCCTTTTCTCCCATGCCAGCCTTCATGCATGGAAGAATCTCTCATAAATATCACCAAACCTCATTGTTCTCTCTCAAATGCTGCTAGAAATATTTCCTTTCCTGGGATAACCATAGAAAAACACTTGATAGTGAATATAAGGATTTTTTTAACTCTGGCTATTCTTACCGAATAACTTCCTTGTGCTTCCCTGTCTGTCTGGTACGACTTCCACTATTTTGGTTCTACATCTCCTACTACTATTTCTTGTCTTAGACTAGAAGTGGCTAAGGGCAGGAATTTAGTCCTTGGTTCATATTTACAGAGTACTGAGTATGAGAAAATTCTGTCTATAAGTGGGACTTAATCATTACTGCTTTATTAATGATAATTTCTCAACAGAGCTGTACACTTTTATGTGGGTTATATAAAACCCAGCGGCAACATCCAACCGTATAAACTCAGACCTCTCATTATTTAAAAATGAACCATGTTAAATTTTTTTTTTTTCCCCTATAAATAGGGAGTTTACTAGAGAATACTCTGCCAATCCAAGTTAGTCACCACCTCCTCAAGTTGTTTTAGGGTAAAAAAATTAACATGAACAGAAGATCATAAAGACTTCCAGCCACCCTACCATCCATATAAGTTAATTTTCCTTGTGACCTGAAGATGCAAGTTGAAATCACCTGTGTCTGGATGTGTGCTTGGTGAGCTGGACTGTTTCAGTGGAGAGAGACATTATTGCCACATCATTCCGGGAAGGGCACTGAAGTCTGGCCCTTCTGTTTGCAGTGCTTTACTTTCATTGCATATGCCCGTCATGGGAGAAAACTAATTTATTACTAGCTTAGGAAAAAGCTTTCTTTGAGCAGCCTTGGTAATACTTGGTTTTCATTTAAATGCTTTTGGTTCTATCTAAACCATATTTTCAGACATTTTTCTCCTCTCCCAGCCCTAATCTCAACTAATAAGTTAAGAAAAGCAGCAGAATTTAATATAAACCTTTACTGGTAAGACAAGTAATAATAATAACAGTAAAAAGTGATTTCCCCACCACCACCATAGTTATTCGTCATTCTCCAATGCCTGAGGGAGAAAAGGTGAACTTTTTACATGTCTGAATGTCATGAAACTCAGAAAGTTTCAGTGCAAGAAAGAATGAATTCCAAAGCTGTGAATCTGTTCTTTCCATTAGGGTTCCAAAAGAAATACAAGACTTTGCACAACATGTAGGGAAATAAAAATGTCTCATGGCTCTAGAGTTTGCTAAACCCCAGACTCTTGGTATTTGTACTGAATGGGTTATAGGGAAGTGTGTGGCAGTGGTGTCAGGGAAATATTTCTTAACGTGAATAGTAAGAAAGACTCTAGAAATAATCAGCAACAACTAATAGAAAACAAAAGAAAATCAAAAATACTTTCTTTTGTTGCAGTTTTTGGTTTGTTTTTAAATCATCCTTCGTTTTGAAGTTACATTTCATCACTTCTCTCATGAGCTTGTGACAGGGACAGTTGTATGATGCTACATGTGCACATCTGTGATGGAAAAGAATGAACGGCAAAGACCTTGAAGTGGCACAGGCACCCAGCTACCCCACAAAATCAGTGAAAAAACAACCAACCAAATAAATACTAAGCCTCTTCAACAAGGAGGAACGAGAGTCTCCGTGTTTCTGTGTTTCTCATCACTGCTGGGAAGAAGCACAGGTTTGCTTTGTGGGGCACACAGTCCTCCCAGATGGAAATATAAGCGGGGTTGAAAGTCCACCAGTCCAAGCTCACAGCTGTTCCTGCTACATCAGCACACAAACCCAGATGTGCAGGGGACAGAAGCATTTGCCTTCCCTAGCTGGAGATAAGGGGCACTCATGGAGTAGCCACCCAGACTAAGAAAGGAAACAGAAAGTTTTCAATACTCTGAGCAATTTGAACATGTTGTGTGGCAGTTTTCAGGTGAGGACTTGGTCTTCATCCTCCCATTGCACAGATTGGTGTATTTAAGTATGGATGAACAATTATGGTTTTTTGCCAAGGCCCAGGATATCACATCAAACCTGAACCCCACTGTTTTACACAGCACTTGTTCTTCACACCACTTAAAAGCCTTCTGTACATGACGTGCCTGGGAACAGATGCAAACAGAGCTCAAGCTAAAATCCTCTCACTAGACAAGCTTTTGGCCTCTTAATGAGTGATTTTTTAATTAAAAGTGAGGTGGCATGTGCAGATTGCCATCTCATCAGTGGAAGTTAGAGACACTGAGCTTGGAGTAATAGTTCATTGTGTAAAATTTAACAAAGTCTTTTTCTTTCTTATAAAAGCAGAAGCAAACACCAACATTTTATCAGCATCACATCTGAGTGGAGAACATACTAAATAGCTTATATATCACAGTAAAATGTAACAGCCTCATGTTAAATGTCCCACTGCAGCCCCAGCCAATTCTTCCCACAGCCACAGACTCCTTTTCCAGGCCTGTGGATCCCTGGGAGCTCCCTCCAAGCAGGTGCAGCCCTGCAGACAGAGCAGGCCCACACTCAGCAACATGCTGGAGCTTTCTTCAGCCTCTTTCTCTTCAGGCTCCTGGCTTTATTTCTTCCTAGAACAAAATGCATAAAACAAATTCACCTCATCAGCCACATCCCCTTTCTTCTGTCTGCCAAGGACTTTGCAGACCCTCCAGTGTAACACCTGACAAACTGCCTTCTCTCCTACTCAGGCTTTCAATGCTGCTCTCCCTGTAATTGTACCCACCACTAGGGTATTTTTTAATAGCCACCTGCTATTTTTTAAAGACCTGAGGACCAGGTGAAGGGCTTTAGAGGCCAGATGAACCATCCAACTCCAGCTGGGATGTTTCAGCTTATTGCATTTCAGAGCAGGGTCTCACGCCTTTGTAAATGCCAGCCTTCATCTGATGAGGTCTCTGCAGAAATCACATCACATTTTTACTGAAGGTGGGCTTGATCTAGAGAAGGAAGCAGAGGCAGAGCCAGCAGACTCTGAATTCCCAAAGAGCTCAAGGGTTGCGGATCCTGGGTGCTGTCACTGCAGCAGGATGAATTTCACCTCCCAGCAGAATGGCACCTGCAAGAGAAGGATAGGTGAGAGAGCAGGGACACCTGGATTTGCTTCTTTCCCCTGCCCAGATTTCAGTATATTACTCAGTCTCTCAATACCTTTCCTCTCTGTCTGTAAATTCATCATTTGAGAACCTTTTCCTCCAAGCTCATCTGGAGACACCAGTTCTTTCCCACTTCACTGAAATACTAAATATATAGAAGGTTATGGGGTTCTCAGATGATACTTCAGTATGGAGATACAGGAAACACTTAAAACAAGCTGGTTATATGTTTATTACAAACTTTATTTTTCACATAATCAGGCAAGGAACGATTTGAGCCCTTAACAAGCCTTCCCTTTGAGTGCAGCCCAAAGTCATGGCACCAGCTGATGCTTCACTCCCTCTCCTGAGTAATCCCTGAACTTTTCAGCCAAGTTCTGAATCCCTTGTGTCTGGTTTCAGTAAGATTAGATGCACTTTTAGATGGCACACTGTGAGATTTTGATAGGTTACGTTATCAATCAAACTTTAGGGATGTTGAATCAATGGCCACACGTATTAAATCAGATGGGGGATTATTTTTTCTGGTTTGGGCAATTTTATAGGCAACGCCACCGTTTTATTACTGTTACTAGCAGAAATCAGTGAAAATCTTACCCTTCTTTCAATAATTTATTAGGACTATTTTGTAACAAGCTTTCATGAATTTGCTCATAAGAAATTAAACAAAGAAATTGAGTGAAGATAAACAGAGGACTGCAGAGTTTGGGGAGCAATGTGACAGCCACGACTATTTAGTGACCTGCAAGAAATCCTGCTGGAGCTCAGGGGACTGCTTTTATCTGCAACCACAAGCCACGATTCTGTGGCACAGCTCACAGTTATTTCCAAAGAAAAGCCACATCTTACAAACAGGGATCTCCTTAACCAAAGAATGGATGAAAGAAACACTTCTAAGCATGAGAGTTGCACCAATCCCACACTGAGGTTTTGCTGAAGGTGTCCATTCCTTGCAACATTGGGCCTAATCCCGCTCCACTAAAATTAATGGAAGAAATTTCCTGTCAACCCCTTCCTAAGAGGAGTGCAGTTGTCATTACAGTGTTGAAATGAGATTGCAAAATACTCGGTGTGTTTCAAAAAAGATTTTTTTTCTTTTTTTTTTTTTTTGTAATTGCCAACAATTAAACATGTTTATCAGATTTTAGCCTCTCTCCATCATTCAGAGAGGTAATTAAAGGTTTAGTCATTGCATACTGGGCTGGTTTTCTGTTTCATTAGCTGCAGTGAGTCTCTGAGAATGGGGCTGGTGCTCCTTTTAGAGTGTTGCAATGCCAGAGTTTCCCGTGGGCAGGCAGGACACTGCTCAGTGCACCTTCCTTCTCCTTTAAAACCCCACCTCCTGCAAAACCCATTTCACCCAGGGACCTGGGCTGGACTTACTGGGCAAAAAAATCGTGTGTTCCAGCCTCTCTGAAAATTAAGTCATTTATCCAAGTGCCAAAGATGGATTTGTAACTAATACCACAATATTCTGCATGAGAGTTAGGCACTTAAAACACATTACCTAAGGTTTTATGACTTCAGATGCCAAAAGGAAGAAACTGTTGTTGTTTGAAGCTAAACCCAAGTTCACCTTTTGTGTAATCAGAAAGTCCTTCAGCTCCGATGGCTGCTGGTTCAATCTCCATCCTGTTCCTCCAGACCACTCACAAAATCTCACTATTTCTGGGCAAAAAATTGATACTACTGCTTACAAGGCTTAGCATCTCTGTTAAGGCTGTACGACAGCAGCTTTGTGCCTCTTGCACCTCTGGTTTCTGCTTCCCCAGAGCTGTCAAACCAAAATTACAGCGACCAGAAAACCCCAGGCACTTTAGGATTCACTATTTACTTTTGATTCTGCACTGCAGAGTCTGACTCCAATACATTCGGGTATCACAATTGCAATTTCTGAAGCTATTTACCTTGAAAAGTTTGTATTACAGTGCTAGGGGTGATATATGAAAATAAAATATTTACTCAGTTGTGGGATTCACTCTTCAGCTTCAGGAAGAGGTTTGCTTCAAAGGGGACTGAGGGCTTTTTACTGACCTAGAGGAGTGCCATTATAGCTCAGAAAAATAAACATGAATCTGTTGCCTCCATGAAATTATTCTCCACTACATAAGAGATTTTCTTCAATCCATTGACTCCACACAAAGGCAATGTTGTCATGCTGTCAGTGAACAGGCCAATAATAAAATAATTGAATAATATTGTTGGGAGTCATTATAAAAACTTGTATTTTTGTCATTGTTTGAAATGCCTGTATTAAACTGACAGCTGAGGAAACTGAGCCATGGGACAGAGATAAACAAATCTGAATTTCAGTGATAGACTTTCTGCAAAGATTGGTGCCATAATAAACAATAATGGGTTTAGTGCACTCACAGCCTCACACCTGCCCCATTGCTCTGTCCTGATTCTGCTTAAATCATCCCTAGCACACTAGAGCCCATTTCTGATGACACTTAAAATAATTTCTACGCAAAAATTTGTGAGCGTGTGTTAAAAAAAGATCATTTTGTGCATGTTATAATTTCAAATTATTCTATCAAATATATTGTAAAAGTGTGCAAGTAATAAATTAGGAATTCCTGTAACCCTTGCTTAATGGAAAAGTAACAATTTTGTTGATAACATATGTAAACATGAACTTCATGTGTTAGTACACTTGTCCCTGTTAATTATTTTCTTCATTGCTTAAGAGGTTTCACCTTCATTCTCACAAGAATTTTTTCAGCATCGTCTTCTAAGCATTAGATGTCACTGTACCTTTTTTGCTAAAATACTGGATTTCGAGAGATGTTGTTTTCCCCTATGCAGACATTTCATAAATCACCTTTTCATTCTCCTTTGGATAAATAAAGCAGTATGATATTTTTAAATTGCTTGGTATAAATCATATTTTCTAGACTATGCATCACCCAACCAAGTAAATCCAGAACCTACTTGACTTAAAAATGCACATTCCAGCCACTTGTTAACTTTTTCTTACACAAAATTAAGATTTGACTGGATTCAAGTCATCCCAGCTCTGCAGTTGGGTAGTCTTTGTTAGCAGAATCACATTTTTGTTTCCATAGATGCTGTGAGGAGGAAATAAATGGGCTGTGACATAAATAGGAGTGTTCTGCAGCATGTTTTTGGGTAGGTGAATATTCTCACAGTGGCCACTTCTGACAGAATATCTCTTTTCAGTACAGTGCAGAATTTTCTCCATACTCAAATATGAAGATGAGATTTAGAGTCAGCCTCCAGTATGTTGCCAAATAACTTCTCCTGTTGATCAGGAAAGTGATTTGAACCCTATCCAGCTCTACCCACAATATTTCTTCTGTTTTCTCCACACTTTCCCACGTCATTAATGCACATCACCACTCAAGCACATTCGTCTTCAGTATTCTCTTCTGAACATCCCTACCCCTTCAGCTCCTGTGTTCAAATCATGATTTCTGCTTCACTGTTGCTTTACTATTTTAACTGTATTTTACTTGGTTCTACAAACTGCTCCAGCTTCTCAAGTTCATCCATTTTGTTCATTCCTGGTACTGTTAAGCCAACATTAAAGTTATTTCTCACTGTCCAAACCTCGCTCTTCAGCTGTGTGTGCTGGGCATCCCTGCCTGACTGCTCACAGAAAGATGTACACCCTTATGTAGATTAGTTATCCAAGTTTCTTATCCCAAGTTTTCAATTTAATTTAATTTCTCATCATTTAGGACAGCCTTTGTCCTTAAAGTACTTTAGGTACATTAGAAAATAATGCTTTGTGTGACTTGGATGGATCTTTAACAATTTCTGAAAAAATATGTCTAAAGGAATTATAATATTATTGCTAAATTAATTTTAGTGAAATGCTTCTGGAGAGCATGCTTCAGGAATTTCTATAAGTTATATTTATCCCACCACTGAGGATTATCTGACTTTTTATAAGCTAATCCTCTTGAGTGCTATGTCTCAATCCTATGAGAAAGCATGTAATATTTTACATTACAAGTGTTTTAATTTTATCTTCATTAATTTCCACTTTAAACACATATAAGTGTTCCCAAAGAAGGGCAGACAGCAATCCAGATGCAACATTCATAGGTTTTGGTATTTTCCATTATCATGCAATAACATCTAGTATTTTCAAACAATTCCTTTGTTTTCACTCTTCTTCCCATTGCCTCTTATTTCACAGGCCATCCCCATTTTTTCATGTCTTGGCAAGTATCAGCTGCAAGACTGATTCACCTTCTGATGTTTTTTTTGGTCTCACTAGAACAATCAAGGGAAGAGAAAGCAATTCTTTAGTATTTATATTGAACTGTGTTTGTATGGGTGGCCAAATTCTGCCCTTGACATGGGTGCACATCTCTTCCTGTGAACCCAGGAGACTTGGTTTGATGTGAATTATGCCCTTTAATGCCTTGCACAAGGAAATGAACATTTTTATGCCTACAAAATGAAGTAGGAGATAATTCTTCCTTCATTTCAGTGAAGTTATACAGGAGCAATGGATCTGCCCTAAATGTAGAGATGATTCTCATTCAAAAGCCATGACTGGGCCCTGATATGTGATTTTGAATAATTACGGTGCCTTTATATGGATATACAGGATTATCTGCCTGGATAATTTTCCCAACACATAAATTTGCAAACAGGAAACATTACAGCTTTTAAAGTACTCATGATTGTACTAATACATCACACTAATTTTCCTTGGGTAGGCTGAAAATACTGAAAAGGGGATCAGAAGTGTGAGTGAGCAGTAAGGCAGACCACAAGAAAGTCACCAAATTTCAGAAAGGACATTATTAAACTCCAGGTGTTTGAACAAACAGAAAGTCGCAGTCACAAGGTGGGAACCCCCTGAAATTGTTGGTTTTGAGTCAACAGAAAGTCTGACAAACCTGGATCTCACAGGTGAGGAAGCAATGATGCTTCAATGTCAGTTTTTTCTGGGTAGAGCAGAAGAGTCGCAGCTTTGCAATGGATGAGCATCCACCACTTCTGCTGTGATTCTCCATCCATTTCTCTCTGTCAGGCTCTGCTGTGATTCCTGAGACAGAGGCAGCTTTGTGCAGACAGCTGGGTATGATTTCTGTGCTCTGCTGAAGTCTAACACTATTGCAGGGTTTAAGGGACATTTAAATCACACCTAGACTTCTGTCAGCTTTCCAGAGACAGGTGAGTTTCAAGAGAGAAAACATCGCTTTGAACAGACACGCAGCCCATTACACATCACTTCTATTAATTACAGAATATTCTGGAGTTTCACTGGCTCCTTTGCATCCAGCGGCCAAGCTCAGCAACGAACACCAATGGATGCCATGTGAGAACCCAGTCTGGGCTGCAGCACTGACAGGGGAGGACACTGGAAGCCACAGAGGAGAGAAAAAACACCATTGGATGTGCCTCAGTCTGTAGAAGCACTCCTGAATTTTATAGGTGTTTCTGCTCATTTATAATGCTGTAAAGGCTGTTTTATCTACCTAATAAAGGTTTACGAGGAAATACCATTATCTATTTATATATTACAATAACTTAATTTGTTTCTGCAGAATTCATTTGTCTTGGGTGAAAACTCAACTATTTCCTATAGAAGCTTCTCAGCACATTTCTCTTCAGAGACACTTTCCTCCTTGTGAAATTGCAGCTGCAGGTCTGAGAGAAACAGAGCAATTTTCCCTCCCCTAACCTGAGCAGCATTGCAAACAGCCTGTCCTCATCAGAATATGAAAATGTTCCAGTTACATCTGTGACTCTCACTGCTCTCTACACCACTGCTTTTCAGAGGGAGAGACAAATCCTCCCAGTGTTCCTGAGCAATACATTTTGCATTTGGAGTTCTGACTTGGCTGACAGTTCTTAAAATATACATATATATTCAGAGTCAGACAGCTCCCTGGTGACTATTACACAGCTGCAGATGCTGAAGGGCACAAATTATTCCTGCAAAGGTCAACATTACCTTACACTAAAAAATTGTCTTCCTGACCGTTCATTCTTTCTTGACTTCCACACTGCGAACAAGTGATGAATTTTTATGATTTCACCACCAGCCATTGGTCATATTATGCACCTCTTGGGGAGAAGAAGTGAGGAGGTGGAAAGAGACCCCAAACTGCATACAGACACCTAAAGCTGTGTCCTTTTTGTTTCATAGGATGACATTAAACCAGAAGAGCCAAAGTTTCATTTGAAAGCTGTTACGGGACTTAATAACAGTCAGTGTAAGTGAGCCACAGGATGAATCTTGTAAAAGGGATGCAAGGATGTGTCCAGACAGCCCAAATTTAAACTCATATTCAAAGTCTACTGTTTCCTACTGGCTAGCCAGTTCAGAAGGCAAGGAGCCAAGCAGCAGATCTGAGACCTTTGTGGAAGTTAGTTAGGCAATTTTAATATCGCCCAGAGCTGCTTTGCAGTAAGTGAAATTCCCCAGGCAGAACCTGTGTGGAGGATAGACACTCTGCTTCATGAGGGAATATGCTACTTTAAAATATGATTAAATTCAGATGTGGGATGAAAGACAGAAAAATTAGAAGTTCCTCGTGGCTTTCCTTTAACCAACTGAAATATTATATTCACCTACATTGAAAAATTTTAGTTTGGTTATTGCAATACTGAAAGCAGCATAAATTTAAAAGATCTCCACTTCAAAAATGAAAGCTTATGCTTTGTAAGCTTTGTAAGAATCCCTTCTTACTTTTTCCTTCTGCTCCATATTCACCTTAAAATTGACATCATTGCATCAAATGTTTTTATTTCAACTGAAGTTGAAAAAAAAGGTTCCTTCAAAGAGTCTCCTATTCGCTTTTCCCACTTACATGCACACACTGCTTTCTCCAACAGAAAATGGAGGAACAAAGAATTTGCTGTTGTTTAACACTTTATTAAAGATGCTCAGCTCCTCTAATACCAGAGGAGACGTAGAACAGAGCAGAATTCACAGGCTGCAGGCAAGAACTTTCTCTCCTTTTGTCAGAGCAGGCAGCATGTAGAGTCTGGCCCTAATCAGATTAGGTTGTGCATATTTATAAACATCTGAAGACCATAAAGAAAGACTCCCAATTAAAAGATACTCTGGATTTGCTTCTGCAAGGGTTGCAGAAAAACATGGCGATTAACATTTCCATTAAAGACCGGGTTTGGCACAAACCACACTTGTTGAACTGGGTCCGCTGGAAATCTCTTTTCTACCAGAACATATCCCTGGGTTCTTTTCAGATACATTGAAAAAACATGTCCCATTTGATCTGGGTGTATGAAATTACACAATGCCATGTCACTGCATGGGATGTAACCCCGTGTAATGTAATGCACATTCAAGCAAAACTCTCTTTTCCATTATGGGCAGGAGTAAATTACAGATAGGAGTTTACCATAATTAACCACAAACTGGCAATAAGGCCTATTTTCTGTCTTTGTAGATTACTATCAAGTTAGCTAAGCCCTTCTCAAGCTTACTTTTAAAAGTAGTTAAGAATATAAAAGATATTTAAGATGAATCCATTCTCTGGATAAACATGTTGTGTGAACCATCCAAGCTATTTGGAATGGAGAATGAATCCAAGATGCTGGTTAGGTGTGGTCTGTTTGGTAAATAGCCTAACCCTGCCTACAGTTTTTCATAAAAATATGCAATTTCTCTTTTTCTCAGTTATTCCTCAATTAAGATCTGTGCTGTTGTTACCTCTTAACAATAACACAAGGCTGAACTCATGTCCAGCAGCTGCCCACAATGTGTCTCCTACAGCTGCAATCACTTCATCATTTATTATTCCAAAACACTAAATAAGGGCAGACATTTTCCTGAAGAATTGATTTTTAAGGGCTCAGTATCAATCAGTTCTTTCTGCCTTTGATCCTTGGCAATCAGGGAGCCAAACATTTAGAGAATTCAATATGCAGCCCGTTTAAAGATATTCTAGACTTTCTGATGCTCCCACCTATTTGCTTGAGACAACCAGCAAACTTTTTATTAACAGGATGCTTTATCAGCACGCAAGGCAAACTCACCACAGTGTTTCTCTGAGAGACATCTAGAAAAGTAAGCACCCTAACTGGGCCATTTGCAGTTTAATATTCTTGCAGGAGCAGCTCTGAGTAGCAAGGCTTTGTCAAAGCACAGGTCCTGAGCCTTCCCAGTGCAAAGTCTCCACCGTCACTCATGGCCCACAGTTTCGTTTTTGCCTGCTGGAGCATTACAGAGATCAGATCCATCTGCAGACCACATCCATCCATTTCTGGGTTCAGGCACCGGAGAAATTCCAGTTCATGTTTTTGGTAGCACTTTTTGTGGGTCAGTTTAGCAATGAATCCAATGCTTTAAAGCAGTGTCTTTCCAAATCAATTTCTTGCTGTAAAATGGACTTTTCCAGCTTCTCAGGGCTTTTTAACTTACAATGTCCTAGTTTCAATTGCCTCTAATTTTACTTTATTAAATGAAGTAATCATCAGCCACTACAAAATATTGGCTTAATTTATTCAAATGCAACCTGCCTTATGAGCAAGAGCTTGAATCTCACAAAAGCAGCTGCATCTGTATCAACATTTAATTTTGGAAGATGCACCTTGGCTGTCTTAGGTTGTGTTCAGGTAGGGAGAGGAGGAAGAGGGATGTATTTACCATCAGAATACAGAGAAAATACTACAGATAAAAGTTCCTGTAGAAAATTTTTTTTAAAATCTTACTTGACAAAAAAAGCCTTAAACTGTGGACTTCCACATTATTATTATTATTATTATTATTATTACTACTACTGGAATTACAGTTCTAGACATGCCTCAGGAAGGAAGCACACAACACCTGCAGACTGCTGTGTCAAACACGATGGAAAAATCACCTGCTCACAGCACAAAAAGACTTTTCCATCATATATTGTAAAACAAGATGCTGTAAGTGCCCTGGAGGAGCTGCCTTTTCATTGCTGAACCCTGTTATAACACTGTTCCTCATGTAATTCTCACTGAGGCTAATAACATATGATTTCAAATCATATCCAGGCTATAATGGAAGCGAGAAAAGAACTTGAAGTACTGCCAAAAAGATCCAGTGGTTTTGTGATCCTTAGGCCCTGAGTTATGGAACACAACACAGAGTACGATGAGTACAATGAATTAAAAAGATAATTCATCAGTTTTGATACAAGAATTGAGCGTGATGATGGGCAATTAATTAAAATTTTAGCACTGATATGAAATAAAATATGTGAAATATTTCTCTTCTTGTATTACTGAAAACATTGAAAAAACCCTATTACTTCTGGAAACAGCAATCACTTTCTAAGAAATGCACAAAAAGTCAGGAGAAAGTTGATTACTCTCTGTCCCCACCCTGTTATCAGCAGAATATCAAGAACATAAATCAATGTGCATAAAGCTGTCCCCTTTCCTGAGCTGAACCTCATTCACAACAAAAATATAGCTTCAACCTCAGTTTCAGCCCCATGGGCACCTCTAGTGCCTCTCCAGCATTTCTCCACAACCTGTGGATTTACAACAGTAATTTCTCCCATTTCTTTTACATGCAATGGAATAAATAGGCCAAAACAAGCCTGGCAATTTTGTGCAGGATTCTTGAGGCTGTGATGGGATGGGTTTGCCATCCAGTTGTTTCCTGCATTAGGTGAGTTCTTGTGCTGGGCGTATTTCAGACACATGCAACTACCTCAGAGCAAGGACACATCCTTCTGGTAATGACTCTTCCCAGAGGATGCCTGTTTGGAGATTTAGAAGCAAATTCTTGTGACTGAATCATCATTGTTCAATTGTTCTCCATTAAAAATAATTTTATTATGTAAACAATTAAGTTCAATTATATGGATTTAGAAAGCTTTTAGTCCAACTTGCTCCTGCAGTGACACGTTAGAACATAAGCCTTAACACCACTTCTGAGAAGACTACCCAGACAAACACTTTTCCTAGGTTACCCTGATCCTTTGGGTCCGTACCGGAGCTGCCATGAAATCTGGTGGGACACATGAGCAGAGAGCATGGATGTGTGAGAAACTTCACCTCTTCCCTGCCTTTCCAACCCTTCACCTGAAAGAACAACGTCAAACCGACACAGAGTCCTGTGGAAGGCACAACATGGGACTGGGTTCTTCCCTCCAGGCTGATCATGGCCACCAGCCTTCTGTCCAGAGGGAAAGCTCTTCATTCAAAGAGCTGAATTCCGCTAAATTTTGCTTCATAAAGAACAAACAAAACAAATCAGTGTGATATTCCCCGGTTTAGATGTCTGGTGTCAGCCATACAGGAAGCTGAATTAACATGGACTTGCTCGGGCACTCACATTAATCACATTTCCTGGGGTCCAGGAACGGCCCTCACTTGCCAGTTTGACCACTTTGTGCTTCTTCTCTCACAGCCTGAAGGACTTGCTAACAAGTTAATTCAAATTGTTCTATGTTGGCACAAATATTTAATTGACTAAAATATTTTCGTAAATACTTCCAGACTGAGGGCTTGTTCTCTCTGACTTCAACTTAAACTTCTTTTCTTAAAAAAGGACTCCACCTCTGCCTAAATTAATTTCGGCAGCCTCCTTCTGGAGAAAGGAAAAAAAAGTAATGCCACATCTGTGTAAGTTACTAAACTAACTTGGAGAGAAGTCCTCCAGCGGACAACAGCTGCTTTCTCTCCCCTCTCTTTTTTATTTAATATCATTTAATGTCATCTTAACAGCTGTATTTGCTGCAAATTCCCTGTGAAGCTTTTGGGTCATTCACTTTCTAAAAGCATAACCCAGAAATGCACACTCAGGGCGTTAATGCTCACCCTGGCTTGACTCACACACATAATGGCTCCTTGGGTGATTAGCAGTTTTCATCATCAGGCCCTACATGATTTAAAAAAAAAAAAAAGAAGAAAAAAGAAAACCTTAATGGCAATAAAAATATTAGGAGTCAGCTATTTCATACTAATGACTTGTTAATGTAACATTATTGCTGGTGCTTTAAGTGCTGTTGTCCTTAGATGCTGCACTGCATTCATGAAGGACTTTGGGAAAAAGAGAGTATGGTGCTGAGACTTATTGCATTAAGAGATCGGTTTAACAGATTGTTTAGTTTTGGTAATATAATTTGACATCTAAACATAAGCTGAGAGGGATCTCCCACAAAACCTTTGATAATATGATTCATTGTCAAATGTTTGTTTTGCCTATCTGGTACTCATTAATTAATTCTTTTTAATATATCTTGGATTTACTGATTTGGAAAAAGAGAATTATTCTTATTGATGTTGCTAAAATATCCAGGTGGCTTGAATTTCACCAACTAGATGGTATAATCTAGCACATTTGTGTAGACCTAATCAAATCTCTACTAACAGATGTGAAGAGCCCAGCATGGGAGCAAATGTTTGTGTCTATATGATAATTAAATTACCTCAATAAAGAGAATAAATGAACAATGATGACTATAGTTTTTTTAAACCTAGGTTATCTTCCTCATGCACAGCCTCTATTAACCCCTTTAGCAATTGGTAAAACTTGACGTTTTTCAGAATGAACCATGGTTTTCAGGCTGTGCCTTTGATTAAATCTACTGACCAGGCAATGTGATTAACTTAAGTATTCCTAAGCATCCTCATTAATGAAAATCAAATAAATAATAAGTTCTACATTAAGGATATGCTATGTACAGTGTATTTAATTTCATATAAACTGTTGTGACAAATCAGTCTGGGTTTTAATTCATCTTTTAGTTCTCTCATTCTTGGGGAATTGCTTTGATGATTATCACAGCATTCTTGAACATCTTTGTCCAAATTTTAAATGTGCTCCCATCCTTAACAAGCAGGCTTGTGTCCTTCACATAAGCTGGATGTGGCTGTGTGGGCATTTCTGAGAGCCCCAGTAGGCACTTGAGTGACCCACATGCTGCCAAGGAGCTTCAAACCCTGGCCCTCTAAACCCAGTTTGCCATGCAACCAGACAGACAACTTCATTTCAACGCCTACAACGTACAACAAAAACCGCTATTGTAATGCATTCCCGAATATTCATTTCCCCAGAATTCACTTTAGAGAGACCTATGAAAACAAGCTTCATGAGATAAAAAGATATTTTAAACTTATCTTTGTTTTGGAGGTGGCCTTGTGGCAGTGAGATGCTTCCACGAGAAAGGGGAGCCAGCCCTTGGTTGCAGCATTGCTTCTCTATTGCCAAGCAGCCCGAGCTGCAGCTGGAGTTCAAATCACTTCTGACCATGTTTTTGCTCCAAACAGGGGAACAGTTCTTCCTCTGTTCACTCCACGGCGTGCTCTGACCTTGCTGGAGGCTAAGTAATGTCACCAGCTGCATGTGTAACATGGTCATTGGTGATGAAAAGTGAACCAGCATAGCTCGCCTAGGGATGCAACCCCTTTTAACATATCTAACATTCCTGCAGGTGTGGTGGCTTTATTTGTGTGTTTTACTGTGTTTGTTTATTTGCCTGACTAACTAACTCATGTCCTCCTGGCCAGCGCAGATAGAGCCTTCTTATTTAACATTCCTGAAACTCTGAGTGTTTAGGATATAGATTGTTTCCAGTCTCAGGATGTAAAAGACATGGGATAGAAGTAAGAGAGATTAGGGCTCTTTTCCTCAAAGTTAAACAACTGGATTGGTTTTCAGGCAATGGGGCCCTGAAACAGCTAAATAAAAATAGTCCTATACTTACAAGGAACTCACAGATTGTATTTCTAGAAGACCTCACTGAGGGGCTGGTTTGACCAGCAGCACTTGGGAATAGCCCAACCACATAAAACAGTTATCTCCTGGTGTCATAAAGAGATCTTTAGTCAGCTGAAGTGAGGTAGCAGCAGGGCTGGAGTAATTCGGGAGGCTAATTATATCCTCTCTGTATTTAAATGAAGCTTTCTACTGAGCCTTCTGTGCTGTGGCAGAGAAACAAAGTCTGGTTACTCCCAGCTCAATACATCCCAAACTGTGGACTGTTGCTGAGAAGTCCTGCAAAGAGAAGATGGCTTTTACTGGACTTCATTGCATGCACAGAGCAACAGTGCTGGACCTTGGTGGAAAAGGGGCAAAAGCCACTCCAAAAATACAGAATTTGAAGCAAACAAGTTCCCTTTCAGGAGTCCCAGTCAAAAACATTTTCTAATTATTCATATTCACATGAAAGTCCTCTTCCATGGAATGTACACATACAAACCCTATTACCCAAATTCACTCTTTTGAATCTGTGTAGCTCTAGCAGAAATACATCAACTATTTCATCCTTGTCTACCTATTCAAAGCAGGGCCTGATAATAATAAGGTTATTCTCTTTTGAAATACTCCCTTTAAGGAAAGATTTGGGGAAATTTGTGCAGATTAGATTTGGATTCAAGCCCACAAAAAACGGGTAGAGAGAATGGTCTTTTGCTACCCCACAAACTTTCCAGGCTTCAGGGCCAGAAGCACCACCAATGACCTGTGAAAATTTATCATAAAATAAATAACCTTGTAACAGGGAAGAGGAAGGAGAGCTGCAAGTGTGTTTGTGTCGCCAACACAATTACTAAAACTATTTGTTCAGTTTGGAGGATGAGAGCAAAAGAGAGAACGTGTTGGTGTGGCTTGGTTTGGTTTAGTTTTGCTCCTTCTTGGAGGATGTAGATGTTTTGGATTGACTGGGTGTTCCACACATGAACACTGGACTATTTGCACTCAAACATCTCCCGCACCGTAAGAGGTCACCAGCTCAGAACCTGTGGTCACAGGAGAAGGAAATAAGATTGGAATAAGATTGGAATCCACCCATTTGTCATCTGAAACTCACTCAGCCTACCAGGTCTTGGATTCCTCTCTTCCTCATCCCAGATCAACCACACTTGTGGAGATCTGGTTTGGCATGGAAGTTTGCTGAGGCAGGGTCCACTCTTCCTTCACTTCTATTTCTGCCTCTGTTATTTCATAGCCTTGGCACTGAGACCATCCCAGGCTCTTTCCTGAAGGAGCAAGTCTTAGAAGTGCATTTTGGGGTACAGTTGAGACAGAGACATGACCAGATACCTCTTGAGACATCAACTCCCCTTCTGTCCTTCTGCACTCATTTCAGTGGCTTGCTTCAAATTTCTCAGACAGGTTTTTATCTTTTCACTTCCATCCTGTCTACTTTCACACAGCTTTGTGTTGTCATGAAGACTCAGAATGTTCTCAGAACAAAAAGCAACTTCTGCTTTTCCCCTTTACTCTGCTAAGAGTTCCCCATGAGTCACTCTGTGTTTTCCTTAACCACCCTTTAAGGTTCCTCATTGTGCAACCCGATTTTAGTGCAGGTTTTCATAAACATGACTGAGTTACACAAGTGGGATTTTTTTTTAAGTGGAAACAGGCTCGGTAATTTGTAAATATGCTTTGGTTGAAAAGGAGTTAAAAATACAGTCAAAGAGACTTTGCTTCCCTCCTTTCTCCCATGGTTCATGACCTTTGCTTTTTTCAACTTCCTCAATTTAGTTTCAGTAAATTGTCACAGAATGGCACAACACCTGCCTTGGGTACTTGAGAAATTGACTTTTCCTGCAAATTACCCTGATCAGTGACCTTGTCTGGCTACTAAAGGGGTTTGCAGAAGCAGCGTAGCTTTATGTGTGGCCATCTTCCATCTTCTGATTGGTATTTAGCCCTTTGAAGTTCACTTATCTCCTTAATGTGCAGCTACTTCTGGGGGGAAAAAGGAAAAAAAAAAAAAAGAAAAAGGAAGAAAAAGGTTAAAAAAGGCCATGATATGCTTGTCATATCTGAAACCAAAATACTAACAGTAAGGCAAAGTGTACTCCATCCTGAAAGGTGCACACAGAAATGTAAGCTGGAAGAATCCACTGATCCTACTTTCCAGAAGAAAGTCTATAATTTCTTTTTCTCTTTAGGTGTTAAATGTTCAGATACTGGTTGACATTGTTACAGTTGAGTAGTGTTTACTAGAAAGGATTTAACAAGGCTGACCTTTCCTTCCCATCCTTTCCTTTCCATTTTTTAAAATCTGTTATAAAAGTCACTACTCTGAGGAAAGAACAAATATCTGCTCCTCCACATACTGCACAAGTGCTGGGGCAGAGGTTACTTCTGGAAACCTAAAAGGTAAATTTCTTTTTTATGCTGAAGCTTTGATTTCACAGTGACATGTAAAGGGGTTATTTGTTTAATTAATTATTGATTGCTGTGGTGTCCAACAGGTGCCCGGTCTCAAGTGCAGTCCCTGGGGCAAGCAGCCCAAGGGGAAGCATGGTTCACAGCAACCTTGAGCAAAATTAGCCCAGGAGAAAGTTCTGGAGCTACTTCCCATGTCCTTGTCAAATATCAAAGAAAAACAGTTAAAATGTAAACTTATATTAAGCATTGTACTTAATTCTGACAAGCTTTTAGGATCAAATTGCAGACTTTAGTCAACAAAGGGGAATTAGGCCGGGTTCTTCAATGGAGGGGAAGGTGGGACAGCTGTTTGAGAGCTCCATGCATAGCTCTCATCTTATTTTTCACATCTGTTCTGTTTAATTTAGCTAAGCACTTTGAGTCACAACTTGCAGCTGAAAACTTGAATCCTATTTTACCTGGGACTCGGACTGATATTCTAGATCTTAGAAGGAAATTAAAAAATGCCTGAAAGATTACATTATCTAATAAATTTCCCCCACCCCACTCTCCTTATTTTTGCAACTGGTGAAGATTTATTGCTTAATTGCAATTTAAGAAAAATTTTAATGCTGTCAAATGCAAATTCTGTTTGCGTATGCGAGACATTTTTTTCTTCCTTTCCTTCTTTTCCCCTTATCTTTAGGAAAAAAAAATTAACTGAAAAAATAAATCCCCCAAATAAGCTTTCAGTATGGAAAAAATAGCAGAGAATTGTTTTCTTTATTTATATTGCTGTCCTTATCCTGTCTTGCCTGATCCCCTCTCAAGATTCGCGATTTTAACCTTCTAACATCATCCTGAACTGCAGAAATATTGCCCTTGTTTTAGAGAAAGGGAAATTAAGACAGAGGGCTCATAACCCAAGAGGTCCTTGGGCATGGACACGCCGTGTGCTTGGATCAGAAATGGTCTCCAGCCTGCTGAGCCCCGGAAGGGGATGGTCACAGCAGCTGCAGGGGCAAACAGGATCCCCCATTCCTCACACAAGGATTCACGTGGGCTCAGTGGCAGCACAGAAGGAGCACCACAAGAGCACCAGGACACCAGCACGTGCTCCTCCATCAGATCCCTCCTTTCCATTCCCCTCTGCTCAGCACTACCCAGAAGCTGCTGGGATGCTGCAGGCTCTGCTGCTGACACGGGTTCTGCCCCTGGTACCTCTCTTTCCTCTGGAGGCTGTGCTTGTCCTGCTCAATTCCACTCACCACAGCCTCAGGACGTTCCTTGTCTTGGTGAGGGCTGGACACAGCCCCTGCCTGAACCCAACACAGGCCCCGGTGTTCCGGCTAATGGGGGCTAATGAGAATAACAAACCACAGTGACACGGGGCTCCTCCGCTATTAGAGAGGGCAGGGACATGAAAGGGTGTGAGGTAAGAGAGCCCCAAAGCCTGATACACTGAGATCACGGGGATTTAGCTGTGATCTCCCTGGCCCCAGGGTCAGGCATGGCACGTGAGTTGTCCCTGATCTGTGCCACTGCAAACGGGGCTGAACTGGACTGGGAGCCGTGTCCAGCGCTGCTGGGCTGGCTCTGCACCCCCAGCACCTGAGCAAGTGCCAGGACTGTGATGCTGCTCCCACCAGGCACCACAGCCAGGCCCTGGAATCTTCAGGCTGTTTTTCAAAACTGGCTGAGTGGCTCTGGTCGATGGGTGGCTGGTTTGACCCGATGAGAAGCCAACAAACCTCAGTACAAACACAGGCTTGGACAGAACTCTGCTTCACAAGCACCTCGGTTTGAGAGACCATTGTTTGTAGTTCCTCAGAGTCTCACATCAGAGATCAGCTGTTCAGAAAATCAGTACCCAACACCGTGTTTTACCATAATTTAAAACAATTAAAACACAAATCACATCTTGGATCTGTTAACTTTCAGATAAGTATAATTAGACCCCAAAATGCTTTAAGTAGTGTTTACACATTTATTTACCAAAAGACAATTATTAAAACAAAGAAACATTCCCAGTTAATTGATAGAAAGATAGGAGAAAATGTAATTAATCATCATTAGAGTATGCAGCCCTTTATTGTTCAATGGCATATCACTGTGGGAACTGCTGGCTGTGAAACCACTCCTGTCTCTGGGACTTGCTCTGGAGGAAAAGGGAGGTGGTGGCTGTGAAATGGGGTGGATTTACCACAGGGGTGCTGATGCTTTCACATCCAGCATGTCCTGGAAACACAGGGCCACGTGCCCAGGAGAGGAGCACCAGAGTGAGACCAAAAGGACTCAGTGCAAACAAATCTGTTGGAAAGCAGAAGAAATTACACAGGTCAGTAGAATTACACCAGCGAGGGAAGAAGAAAGAAGCCCCATATCCTTAAGCTATTTGACTCTCCCAAGCACAATACAACAATATTCACTTTTGTAGGATAAGAGAGCTTTTTATTCCAATATGATATGAAGTAGCTTGGCTTGACAGACTTCTTCTGTGTTTTCAAAAATCCTTCTGGTTTCCCAGCGGGAAAATGGGGATTACACCAGCAAACCCTGAGCAAGCACACCCATTGCAGGAGCATTTCTTTAATGCAGAAACAGCACTGGTGGTTTCTTCAATTGCAGCAACTTGGACAATTACTTTGCTCACAAAGCCTTCTGGAGCTACATGAGCTGCTTCCTGTAAGAAAGGAACCTTTGTAAATTTGGGGTTTATCCTCCAAACTGCTTGTGAAGGATTGTCACAACTTTCTCCACTGTTCAGAAACAGCTTGCAAGAAAACTCACACTTTAAAGTTCAAAACTGTTAACATTTTGCTGTCATAACCCTACTTCACTCTTAACTGAATGAGATTCTAAAGGTAGAAAATACAAACTTTTTTTCAAATTTCAGCTCTATTTATGATTGTGGTTGAATTTCACCAACCATAACATCTAAGTTTGGAATGTCTTGTTCTTTTTTCAGTTGTAGATATGCGGGTCTTACAAAATGCTCTACCCAAAAAAAGGCCATGAAATTGGAATCTAGATGGTAATAATATTTTTTCTAATCTCTATAAACTTCTGCTGGCTAAGAACAGGGTACATCCCCAAATCTATAGTTTTCTTTCTGGAAATAAATTTCACTTTTTTCTTCCTTTTTTTCCTTCAATGATTCTCAAGATCTAGTCTGCAGTCTTATAATTCATGACACAGGAGTTTGCATTGTACCTTCAGCAAAAGCCTCTTTATGGTGCAAATGATCTATAAATCCCACCTGAGACACAGCAGCACCCGAAACAACTGACACATTTCAACAGAAAACTTTCCTCTTGTGGAAAACAACTTTAGGATTCTTTAATTTGAGAGACAAAATGGATCTGTAAGTCCTTAATTGAAAAACAGATACCTGGTCTGGCAGTAAAATGCTTACTAATGCTCCAGAAGGAATAGAACTAATTTACCTGGCTGATAAATTGATAAATTGATAAATTTATAAGACAACCACCTGAGCAGCACACGTGGGGCACCAGACTCTGCACAGGACGGAGCTCTCACTGTGATCACTTCTACTGCATGGCAAAGTAATGAAAAAAAGGAAACCACAGATAAAAGCTTTGGCCTGTCCTCCACTTCAGTGAGTGCTAAATGAGCTGGTCCTGGTTAGTCAGAGAAGCAGGAGGAACTGAAATGCATTAGTAGTATTTGATGTGAAAAGTTTGATATAATAAAAAATTATGCTTTTTGTCGTACAATCGCAGCTTTCCATAAACAACCTCAAGAACAGGAAGCACATTGTTCAGATTTTCTGCTCTTCCTGGGTTTGGAAGATCTGGTTTCGCTTTTTATTAAACACAAATGATTATTCTTAGAAGTACAAGCTATTTTCACACATAAGTAATAAAGAAGAGGGCCCCCATATAATCAGGGCCTGGAAGGAGACGCAGTAAAACATGAACTACATGAATTCTAAATACTGCTCTGAAATTATTGATGTTACGTTGCCACAGAGTTCTGTTGAGTTACTTGAACATCTTAATCACTAAACTAATTGAGGACTTAAGTCCTTCCCATTTTGTCAGTTCTTTCATCCTCAACGAGCACATTTCTGTAGCTGTGGATCAGTCAGGCACTTTATTACATACATCACTTGTGGAGCCTACATTTCATTTACAGCTCCTTTTTCCTTTGTCTTTTAAAGTCAGGCTATCCTTACTCATTTCCCTGTAACTATTTTTAATTTGCTTTTCCCAACTTGGAACAAAGCATTAAAAAAATAAAACCCCTAGACATTGCTGCAACATCATCATTGAGGGAAAAAAAAAACAACTCCACAACAAATAAAAGCAAAACATGACACGATCCAAGGAGCATTTATAACCTGTAATAAGGAATATTTGCTAAGTGAGGAGAAAGATAAAGCAACACATGATTGAAAATGCTTTGAATTTACAGTCCTATATAAATTCTTCTGATGTGATGCAGACCATGCTGCCAATTTTACCTATTTTAAGCAAAGCATGAATATTCTGTCTGTCTAGCTCCTGCTGGCTTGGTCTTGATGGCACCACACCTTTCCCTTTGCTTTATCACACTTGACAACTATAAATACATATATATGAAGGGACTACCGACTAAAATGGAAAGAAGTATTTGAATTTTGTCATTCTTATGACAAAACCTCTTATTGTGTGCCAATTTCTTCTCTTCCACCAAAGGGTTCAGCTGATTTCAGAGTTGCTCTAGACAGAAGCCAGCATCAGAACCAGCTTCCACTACATTTGCCTGGAAAGTACAAGTCATTCTTAGAGAAAACTCAGGAAAGCATTCCCTGCAAGATGTGTGGGGAGGGGGTATCAAAAAAGCAAATGGGACAATTTTAGCACCTCATCCCTCAAAATATTTTTAGTTAACAATGTGTATATGTATACACACACACACACAGATATATATATAGAGAGAGAGAAAGTCCATGTTCCAAATCTCCCAACTAAAACCAGATTTTAAAAGGGAGAGGGGAATTAGGCAACCCTGTTTTTTCATTAAAATATGCATCATTTTCATCAAATAAACAATGAGGATTATTAAGCTATATTCTAGTTTAAAAGAATGTTTCAGCGGTATATTTTTGTCAGTTGTGGTCCCACCTGGCTTTTCAACCAGAGACAAAACCATTAACTTCTCCTTTTCTCTGAAACACAAACTAGCATGTAGATTTGTCTCTTACAACAGGGTCCAGAACAATTCCCTTCAAGGACTGTGTAAATCAACAGTCACCCTGAGATTAACATTCATTTCCAGACCCAGCACCCAAAGAGCTACCCTCATGCTCACATACTTTCTTCCAAAATAGAAATAGCTCTTTCATATCCAGTGCAACGTGCTGGTGGAGGCAAGAAATTGTTTATTTGCTGACTGAAGTCAGAGATGGATCTGGTCATTCCAAAGGCACAGGTCAGCCTTTGGTCTGACTGCATTCACTTTTGTCCAAGAAAACTCAAATGTGGCAGTGCAAAGATAGCAGAGACTACAGAGTTAACACAGCTATGGTGAGAGGAACTTCAGAGTCCATGCACAGCCTTGCAAAAGCTTTCTCCTGACACTTTTCTGGTCATTTGTCCTGCACACAGAAATGCTCTTGGTATTTTCATTTGGGACCTGCATCCTCTTCCCCAGCCTGATATATCAATAACAGCCTGGTTCCTGGCACTCAGCTTGAATTTTGGTGCTGCATCTCAGCTGTGTGCCAGTGTGCAGCAGACATACCCCTGCCCCTGGTACTCCACTGCTGGAGGTGCTGTCCATTCCCTCTGGTGGGGATTGGTACATAAACTTTTATAAAATGGGCTGAGCTTGGACAGAAATAGGATGAGAAGGTAAATAAATAAAAACTAAACACAGAGCTAAATGGGGAGCGAGGCATGTCAGAAAACTGAGTTCTGGTCCCTGCTGCAGAGAAGATCTAGCACTGAGCATTAGCCTTCAGTCTGAAGCAATAAGCCCTGTTGATCTTCACTGGCTTTGAACTCAAGTACAATTACAACTGAAAAAGCACCTGAATAGCTGGACTGTCACAGAGAGAGATTTGGAGAGCACTCCAGAAAGTATCAGCTTCAGGATTTTACTGAGATCTCCAGGGTGAGCTGGGAAGAGAAGATTCTTTTTCTGGCTAGAGAAACGTACTGTGTCTCAGTTTTTTTGGCAATCCAATAATTATTACTTCTGTAAAGTTCACCTGACAGCTGGATTCTCTCTTGCAAGGACCTACACCCCAATAAGCAACACCTGCCCTGCAAAACCCCCAGCAAAAATACACAAGATGGAAAAAATGAACTTTGCTATCTTTTCATGTGTGGGAAGCAGAAGCACACCTCCAGCAGGGGTGAGCCTATGAATACACCTACGAGCATATTTGCTAAGGCTTTTTATAAATACAGACCCCTTACATCCTTCCAGTCCCAGCCCTCAAACTGGAATATGATGGGCACAGAGACAATGAGCCAGCCAGCAGAAATACAGGAGGGAATTATTGTCCTGTCAGGGAGACACCTGTGTGCAGCCCCAGCTCAGCCCCTGAGTGACTGCTCCTTAGATTGGTGACAGAAGTCTTAAAGGGCTAAAAATACTTCACAAAATAAACTGCAACACCTGCTACCTTGTCCAGAGGGCAGCCCCAAGCTGGCCACCCAAGAGGGCTGGATGAGCCATGTCACCTGTGAGTCCTTGTTCCAGGGTTTGTCTGTCCTACAAATCCCGTCTGGCCCTGCACAGGTGATTCTGGGCTCTTTGTAAGGAAGGGTTTGCAATTTTGTCTGCCCAGCGTGGTCTCCTTGAGGTCATGACAGGGACAGATGAGGCCAAGATTTCTGGGGAAGGGGGAGAATGCTGGGGCTGGTCTGTCCTACACGCTACACTTAATATGTGAAAGCACACAAAATATGCACCCCCTGCAAACACTGAGTGCAGACCCGAGGGTGTTGCTGCTCCCATGAAGCACAGACAGTGAGGGTCACTCTCAGCAGGACTATTTTTACTGGGTAAGGAAAACAAAAGCCTTAAAAACCTTTCTAGAATAAGGACATTTCCCACAAGCCAACCATCAACCCAAATTATGCTGGAAAAGGGAGGTAGAATTTGGTTCATGTCTTTCAGAAAATAGCAAAAGCAACCTACAAGCGCCTACGAGTTGAGCCAGGGAACAGCCTATATTTTTATACAATGAACTTCATTCAAAATTCTGTTTCTCAGTTCCCAAGTGAGAAACAAAGAGCAACATGCTTTCCCTCAGGGCAGGGTTTTTCTTTTTGCATTGCTTTTGTCACAGATCATTAAAAAAATTGCTCTCACCAGGCCATTTTCAAAACCACAACACATTCTTATGCGTCACAACATATCCCTACTCTTTCCTCCCTCCTGTGACAGGTATTTAATTGAGCTAAAACTTTGTTTCTACTAAGATGCAAATTTGGAAAAACAAGATCACCGCTGCCTGGGGCTCGGTGAGCTGAAGATAAAAAAGCAACACCTGTTTTAGGTATGGCTATGTGGAAATGCAGGTACTCCTCAGGCAACATACCCATGGTAACCAACTGCAAAACTTGTCCTTCTCGTTTGCTTCCTGGAGACTACAGCACAGATAGGGGTTGAGAAGTCTGTGTGTAGCACGGATTCTTTTTTTTTTTTTTTTAATAATATTGCCTTGTGAAATGTTGCTCATTATCATTTTTAATGTGACATAGAAGACAGCTTTCCATTTAAGTTGCCCGTTAGTCTGATTAATAACTTATTTTTATTTTACATTTTGTGTTTTATGCTGCCTGCGAGGCAAATATTATCAGTGTTTTCCTACAAGAAGTAAGACAATTCACAGAACACATTTTATGCCCTGAGATCAGAGAAATAAGTTTAGATTTATAATACCCAAGGACTGTGGCTTTTTATGAAGTGTATAAAGAGGGCATGTTTAATTATGTTTTGTTTATATCAGTGCTTTGTCTGCAAAAATAACAGGAATTAGCATATTTTCCTATCATTGGCAGCTATTTCTAATGATTGATTAAATTTCTTAAGTGCAGAGTGGATTAAATCACGATTTCTTGCAAATAATTTGGGAAAGAAAAGATAGAACTAACTACCCAATTAAAGTGGGAGAGATCAGAGTCTGACTGCTCCAGGCAGGGTCCTGTCCATCTTTTATAGTGACGACAACAACAACAAAAAAAAAAAAAAAGAAAAAAAAAAGGCAAAGTGCTTATTTGAAGCTGGAGCACTAAGTATGCAGAGCTAGACCCTAAAAGTTGTATTTTGCAATCCCTGCATGTATTCCCAGGGGTGGCCTGGATGGAATTGTTTATCATTTATCATTTTTCTTCCATCATCAGGTCTGTCCCCTTTGGGTTCCTGACCTGTTCTGGCTGGGGCAGGACTGTGTGTTCTCCTGCTTGTGCTCTTCAGCACTGAGCCACGCAGCCCTTTAACAAAAATCAAGGCATGGAATATTCAGAAGTGGCAGAAGCCTTACACCAGCCAAAGATGATGTGTCTGGGATCGCCATCCTCGAAAGGACACTCCAAAATTCTCTTGGTGTGAAAACCTGGCATGGGACCAGCAATGCTGAGGGGACCGTGAGGTGCACAAGGTCAACAACCGCAGCACCCAACCCTCCCAAATCCTTTGCTTTGTTTCAGCCGCTCAGTACAACAGCATCTCTGTTCACCTGCACGTTATCCCTGTAAAAAATATAATTAAAAAATATATATATTGAAAGAGTTTTATTGGAAGCGGGGAGCGCCCGTCGGGCTCGTTTTGAGGCAGGAAAAGGCTTTTTAGGGGCGGCGAGCAGCCGCGGGTGACAAACGCCATCTAGTGGTGGCCAGGGGTAGTGCAGGCGCTCCGGGACCTTCCTCTTCTTCCCCCTCTCCTTCCCCTTCGTCTCCTTCTCTCTCTCCTTCTCCTTCCCCTTCTTCTTTCCCTCCCCCTCTCCTTCCCCCTCTCTTTCCCCTTCTCCTTCACTTTCTTCCTCCCCTTCTCCTTTCCCTTCCACTTCCCCCTATCCTTCTGCCTATCCTTCTCCCTATCCTTCCCCTTCCCCTTGTTCTTCCCCTTCTTCTTTCCTTCCCCCTCTCCTTTCCCTTCTCATTCCCCTCTCTCCTTCCCCACCCAGGGATGCCAGCCCCGGGGCTGGTTTGTCCCCCCACTCCGGGACGCCCCCACGCCTCCCCGGGCACCCCGTGACAAACACCCGCACCGAGAGCTGAAGGCACAGAGCGCCTGTCCTGCCACAGCCAGGAAACCACTGGGATTTGCACTGGAATCACAGAATATTCCGAGCTGGAAGGGACCCAGAGGATCACCGAGTCCAGCTCTTAGTGAAGGGCCCACACAGGGACTGAAGCCCCGACCTTGGCGCTGTCAGCTCTGACCAACACAGCAGGGCTCTGGCTCCCGAGGGTGCCTTTAGGATGTTCAGTGTCTCAGTGCTGGCGTTCTATGCTGAAACACTGAAGATTTATTAAGCTGACACTCTTTCCTTGTTTTCCTTGTGAATCTTTCAGTATTGGGCAAGGAAGAACAATGTGAGCAGCACGAGCTGAGGTTTCAAGGTTCCTAACTACCCACAAATCCCAGGTAGTGAGGAGACAGCGGGACTTCAGATTTAATGTTGGCGCTTCAACATTCAGCATTCAACCTGCCTTTCACCCTGAGGGCAGTGGTTCTACGTGTTTGGGACAGATTTCTCCATTTTACTTTTTATATTATTTATACTGTGATAATTTCAGCCGAAGAAATATTTTCTGTTCAACGTAAATTAGATAAAACCACTCAGGACAGCATCTCCAGGCTGTTTAACTGCTTTGGGTTTGGCTCTGTTTTAAATGCTCCCCCTGGATATTGTTATTTCCACACATTTCCGAAGTACAAAAAGAATGCAGGAGACAGTCTGTGTTTATATGTGCTTGAAACACTTGAAACTCCTGAGCAGGAGCTGGATACCACAGTGACAGGTGCAATATAAGAACCACCTGTGTCGACTACTTCAGACTTATTGCAAATGCTGATTTCCGTGTATTTTGCATTCAGAAGGAACTCTTGGGCTGTCATCCAGTATTCAGTTGCAGAGTTGATAATTATGGCATAGTTAGGGAGAGGAATTAATCAACACAAGCACAAGGTCACCACTGCAGATCTGTCTATCTTCAGTGCCAACAGGGCAAGATAAGTGGCCTCAGCACTAAGACCAAACAATGCACCTGCTACCAGGAGCTGGAGACGGGGCTGGTGTGTGAGAACAGAGACAAACCCAAGGGTTTTGTGCAGTATTTTGTACTGAATATTTCTCCCACAAAGAATCCGAGATCTCTGTTTTAGGATCACTTTTCTACAAAGTGAAACTGGTAGGGAAAATCATCCACAAACAAAAATGTGTATGAAAAAATTTTAATTTGCTCATTTGCGTTCAATTCCTCGCAGTACTTGGGTTTGGAATCTCTAAAAGGCACATGAAACCATACCTCATAGTCTGCAAATCAAGTGCTAATTAAAACTGCATTAACCCTAATGGATTGGAAAGAAGAAATCTAATTGCAAAAACTTCTGTTTACCTAAGACACGCTGGAAAAACAAACCATCCCATATTTCTCTTCAGTCTGGTTTTTTTCTTTCTCTCGGCATGCACACAGAGAGCTGCCTCCCCTCGCTCTGTAATTTACTAAATCAACCTTTTGAGGGAGGTTTCCAGCATGCCAAACCACTTTCACTGTGCTTTGTAGCCAACCTTGTACTACCACAACATCAAAATATATCCAACAACTCTTAAAATCCTGCCTGGAATGAGCCTGTGCTAATCAGTCACAGGTGCTGACTGCTACCTACCCAATTATTTTATTATCTTCCTCCACTCTGAGCACCAGGATGGATTTCCTGTCCTGGGTGTAGCTGTTGCTCTCACTTACTGGGACCAGGTCTGCAATTCCATAAATTCCCTCTAGTTTAGGACAAGCCTTGTCTTGCCTTCCTTGATTTCCCACATGGATGGGGCAGAAGCATCTCTCTGGAATCTACTTAATGACGAGAGCCCTGGAAGCACTGGAGATAAATGACCTGTTGTTTAGGGTAGGAGGAACCAACCACAGGTTTTTTTCGGTGCTCTGATTTCTGTTTGTTTTCCTTTTAGGTCCTCACATCCCGTGCGATGGGAACATATCTAAAACTGAATTTCCAGCAGAATGTGGGTTTGAAATGTGATGGGAAGGGGGAGCTAAGCTGTAAGTAGCCCCCCGAGGCTTGTTGTCCTAATGAATACCAGGCCACAAATTAATGAAGGAGGTTTTAGGAAAACACTGTGATTTTTTTTTTTAGCCTTTCAAGCATCAGCAAATCTTCTGGAAGTCCAGACAGCTGTTTACAGCTCGTTAAGATGTTGATTATTTACAAATTAGGTTGTCTTTGAAAACCCTGCACCTATCAGCCTGCTAATGTCACTCATCGATGAAGTGAGGGTCCTTTTCTGCCAAAGAAGAAAGGCAGACTTTGGTGGTCTGGTCTGCGGGATCTTCCTTGGTTTCACCTCAGGAATATCCAGTATTTTTCTAACCTCCCCATTTCAGATGTTTTTGCCCTGGATTTGCTTCAGCATTCACAAATTCATTTGTTTGCAATTGTTCCTCACTGAAACAGTTTCAAGCACAAGCATCGCCTTTGCTTTTTTTGGATATGCAAAATAGTTTTTGGCTTTTCTCTAGAAACAAAAGCTGGAGTCTGGGAGGAAAAAAAAAAAAAGGGAATATGATATAAAAGAGGAGTTGCTGTATGAGAAGATTTGTTTTCTCCCTGACAGCTGTACAGCCCCACAGGCAGCACAAATTGGCCAGGTTGTGAAGTCAAGGCCAGTGCCTTCAGCATTCAGCAGCTTCCTGTGTCTTAATCTTTCTGTTTGGGGAATGAACTCCAATTTGTTTTCATTGACCCATAGCTTCAGTTGCAGAGTGTAGGATTACCTTAATGGACCAAAACTTGAGGCACATCAGTTCTATTTTTAGTCCTTATCCTTTCTGGTGCCATTCATTCCCAGGGTGTCAGCAGAGCTCACTGTGCTCGCTCCCTGCCCAGTGCAGGAGGAGGATCTGGAGGAGAGAGGGGATGCTCCAGGACTGTCTGCACAGCCAAGGGCGGGCTGGGCCAAGGCAGAGCCCACCACCATTCTCCTGTGCCTCTGGCTCTTGAGCACTGTTCCCCCACCCCCAGTCCCTCCCAGGATCCTGTTCCAATAACAATTAGGAACCCTGACTCTGGGGCACCATAAATCAAACCCTGAGCCCCCAGCAGGACCAATTTCCTGGCTGCAAGTGATTGTGCTCCATAATTTTCTGTGTGCCATCCAGACCTGCCGTTTAGCAAGGGCTGCAGGTTTTTCTTTCTTATCAAGGAGTGGTGTGGGGCACCCCTGTTCTCCACATCACTGTGTATTTACTCTGAACATGGACCACAGACACCCAGGTGAGTTATCCAGCTCATACAGAACTCAAAGCAGTGAAAGATGCCCTTGTGGTTAAAGTTACAGACTTGAGGAACAGCAGCTCTGCTGCAGAACTTGGCCACACTACTTCATTTCTTTGTGCCTCAAGAACTAGACTGGAGATAAAATTTTTCTCTTTTTTTCAATTAGATTTACATCTCCATGGCATAGATGGTATCCTCAGCATCTGCTAAATGGGCCATAATCTCTGGAGACTTCCAGTGTTCCCATATCCCACCAACAACACCATATTTTCAAGAACTGACAGGTTGTACACAATCAGGAAAAGAAGCAGAATACGTTTCTCACTTTTGAAACTCAAAGTACTGTCAGCAGCTGTATCATGTGCTACACTGACAAAACTTTGATTTTATTCCTTAAGATACAACTCCTAGCCAGAGCTCTCCATTATAGCCAGACAGCAGCTGGACAGACCTGATGCAGCTTCTTGATGTCCTGGCACTGCTTAGAAGGCGGCTTTGAGAAAGGTCTTTGGTTACCTACAGGTTCTTTAGAAAATAAACTGCACCCTGATGGAGGAACTTGAAATCTTCTGGGTCCCTTCCAAAATTTCATGAAAGCCCAAAAAGTCAACAAGCACAGGCTCAAAGGAAGCTGCTATAAAACTCTGAAACTGAGCCTGAAGCTTTTTGAAGGGATCCATGAGTCACTAGACTTGCACTGACTGTTTCATGCTCAATAAAAAACAGGAAAGTAATTAACAAATAAATCAAAGTCTTCACCCAAACATTTTAAATAACTTTAAATTTGGAGTCCCTTGTAACTATACCTGTCAGTTGTATTAGCCTTTTCAAAGAAACACTCCAAAATTAACTGATTCCCAGTTCCCTTGCTCATCTGCCATTCAGCTCATTATGACATTGGTTCAGCAGAGAGTAGGAATTTGTACTGCTTTATTCCAAAATTCAGGATACAAAAGAAATTTAAAGAGTCATCCTGGAACTTTATCAAATCTTGTCACCTGAAAAGAATTTTCTGTCTTGCATGGGAAGTTCCTCTGGAGGAGAGATGCCTTTCCTGCCATTTTGGAGTGGAATCCAAATGATAAAACATTTCACTGAGACAATTAACATATCAACATGCAAATCCCTGTTGAAAAACCTACTGTTGACCAAACAGCTAGAAGGCAGCTCACCATGATACAGACAATGTAAGAAAGAACAAAACCCATCAACTTGTATCCAACCAGTCACTGTGCTGGAGAGAGACCACAGAGGCCAAGATTCACAGGGTTTTGGACACTCCTCAGTCAGAATTGCAAAACAAGACTCAAGTGTGATAGGAACCAGATTATCTCAGAAAAGAACCATAATAATAGTTCCCCTTTTCCGTCTAATAACCAAGGAAACAATAATCAAGATTTCCTTGTTTGTTTCCTGTCTTATAAACCAGAAATGTTCACACACAATTTCCAGCTTTCCTTTTGCCTTGCAGGCCAGTGGGAGAACTGATGCTGCATAGTGAGAAATCTCTGAGATTGGCAGTTGTAAGAGAGACCCATAATAGCCAGGTTTTGTCAGCAAGAAAGAAACGTTCATTTGATGTCCACAGTCTGGTGTTTACAAAGGGAGAACTGGCTGTTCTTTTGCTTGTCAGACAACAGAAGAAAGTGTTCTGTGTTTAGTTGCTACCCTTAGGTCCTGTACAATCAGTACAGTGGATGAAACAACTTCCCAGCCCCAGCAGGAGCAGGTGGCTCAGGAATGCCAAATATTTTGGGACCTTCTGTAACTACCACAGAGGAAGAAGTCCTCTTCTCCCTCGGTTGTCCTTGACACTCTGCCTATTCTCCACCTGCACTGCTCTAAGGAACTCTGTTTTTATTAGTTGGTATTAAAGTTCCCAGTAGAAAAGTGTTTTCCTTTTTTCCCCTTCACTTTCAATACTGTAGGAACCTTCAGCTGAAATATATAAAAACTCAGCACAAGTTAAGATCAGAATTTCCCTAAGAGGATGGTGGTTTCAGATGCCTCTGCTCCACAAACAGCTTTAACACATCCACTGATGAGTCAGAATGAAATATTCACTGAAATTGCAAGCAGGCCTCCCAGCACTCAAAATATTTGCATATGCCTTCGGGGAAAGAAAGAGTTAATGGAGTTACCTTGCATTTAGTATTCATCTTTTTTTTTCAGCTTTGTCAGGTAGCAGACAACAAGCCCAGGCTTGACTTGGAGCATCAGCTCTGTACTAGCATAGTCTTGTGGGTAGCCTAATGTAAAATTAATTGAATTGTCATCTCTGCTGAGATCAGTTACAAATGTAGGATCCAAGTTATTTAACAGTTGGTGCAACTGTGTTTGAATTTGCATCATAAAGACACATGCTGGGTTAACAGGGCCAGGGGCAGGGCCAGAATCCTGCAGAGCAGAAGTGACCTGGGACTCATATTTTTAAGGCAGGATTTGTATAGGGAAGAAATCAGACTACATTGTTCCAGAATGGATGTTCTAGTGATAAGCATGGCACACAGTCAACATTTAATCTTAAACTGACCCTAATTTAACTAAAAGACCAGGGAGTGTGAACAGCAAAGAGACATCTCTGAGTATCTCCTATGAGCTGACCTAATTGTGTCCCCCCTACATTTGGACACTGGGTAAATCTGGGCAGAACAAAGGTCTTTGGAAGGGGAAAAATATGAGGATGGCAGTCTAAGTTGCCTGACAGCACAAAGCTCCAGAGCCTGAATCACTGAAAATTCACAGGAAAAGGGATCTTGTTTCTCTCCAAAGTTGCTTCAAATATTTCCAGATTTTGCCACATGCACACAACTAGAATCGAAAATTCTTGTCTGAAGGGTGAACAACCTTTCCAATGCTCCTAGTAAAATGTAAAAACCACAACCCTGCAAATTTCTCATGGAAATTTCAGCTCCAAAAAAAAACCAACAAAAAAACACCCTATATTTTCCCTTAGACTATATTTTTAACTAAATCTGTCCTGGGTTTCTCTAGGTCCTCTGCTCTTTTCCCCTCAATCTTGATCTCTGGAAGAGACTTCCATTGTCAGCAGAGGTTCCACCTTCCTGGACACCCATCCTTACAGAAGGAAAAACAACTTCTTCACCTGAGAACCTGTTTGCTTTCTTAGCTGTGTGAGTAAAAATGCATCACATGGGAAAAAAAAAATAGAAAATCAGATGCAGACTTAGAAAGGTCATTTTATCTAAACTGGTTCATCCTAATAGGAAACTTTGCTGTATATGGCAGTTGGTTTTGGGCTTTGGGGTTGTTTTTTTAAAGAAATCCTTTAACAAATATGAGAAAAACTGAATTAAAACCCACTTGCTCCAAAGTAGGTACAGTCAAAAAACATGGCAGAGCAAAACAGAACAAGAGCACTAAAAAATTAATTCCTTCTGCTGCTGCTGCCCTGCCAAAACCCCATGCATTTAAAATCCAATCCACTGCAATTACACCAGTCCCCAGGCACACACCATGCATCTGTAGGAGCACAGTGAGCAAGAATTGGATTTCCCTCAGTTTAGGTGTCAAGGGAACGGCCAGCAGGTTGGAATTGTATCCAGACATTTGCTCATATATACAGCAGTGAAACTAAAAATACTTTCTGGCCTTCATCAAGATCCAGCTCACAAAGCTTTGTGATACTTTATCCTGATGCCATTATAGCACTAATACTTTCAAAGATGTAATATGTTGTTACACAAATTCGCAGAATTTACCTGTGGGAACACCTTTTTTCTGAAGTAAAAAGCTCCACACAAGCACGTTGCTGTACCTTGGTGAGACAGGTGTCTCAGGCTGAGGTGAAATCCTACAGTGGAAGTCTATGGAAATGTGAGTGGTTTAAAAGTTGCATCTTCAGACCACAGGCAGGAAAACCTCTTGGAAACCTCATAAGCTAAGTGATTGCAATAGATTTAGACACTGGGAGAAGCTTAGAGCTGTCTGGTTCTCACCAAAATGACAGAGCAGGGCCTCCAAACGCTCTGATATCAAATCAAGTGCTGGCCCCAGCAGCCTGAGCAGCTCAGCCCCCACAGGCAGAGAGCAGCTGGCAGCAGCAGGTAAATCACTGTCAAATGGCTCCAGCGGATGTTGCAGCCCCTGAGTCTGCAAATAAGTAAATAATTGTGGGGGAACACCTGGTTCTCATCCCACCTAACATACCTGCCACCGGCGCTCGGCTCACAGAGGCACACGTGGAAAGCAGAGCAGCATTTATTTAAAATCACTGCAGAAAACATGATAATATCTGGGGTCAGGGGAGCCTAAGGTGCAGAAAGAGCTGCAGATAGTTATTTATTTTATGAACTGAAGTGCTTTTGCACAGGAGAGAATGGAACAGAAGCAGGTGGCCTGGCAAGGCAAGGATGCAAAAACCGATTTCCAGCCCTAAGTTTCAGATTGAAATATAATGATGCATTTCAATCACTTGGATGTAGTTGCATAAGGCATAAACAACTCCCCTTATGTGCAAAATTCCCCAATTCAAAGTCTTTGCTCATTTAAGTCTGAATACCCAAACACTGTGGTCTGTGGTTGTGACTGGCATACCAAGGGATGCACAGTCGTGCTGCTGAGGCTGCATTTTGCATTTCTGTGATTTGCTTCACAGCAGCTTCTAGGTGATCCAGTGAAATCAGATCTGTATTGTCCAAACACAGGAGAAAAGTCAGACCCACATCCCTTTCCATCTTCTCATACTGGAGCATGTCTGTGCTTTTTGCACAGAAATAGAATGTCTGTGCTTTTTGCAATATCCTTCCTTGTAAAAAAGCCTACCTGTGCTTCTTGCACAACATCAGACACAGTGCTGCTGGTCAAAGAGCTTGGACCCTTGCTGGCTGAAAGGGTCTGTGAGCCTTGCCAGGGAACTGATGAACTTCAAGTTGAGAATTGTAATTATCTGAGCTCTCATCTGCTCCAGAAATCTGCACACTCGTATAAGAGAAATGTGGCAGGGAAAACTAAGGTTCTGTAATTGAGAGAAAGAGGGAAATATTTCTGGTGTCACACTATAAACACAAACTGACTTGCAATTGCTGCCAGCACACGTCTGTAAGAAATGAGGATATTTTTGCATGTCAGGATTCAGTGGAAATATATCTCATACATAACATATTTGTGTAATATATGTAACTTTTGTTATTGTTGCCCATCATTGTAAAGCCCTAAGATCATCCTGCAAACATCTTCGGTATTATTTTGAGGTCCTTTTTTTCTTCTACAGA
Source organism: Orthonyx spaldingii (assembly GCA_013397795.1). NCBI lineage: Eukaryota > Metazoa > Chordata > Aves > Passeriformes > Orthonychidae > Orthonyx > Orthonyx spaldingii. The sequence continues at coordinate 418,673 of VZTJ01006683.1, forward strand.
TGAAAGATTTTTGAGGTCCTTTTTTCTTCTACAGATGAAAGCATGAGAAAATTTGGGCAAACATCTGAGTTTTACTGCCACTATAGATGTAGCATCTTCACTGAGGACCATATTGTCATGCCACATTCCCAAAACTGTTGATAAGCTCTCGCTGCCCAGAGAGTGAAGTTTGTTTTACAGCTAACTATGCACTCTGATAGCCAAGCCCACACAGGCTGGCACAGCTCCACTGCCTTCTGTGGACTGACAACAATTTATATGTGGCAAAAACATAGATTAAGGCTCTTTTTAAAGGCTTCGGACTTGATTGCACCAGGGAGTTAAGCACTTAGCTGCCTTTTAAAATCTGATCACTAAAAACACTCTTAATATCTTCTTATTAGCAAACCTAACTTCAGATAAGAAACTACATCACAGTTATTCCCATACTGGTAAAATTGTGCATCACCCTTTATCTGACTGACAGCTATTGTCTGGAAATTATGAACAACACAACTGCAGGGAGGGTATCTTAGTCAGGGATCATCTTGGATTCTGGACAAAGGAGGGAGTGGAGATGCCAAAACAGTCTGTGACTTAACTTTTCAAACAAAGCTATCACCAGACCAGCGTTGAAGCAAAACTCAACAAGTGAAGGTACACACATTTCTGCACTTTAATGTGGGTGACACTTATTCTTTTACATGACCCAGATAAAAATCACACTCAATTCTCACTGCATCTCCTTTCCTAGTGCTCATAAACAGAGCTTTTATGGTGCTTTGAATTAGATCTGTGATTTGTGAGCGACATGTATAATAATTAGACTGTGAAGATGTACAGTTAATCCATTTAAAGGTGTAAAGAAGTCCATTTAATGAACATTATAGTCACATTAGACTTGGAAACATCTAACTCTTTTGTTGAATAAAAAGAAGTTCAATGAGATTAACTTCTCTTAGTTGGTTTTAAAGAATACTCAAACATGTCCTACTCTGATAGTGTACTATTCCTTGGTGCATGGTTTCTGCATACCAATGTCTTCAGTGCAGAAGAGGAAGAATAAGACTGGGAGACATTCTATTTCAGTTAAATAATTACAAATTAAAGAGGATCACTTCTACTTTCTATACTTACTGTAGTATGATAAGAAGCTGAACTCCTTGAACTTGTAATTATATAACAGAAATGTTAATCTCCTGGTTCGGTATTCAGTTCTACTGCATTAAATGTATTCTTACAATTATCAAGTTTACTACATGGCACATAGACATTTCTATTGGGAAACCTATTATTTGATCATATCAGATTTTGACCATAAATACCGTAATGGAATTCTGTTTTCAAATCTCTCACTGCCACAAAATGACTAATGAGGGTTAATACACCTATGTAGGCTTGAGAACCTGAAAAAAACATCTCTACAATTTCTGATTTTCAATTTGTAATGCTAACTGAGTTTCTGAATATTTTCCACAGCTTTGTGCAATTAAAAAAAAAAAAAAAAGAAAAAAGATTTAAGCTAGAGAACATATAAGTCCAAAATACGCTAAGTAACTTGTAATAAAATTTCATTTTAAATATATGTACTTTAAGCAGCTGTTCTCCTCTTAGGAGAAACTCATTTAGGCTTAAGAGTTACTGGCCGGAGCTATCTTCTTTTCACAGCATATTATAATGCGTGCCATTGGCTTTAATAGTTTGGAAGTACAATTTACATCCTCGACCATTTAAATGTATAAAACTATTGTAAGGGGTAGGGTAGCCAGTTAGAAAAGAAAACAGGATCACTCACTGACTTCCACTTCCATTTTTTAATGAAGAAAATTGTGTCTTTCCAGCAAAATTCTGGTTCCTAATGCTTTAACAAAGCTGTACCCATGTTAAAAACTGAAGATAAGCTCTGTAGAGCGTCACTTCAGAGAGGTTTTAGGCAGTGAAATTCCTGCTTCCAGTGGAGATTCCTGGCTTGCTGAATGCACCAGGCTCCATTCTTTTGCAGTTTGCAGAGCAAAACCTGATAAGATCAAGAGACAACATAATCCTGGCTAATGAAGGGTGATTTTTATGTACTGTATGGGATGCAGTTGAACATTAGAAAAGCAATCCTTCCACTCTGGGAGGCTGGGGCAGGGGAAGAACCCCCTTGAGGGCTAACCCTGAACCCAAACTGATATACAGGTTTCACCTACTGAGCTTGTTGAGCCTTCCAGTCACTGCCTAAAAGAAGCATTTCACCTGTCCTAGGAGCTGTCGTTGGCACCTCACAGCTCCCATCCTTACCTGCTACTCAGAACTCCCACAGCACCATTTGCAAACCACTGTCACAGACACATCAAAACCTCCAACATTTCACTTCCCAAATGTGTCCCTGTGAGTTTTATCAGTGAGACACTTAGGCAGATGCTTCTACAGGCAAAAAGGACAGGAAGAAGGAGAAATATGAAAGAAGAGCAGGCCATTCAAGGCAAGATTTGTTGCTAAGGTTCTCAGGAGCTTATGCTGCTTTTGACGTTTCCTGGATCTTGTGCAGTCCAGGGACTCTGCAGACACCTGGGTTTGAGGTAATCGGGCTCTCACTCTAAAGTGAACCTTCAGGTGTCTCTGCAGTGCCCAGACCCTTTGGTTTAGCGAGGAACAAGTACCCCAGGGACAGGGTGTGCCCAGCAGTCACAGGGCCGGTTCCTGGTAACCCTGGCACCACCCCCTGCACCCTTTGGACCTCAGATTCCTCAGCAACCCTGCTCTCCTCAGGCGCTCGATGCTCACTGGAGCAAACAACGGAGATAAGGGTGAAATCGACTTTGATTGCACTGCATAGAAAATATACTTCCCTTTAAATTTCCTGCCTGCGTCAGTTCCTGGATACACACACAATGCCCTGGCTAATGACTCAATCATGCAAGCCGAGCTACCCTGGCTGACCCACAGAGCCTCCTGCCCAGCCTGACCTGCCCTCTCACAGAGTGGGGTTTGCAGTGCTGGAGCTCACTCTGTGTGTGCAGAGAGAACAATCATCCTCTAACACCACTGATTCTAAACCACTGTGAGTTTGAAATGTTATTTGTTTGTCTTTCAATCCTAGCTAGGCAGGACTTCGTTATCCTTTTATTATTAGCAAGTTTTGGCTAGTCTCTAAAATAAAACTTCCATGTTTCAGCTGAAACATCCTTGTCTAGTGCACTGTGGTCCTGGACGATAACTTTCTACCTCTGCATTTCACATACAGGCTCACATCTGCCTTCTCACCCAAAGCCTTTCCCATTTTTTCAATATTACTTCTTTACCCATTTTTTTTTTTTTTTCTGGACTTCTGGTCATCCATGCTCCCTTTCTCCCTGCCCACCTTTTTTTGAAGAGTGGTGTCTCTGTACATATTACTTCAGCTGAGGCTTTACTACCCCTGGACAGAACTGAAGGATAATTTGGTATGTCCTACAGCCTCTATTTTTGATTAATCAATCAACAGCAGTGGTTGGCATTTCCACAAGGCACTTTTACTTCCCCCCAGTGTGTATGTTGAGAAGCACCAGATCTTTTCTGAAAGATGCTAAATAATTTTAGTAACTGGTTAAGGTCGGCATCCAGTGCCATGAACTGTAGATGTCAGACTTTTTTCTCAGAAAATGCACATTTATGATCTACTCCTATTAGTGGCATCTTCTAGCACCCTCCTTTGTTCTGAATACACCTGAGAAACTCATTGACTTTTATTCCAGGAAAGGTTTGCTCAGATTGCATCTTGTCTGAATCACAACACTGAGCCAGCTTGGGATTCTTGTTCCTTTCCTGCTGGGTTTTCTTGTTTTGCAAGCAGCACACTTCATTCTTTGGGGCCAAGTGAATTCACAGGTCTGAGCAGACCACAGGACAGGAACATGCTGGGCTAGTTGAGACACTGTTGTGGCCATGAGTAAGAGTGAAAAGCAAGCTGGAAGTGGATGATTCAGCATCGCTGTGAAGGGGCAGAAGTTCACACCAACTTTCCAAGGTGAAGTCAGAGCCTGTTCCCTGCCAGGGACTGCTGAGGGAGAGGTGGCAGGGAGCAGATCCTGCCCTGCACCAGGATAAATCCTTCCCTGCTTAGTCAACAGGAACACATCTTCAGAGGCAGAAAATGCCACCACTCCAGTTTAGCAGAGCCACATCTGGCTACAGGGCTGTGAAACTGTGTTTCCTCAGCGACAGCAGAGCCCCACACACTGAACAAGAGCAGCAAGCAGGCAGCAACAGCGAGGCAGCAGATATTTGTTTGTAAAGTACAGTTAGCAAATACTTGGAGGAAGTATTCCAGTCTCATTATCTTGTAATAAAATTCATATTTCCTCACACACGCAGCCTTACTGTAACATAAATATATCTCAACTAGGTTGCAAAACTGTTGAGATAATTAAATAGCACACATAAATGTGAGCTGGCACATTGGGAAATATACTGCACTGCTGTTTAAATATAGCAGATAAAGCCATGGGAATGAGGCAAGAGAATATAGTGCTGTAAGATTACAGATATAAATGCAAGTCCTCTGCCGTGCTGCCACTGGAATATAGGAGAAAGTTATTAGAAACAAAATGAATTCAGTAGCGCCTTGAACTCACTATCATATTCTGGGGCAAGTTAATCACTTCATCCTCATCCACTAACACATTTATCCACCTACTAATTCTCCACCTAATTAGAGAGAAATTCAGAGCTCTACTGGTCAGGGAGGCAGGGATTAGGGTTAAGAAAACACTTGTATTTGAAACCCCCTACCTCTGCTGGTTAGTGTGAAAGATCCTATAAGAAACTCCCACCCTAGCTAATCCATGACCCTCAGCAGGGAGGAGTGTTAACAATTTGGTTTAAAACTCACACTCTCAGACAAATGCATCAAAAACGGCTTTTCTTCTTTGATTTATAGGTATTACTTGTTTTTCCAAGCTCCATTAAGGACTCTTCATCATGTACTGCAAGGGGCATTAAGCACTGAAAGTTGTTCCCAGCTCTGTATTATTCAAAGGCAATTTACACTAATTATTGGAGTCCATGGTGTTACCCATACTCATAGAATGATCCATCTCAGCAGGCTAAAGTACTTTTGAAATGTTAATTTATTACTGAGGTATAAAAACGTCCTTACATTAAAGCTCAATTCTTTCCTAAATGCCAAGAGTTTTTCTATTGCTGGTATATTACATACTTACTGTTTATCTTAGATACAAGAATAAAGATATAATTTAATTTACTGTATAATAGGGCCTATAAAAACCACTATTAACACAAATTGTGCTGCATTTAAACTCAGTTATGACACAGATATTCTCATTTTTCTTGTTTAGTGATTTTCTCTACACACATGCAAACAGAGCTGCTTCACGGAGCAGAGCTTTTCAGGCAACAGCTGCACAGCAAAGTAAAAAAAGTGTTTCACTGGAGAAGTGTTTCAGCAACTCCAAAATAATCTCTTTTACGTTAAAGTGCAGATATTGGTATGATATCACTGCTCCGAGCAAAATGTGTTCATGAACTGGCATGAGAGTGCACCTGTGTGTCAAATGCCAACAAAAACCCGCTAAAAGTACCCAGTGTTCAGTTAAATTCTGGCACAGAAGCTGCTGATTTTAGCAAGAATTGTTTTGCCAATGCTGAGCCACCGCTTGCAGGTTTTGTTTTTCTTGGTTGCAATGTGTGAAAATAGAGCCACGCCAACAAAAATTTATTTGACCTTGTGTTGACAAAAGCCCTTGAACAATCAAGGGGATTATTTCTTAACTAGCTCAATCAACAACTTTTACTTCACTTGAGAAGCCACTGGATTGCAGTCAGTGGTTGGAAGAATCCCTGCCTTGCAAGTGTCAGCGCCTTGGGATGCACGAAGAGTTTGCTGCAAATGAAAAAAAAGCTCCCTTTGCTTTCCTAAGTCCTCTCCAGGGTCCCAAAGATAGTCCTCAGCCATTAAATGTACACTGTTGTGAATTAAAACCATCTGCTTTATGTCTGAAAAATCTAAATAATGTCACATAAACAAAGCTTGTCATGATAGGCTAAAATCTTTTTTAATCCAAAATTTTTTGGCAACTTAAAATTTGCTTTTGTAGCTGAAATACAAAACACAGCTTTGGGATAGCAATACTCTTATTCCCAAACTCTGTCAAGATTTCATACAACCTCGCCCCAAATTTCATTGACTTCTCCAGGTCTCTGTCTGACCATGGCAAATACTCCTTCCTGGTGCACAGCAGTTCCTGAAATGAAAGGAATTATGAAATAAAGTTTCATGCCAACATAAATCTGGATTGCCACGAGCACAATCTGTTTACCCAAATAAATCTAAATTCCAGAGCAATGACCTGGCTCCATGAGTGTAGGTGCTCAGGAGTGAGATGATTTGCAAAGCAGGAGCAATTCCATGTGGGAAGCATTGTGCTCCTTTGCATGCCTAAATTCCACACACGGGGCTATAATTTGCATGCACAACAGTTTGCATACATTAAGGATTTTTAAATTTTTTTTTTTTTTGCATAAAAAGCCTGGTAGATGCCAAAGCAATGACTTGTATACAAAACCACAGTAATCCTACCTGCAAGTCAGACCTTCAGATAAACAAGCTGTACTTATTTAAAGCAGCTCCTAAATGATGAAAATCTGCTTTAAATGAACACATGTTCTCACAAAGCATGTAACTGATCATGAAAATGATTCCCATCAGAAAAGGCAACATCCCACAAATTTCTCCTACAAAATTTATGTCATGATTTAAATGTGAAGCAAATTATTATTTTGCAGCACAATCAGGAAAAAAATGGCACATCAGTCACATTTAATCTTCATAGTCACAGGGTATGCATTACCTATGATATGTCTTTTATTTTGGGAAGAGGTGGGCACAGCTAATCCCAGGCTACTGAGGCATGGATCACCACAAATGTTTTGGAAAGAAGTCATCCCGATATAAACACCCATTTTACAGAATAATCCCATCTTTCCATAACATGCTGACTTTTTGGTATGCAGATAAGCCTGTAGGTTATTCAAATTTCTATTTTATTCCTCCCTGAAAGTTTGCCAGCCCTTGACAATTAGAGTTGTCTCCATAGAGAAGTTACTTCCAAATGTGAAAACTGTTTTGTTTCTACAGTCTAGTCCAAGCAATTTGTAGGAACCCTGTGTCCCATAGAAACCAAATCAATTCTCTCCAAGAGAGGACCAGTTTGGGAGATAAATATAGCTCAGGCGTCCTTTTAGGCAATGAAGTGAATTTCAGGCTGTTTCAGACTCACCTTTATCCAGATAAAAGTCTAGCAAAAGAAATTTTGTGAATTTTCAGTAGTCACTGGCATTGGCTCAGCAACACAAAAGGGCAATTTAAGCAATTTGTGATGAGTTAGATAAATTTAGGACCTATGAAAAACATTCTGCAGATCTCTCTGCAGGAAATAATTTCTGCTTTTGAATTAGTGGAAATTTCCTCAGAAAACAGCAAAAGCAGCACAGAATAATGTCCAACCAAATCCTCAGTTTTGCTTTTAAAAATCTGATTTTAAAGGTAATGTACCTTGTTTCCTGGGAATACATCCAGGACATGACACACATCTTGGGCTGGCTAAACATTCAGCAAATTGTGATATCTGGGACTTAGGGAATTTTAAGTAACAAACTAGAAATCAATACCCTGTTTCCCCCTATAATTATTGCACACAGTTCAAACTCTGCTTCCCTCCCCCTTTTTTTTTAATATCAGCAAAGGCTTAAGTTCTTCTTAGAAACACCTTCAAGAAAACAGGATTTAAGCTAAACAAAATGGAAAATTTTCCTTATTTCTCAAGAAAAACAAGGAGCTTCTCTCAGACCTCAGGTTTATGTGCTCACCACAAGCAGTGGCCCTCCAGTTTTCAATGGCCTTGGCTTTGTACAGAGTAAAGATTTCATTGCAGGGCCATAGGAAACATTTCAGGAGAGAACAGACACAGATAGCAATCTATCCTAGATTCCAGTCAGTCAAATGGCTGTAAGATCAGGTACCTAAGGAATATATTTTATTTTATTAGGCAGAACAAATTTTTATAAATAAAGTCAATAGAAAAAAAAAAAAAAAACACCAAACCAAACCCAGTTAGCAACCTTACTTGTATTCATTTAACTTTCAACCACAGTAACACATTTTATTAAAAGAGTACATTTGCCTTAGATTATATCAACAGGTTTGCCAACAACATCAAGCCAGATATTGAGTATTTTGTAAATTCATCAGGATACTGCCATGCTGCCATTCAGATCACATAGCACCTATGCATTATATATGCAAGGCTAGTGGCACCAGGCAGCTCTTTTTCTAATTAATACATGTCAGAGCAAATTGTTTGGAGGAGGGAAATAGACCAAAAATGAGAGAAAAGGAGATTTCTGCACAATTGCCCATTGCAACATGAAAACTCAGCTCATCTGCATAATATTAATGATATGAAATATGCAAACAGATGTTTCTCTCATTAAATGCTGTATGCAAATAGCACTAGGAGGAGTGGTAATGTTGTTTCAGGGTTGAGAGATCATGGGGGGTAATTAAAGGTTAATCCAGTTTTCAGTTCACAGACTGTAAGACATGAGTGGTTGTAAAGAAAAATTGTCACTTAACCTTCATTATCCAGAGCATATGGATTTTTCCTCTAGAATGGCAAAAACATATATGTATTTATCTGTACTCTGGAGCCAAGTATGGTGCATATCATTAGAGAAGATGAGAAATTATTTGTTGAAATGAATGTCATTAAGGAGGTGCCGGAATGCATTAATTAGGGAAAGCAAAATTCGATCAGCAGTTCTCCGACCACAATCTAAACGCTGCAATCTCACTAAATACATTTCAATTGCTGAGATGTTGTCAAATGTTAATAGAAAAGCATCTGAAATACTTGTGGAACAAGTCCCCTAAAAGAATTAAAAGCCTAATGTCTGAGATCCCCGTAAGCCCCGTGAGGTGGATGGCTCCATCAGCAGCAGGCTCACCACCCTCTCTTTCCCTCAGAGCATCCTGCTGGGCAGATTGGAGGCAGTAAACATTTTAGCACTTAGATCTGAGTTCAAAACGCCAGATGAGACATTCCCACTCTGTGCTCATAGGAGAAAATAAAGTGATAAGTGCCTGCGCTGCAGTCGAGCCCTGTCCTTCAGCAGCGAGGATTTGTGACGAGGGAAAGGCAGGGCCAGTGTGAACCACAGCAGCCACAGGTGGGAGGAAGTAGAAAGAAGCAAAGAAATATCTTGATTTGTGCAGCCCTCTCTATATAATACCTGGGTGAAAATCGATGTGGGCTTGGGAAAGTGAGAAATCAAAGAGGAGATGAGAGTTGGGTCTGTTCAGCCTTGGATCCAGGGACTGCAACATTCTCTGCTTTCAAGACTATATTTGGATATTTTGGTGTTTTACTTGAAAATCTGCTCCTAGAAGTCCTGCAAATTATTTCCTCGAAGTATGGAACAAGAACAAGGGTTTATGTGTGTCTCTGCAGTGCATCTTTCACCATCTGGCTGTCCCCACTGTCTCTGACACTCTTCCCCCAGTAATACCACTACACCTTCCATCTGTGCCTCACTGGTTCTTTGGGTTTGAAAAGTTTCCCTTTCTTCTAACCTCGCAATTTCTATTTTGTGCGCTACATGACATCAAAGAACCAGGACCACACCAACTTGACCTCAACATTTACCTTGGTTTCCCGGGCTGAACAGCTCAGATTTGGCCCTAAAACTTTCAAACAGCACTGAGCAGAACACAGCCTCAGCTTAAGCTATCATGACTCTTCTAGCTCTAGAATTTCACTACAGAATTCAGTTTTAGAACTTCTCATTAACTGAAGGTACCAAAAAAATCAACTATTAAATTGTATTATATGAGATAAAAATCAACAAACATATATTTGTAACTGCATTCACGTGGCATCCTGTGTCATAAACTCTGTAACAATTCCCCTTCTCAATGATTTTTCACAGCTGTTTACAGCCTGTTCCCATTTGAAACAGGTCTGGTATCAAAAAAAAAAAGTGAAAATATCACTTTTTCTGAAGCTGAACACTGCAGAAAGATTTTACATTATATTGTTTTGCCATGGATGGCTGCAGCGAAACATAAGTGTTGCCTTCCTCCCCTTGAGTGCACAAGAGCCGTACTTCTCCTTGGGTAGCACACTTTGTAAGGACACCACATTTAGCTAGCTGCAAATTTAAGGACGACACGGGGGTCATCTACAGCACCAGGAAAAAGACTCCCAGACACGGAAAGCTGACAGCAGAGACGAGGCACGGGGGGAAAAGCCACCTTCCAACCCTCGCTCAGCGTGGCTGCCTCCAGCTGCACGCCCTGGCCACCACCGGCAGCTGCCGCCCCTTCGCAGCCGCCTGAGCAAACAGCCGGGGATTGAGGATTACCCTGGCCTGGGAAGACCCTCCGGCTCCGTCGGTTCTGTCACCCCGGGGCACGGGGGGTGTCGGGCACGACGTGGCACCGGCATAAAGGAGCAGGGCCGGCAGGTGCAGAGCCCCGCGGGGTCTGTTCCGGGCTGATAGCATTGAATGAGGCCCTGCTCCAAGCACAAAGGTGCTCCCACGCCTTCCCCACCACCCTCATCCCTCAGCCAGCATCAGGAATGGAGGAACAATTCTGGCTGGAAATCTCTCTTATCTCCAGCCCCTATCAGCAAAAGGGGCTGTCAGAGTCTCATCTCTGGCTTATCACACCCAAGCTCCCTGACTCTGTGGGGCCGTGGAGATTTAAATTTGCACCCCTGAAGTCTGAATGAGTTCTGGTAAATGCCACCTGATCCTTATTAAAGCAGATTACAAGTATCCTCTTGAAATGTCACAGTGCATTTACAGAGACAGCCATACAAAAACACCCAGCCATCAAATGTTTCCTTGCAAAATGTTCGTTCAGGAAAAGCGAGCGCAGGTAACTGCGAGAGAAAATGGGGCCTGGAAAACATGGAGGACCAAACTGAAGATTTGATCCAAAACTCACAGGGAAAAGTCTAACAAAATTTGCATTTGAATGGCTCTGTGCAACCTCTGACAACAGTGTCTTACACATGTGTGTGCGCACAGGTCCTGACAAGTGGAAACACACTCCAACATCTCCAGTTACCTGCAAGGACCTGTGGCTGAAGGATGCAAGGCCCGGCATTTGGACCTACAAAAAGAGAGTAAATAGGTATCAAAATCTATTTATCGCAAGCAGAGTTTCAGAGGTCTAATTGCTGCAGTTTGTTAGAGGAACAAAAAGATCTTCCCTGGCTTCAGTCATATCCAAGGGGATTAATTTGTCACTCTTCAAAAACAACTCATTGGAGGAATGCCCTCTTTGATTCTTTATTCTCACATTAATTAGGAGCAGTAAGTACACTAGATACTCTCAGTACTTAAAACATTAGTAGAAATAAATCTGCCACACATCTCAAGAGGGCAACGAAGATCTGGTTGTTTAGGGTGGGAGCCTCTAAAGTGAATCTTTTTAGTGGGACTGCCCATCCAGGTCCCATCCCCTCCAGCACGGCCAGTGCTGCCCCACCCCACCTGCAATGGCCACAGCCAGGATGTGACTGTCCAGAAGTGCCCGTGGTGGGGGCTGCAGGAGGCAGCAAGGCCATGAGTGGGACCCAGCCAGTCTTTTCATCATTTTTAAGGTACTTTTTTCTGCACTGAACACACAAAGCACCACATGCTCCCCGTCAAACTTCCCAGCCTGCGTCTCGTGCCCATGTCCTTTGTGGTGGCTTTGCTTTTGTCATCAAGTTTTCCATAGCAGAGGAGCTGTGTCTAGGGAGACAAGGAAAAAAGAAAGAAGACTATTTTGTTCTGAAATATAAAATTAAAGTCAATTTGATCCTTATTCAACAAAAAAAAAAAAAGACACCAAAAAGTGAGGTGACTGAAAACTTCTATTCTGAGAGGATTGAACCAAACTCTGTCTTCTCCACAACTGATTTTCAGGATGCTTTGTCATGTTTCTCACTTGAGGACACCCTTCCCATCAGTGGGATCGCTCACCTGAGCAAAGCCATCCACTGGCTCTGGGGACCAATGCCCCAGAGCATCCCAGCCAGGACTCCTGCCCACAGGGGAAGGCTGGAGAAGCACGGGGATGCCAGATTTCCAGATTTCCAGCCAGTTGTTGTGGGATGTGAGTGCTGACACCTCAACCTTTCCTCCTGCCCTTCAAGCGCCCCGCTCGAGAGGGAGCTGCCTTTATCTCCTGCTTGTTTAAGGTAATTACTACTTGTATTTCCTCCCTGCTGGTTCTGCTGGGGCGGAAAAGGCTTTGGCCTTCACTTCACTATACAAAATAAAGAAAAAAAAAAAATCTGGTTTATAAACACCACTTTTTCTATACTTTCAAAGGCCGGTTGTAGGGTGAGAGTCAGGAGAATGGTCCCTATTTGGAAAGTAAGCCAATAATAATGGTGAAGTTGCTGCAGGGAAATCTCTTGTCGAGCCTCCCTGAGCACTCTTTGTTCCCGTGGTAGTAAACAATTATCTTTTAAAGATGCTCTGCTGTCTCCACCACTCACCCTGCTATAAGATATTAAACAACCCCAAAAAGCAGCCCAATTGTGTGCAAAGAGTGGATTTCCTTTCAGAGAGGGTGGGAATTTGCAACTCTTTAAAGACACTTAGTGTTGATTAAAACCAATGCAGCCCCAAGAGAAATATAGCACCGTTTTTCAAGGAGGGATGAAGTCAGTCTGATTAGCAAGTGTTTTGTTACCGTGTTAAAATATGCTTTTGATTCATAAAATTCAGTGCTCAGCACTGATGGAAAACATAGCAATGAAAGTTTAAGTGACTTTAAAATACAGAAAACACCTCACAGTATGCTAAAAAAATGCACCTTCATTATTTACAGGGAAATCTTAAAAATAAGACCTTTTTTAAAAGTACATTGAGGAGGAAAATATCTAAGCAATAAGGAATATGGCAATTCTTCATTTAAAATCTACCTCACAGTCAGCAGTGTGTTGATTTGAAATGCTTTGCCTTTCTAACTGTTCCCCTCCTCCTAATAAGCACTGCATCCAATTTGTATGTTATTCTGATGAAATGGTTTAAGCGAGAGAAAATGAGTAGTTTGAAAAAATAAAGGAAAGTTCTACACAAGAAATGAAGTGCTATCATTGAAATCTTTATTTATGTGAAAAGAAAGGGCTAAAACATTACCTCAGAATTCAAGATTACAACATCAGTAGGATATAAAGTAAATCCATTCTCGTACTGAAACATCAGAAACCATAATCCTTTTTCAAAGACCTTTTGTTATTTTAATGTCTGACAAATTATGCTTTTTTAAAAGAAGAAAAACACTTAGATTTAAGAGGTTTCTTTTACTTCAGTAAAAGTAGTTTCACTATTTAAAAGTTTTAATTTTCTGTAACCAATAGTATTTACTATGCTGGCTAAGACACAAGAGTAAGGTTATTTTAGCCTCAATAGCACCAAGTACAAAGTTGCCACCAAAGTCTTGTGCATCAAGTTGTTATGGCAACTTAGTGCTCTAAAAAGTATTAAGTTTGAGCAAAGGGTTTTGTTTTGTTAATTTGGTTGCTTTTCCTTCAGGTTTTGAAGTTGTTAAGTGGTATAAAAATGTTACATCATTATCATTCAAATGACAGGAGGTCTCAGAACATATTTAAAACTTGTTTATGTCACAGGACGTTCCAGGATGATGTCCAAGGACCCCCAACCCTGCCTTTAGGGGAAACCCTTGACCTCAGTACAAGCACAGGAGTCATTCCACAGCGATCCTAGCACTAAGAAACAGGGAGAAGAAGAAAAAAAAACTACATTATTTGCCTCCAGTGTACTAAAGGAGAGACAGGATGCATCAAGGGATGGAAGAGGGGACCCTTCCCTTGTGCATCCAGCACCTCTCCTTCATGTGTTCATGTTTAAAAGCATAAGCAATGAGTTCCTCATGGGTATTCTGGGCTCTTGACATCACATGAAGAACTGGAAGAGTGAAACAAGCTCCTGAGAGCTCTGCAACCAAAGGGCAGGTTTTGACTGGCTCAGACACGACAGGAAATTGCTGTAAGAAGCCAATTTTAGGTCTGGTGCCACAGGTAGGGAAGAGACAGAATTACGGGCTTAAAGCCCCATAATGAACAAGAGCTCAGGCTCACAGATTGTCACAGCCATTCCTCTTGGAATGCTCCCAGTGCTGCAAGTCCCAGCTCAGACCCTCAGTTCCCAAACCCTCACCCAACCCCAGACCTACAGCACAACCTCGCACATCCCCAAGCACACTGTGAGCTCTGGCATCACCCTGACTCCAGCACTTGTCCAGTTTGGGCAGGGGAGCACTGGAGCAAACCCAAATGAGTGGGAACAGTCATGGCAATGTGCAGTGTCCTGGGCTGGCTTGCCTGGGCAGCCTCATGGTCAGATATTTCTGCTGGCTTCCTCTCAGACTGGGCACTTTCCTGTATGTGGTAAAACAAGGGGAAATAAGAGAGCAAATTAGTTCTGTCCCTCATTAAATGAATCCTTTTTGCCATATTGACAAATTTTCTGAGTTTTTAAATGAAGCTGGAAACTATGGGGAGATTGTGTTGTTTTAATTAGAATTTTGACTTATTGTTTTCCTCACCAGGCCTCTCAGCTCTTTCCTCTCCTAGTTTTCCTACTCATCTCTTTTTGAAGAGAAAGGTGGATGGAAAGAAACCAGGGAAATTGAAAAGAAAACCAAAATTTTCAAAAATTAAAACCTGACATTCATGTGACCATGAGGACAACAAAATGAATTTATTTCTTAAATCTGAAACTATTTTGACACTTAAAAAATTATTTTTTTCTTTTGCAGGAAGGGATCAATCCACTAAATACCTACATGGCAACAAAACAAGAAGCTTTCCTGCCAAATTCTGCCAAATCTCGCATGAACTCAGGCAAATGATTTAATTTGCCAGTTTCTCAGTGCACTGTTTGTGCAGTGAGAACAATACCACTTCCTTTTTCTCATCCTTTGTCTTGTTTATTGAGATAGTCACTACTCCAGGGAGTACACAATCTCTAATTATGAGCAACCAGCACAACAGTACCCTGATCTCTAGGACCTACCACAATACAAAGGACTAATAATCATCACAAGTCTTCTGATGCATGGTCTGCAAGAGTTATGAATACTAACATATGCTGGAAAGTTCTGTTTAATTTTATGCCTTTGAAAGAAAATAAAAGCCCATTTTCCCCATTGCTGCCATTTATACAGGCTTATACTTTCCAGGAAGCTTCTGCCTTTGCATGTCTTCCTTCTCCCTTTCAAAAGAGAAATAAAAGTCTCACTAAATAAAATAAAGATTATGGATGGCCAGTCTTTTCCTTCCTACCAGTTATTGTCATCCGGGAACATGCAGCAAAGGATGTCTACATTATCATTCAGTTTCACAGAGATCTGCCAGCTGCTGGCCATATGCTAAATCCTAAAAGGAATTATCCATGTTCTGTGCTGTCTGTACATGTCTGATTCCCTGTTTATGTATTTTTACTTGATTATAGCATATTATAAATCCAGCTAACTTAACTTTTATGGTTAGAATCCAAACCCTCCAGTTGTTGAGGGTGGTTTTTTTTTATTCAAATGAAATCCCACTGCCACTGTGGAAAGTTTATGTAGCAATAAATGGGATGAAAACAGTCAGATTTCATACAAATGCATCAAACACAAAACAAAAAGTCTGTGGGATTTAATTTACAATGACAGCCCTTCTTTAGAGTTTGTTTTTTTAATGATGTGATAGCGTTTCATAGCAGACAGAATTTCCCATCAGCTTCCTCAGCCCTGCCCAGAGCCTCTGTCCCCAAAGTGACTCTTATGGTTTCCACTGTGGAGATCCCTGTCCATCCCAGCCACTGCAAGGCCAGGAATATACTCCTTCACTCCCTCACCACCCTTAGTGCAAGGGGACTGTGGAGCAGGGAAGGATGAAGTGAACTGCTCACAGTCAGAGCAAATAGTCAACCTGGGAATTGAGCTCCAAGTTTCTCAGCCCTCGAGCAGGAGCCAAACCACAGGCTATTGTTTGCTGTTGAGGCCTGTGGACATCTCCACATATTTGAAGTCAGATTTTGTGAGTGATCTCGCTAGGAACACACTCCTCTTTAAATGATACAACACTGTACAACACCAAGGCAGGCTTTTATACACCCAGACCATGGTATATCTTTACTTCAAAAGCATTCTAAAATGCTTTTTTACATAGGAGACTTATTTTTCAGTGTGCAGGAACATATCCCTTGGGGATGCAGATTGTTTCCTCAGGACTCAAACATTCCCACGTGGTAAAATGAAGTAGGAGGCTCCAGTGAAAGGAGTTCTCGCTTCTCATTTAATTTACTACCTAATACTCAACAGCCCAAGATTTATAAGACACTACAGAACTGTCTACATGTTTCCCCTTGTGGCAGATAGCAGATAACTGTTAATAGACTTGCTCAGAAAGTTTATTTAAAGGAAGAACTTAACTGTATTATTTTTCATGGAGGTGTGAACATTGCTTAAGGAGCTTAAGTCTCCATGTCTAAGTATTATCAGATAGGTTCATGAGGATGCTAATGTGCATTAATATGAAACTCCAAAACCAGCTTTGAATGGTGTATGTAGATAGGGCTATTTTCTAAATAATGCCCTTTCTGATATTGCAGAGTTCTGGCATTGCTGAATGAATTATTATTTACAAATATAATAATATTAACCCATACTACACACCTTCTCTAGCCTCTTTCTGCAGCTCCTGTAAAACCAACCACAAAGCTACTCATGAAGAATCCAGTCTCCTCTGCAGCTGCAGCTGGCACCTGCCTGGGTAAGATTTTGTCTGCCCTCCTACACAGGACCATGCAGATGTTTTAGGAAAGTTGAGGTGCTGGAGGGGCTCCACATCACTTCTCGTTTTCACTTGTCAGAAGTACCCACATTTTTTTCCAATTCTGCCCTGCTCCTAATTTAAATCCTTCCCACAAGAGCCAGTAGCTCGCCGTGTGGGACCGGGCTCCGATTTCCAAACATTGTGACAGAGATGTCTGACCCCTTTCCATGCAATTGAGCACCTTTAGAACCTTTGGCCTTCAGTAAGAGGGGAAGGCACACACACCACACTGCTCAGCACTTTCCAGGATTTAACCCGCTCTGCACATGCTGTGTGGTGATGAAAACGTGATTAAAGGAGAGTATATTACATTATGTCCAGCTTTAGAGAAATATTTTAATGGAATAAAGAAAGAGCCATACACTTTCTTTTTTTGGTTTAGATGTAAGCCTCACCTCCTGGTATTTACAACCTAAAGCTCTCCAATATTGGGTTAGTTAATAGGATCCAGACAATGAAGCTGACTACAGGGAAAAGCAAGAGACTGTTTTAGTTTCACCAGCTGAGGAGAAGAAAAGACCCAGCTTGATAAATGGTGAGAAGTATATTAGATGTTAAAAAATATTTCATTTTTAATAATCCTAGGTGTTACTGACAACCCAGGTAAAAAGCAAAGTTCATTTCTTCAAAATATATTTAATCTGACAGTATCCCTTTAATTAAGTGGCAATTTAGATTTTCTTCTCCTCCACATACAAAGCTTTAATGAAACATGAAAGCCACAAAAGAAATTTGTGTGTGTTTCATGGCGAGGCGTGAGGAATGATTTTCTGTTTAAATTCACAGAGAGTAGCTATACAAATAACATTTAATATTTGTCGGAAGTATTATCTGCCTTTTTCCCTCACAGCATTACATTACTAAGGTAATAAGTACATGAGAATACATGATTTCCTGGCTACTGTATTGAATATGCACCTTTAAACAAAGTTAGACTTGGGAATTTACCCGTATCTAAAAATGCTAATCTAACACTAATTAAAAGGCCAGCGAATACGCTTTGATGGATTCCAGTTCCTGGAATATGACAAATGAATTCCGATGGCATGCACGACTGCAGCAGAATTACAATGGCAGAGCTGCAGCCAGCCGGGGGCAGCCAGGAAAGCACATCCCTGCACTGGCACAGGGGCAGGGAGGAGGCAAAGCTGGAGCTTGCCACGGACTGTGTGGGTGCTGCCCTCCTCTCAAGGTGTGGCCAGCCCACAGCCTTTGTTTCTCATTTCGTGGCTGCTTCCAGGCTATGCTGAAGCAAAAATTTGGCAGCTTCTGCACCCCACCCACCCTCCCTCTAATCTATGCACCTCCCTGCTGTTCCCTGTGCAGTGCTGGGCTCTTCAGGGAGGGGAACAGCCTCCCTGGGGCAGAAAAGCCAAAAGGCAGCATTTCCTTTCTCCCACAAAAATAGGTCATTTCATAGACTTCTTCAACCCCATAAGCCCCATTGTTAAAGCAGCATAAAGAGATCAGATAAATATTTCTAAATGAGATTCTATATCCAATATCTCCTGCAAATAACTGTCTTGTTGATCTTCCTGTCTTAGAATTAGAAGAAAATTAAAACCCAGCTTGTAATACAATTTGGAAGTATGGCCTATGAGCTCTCAAGAGCATTCCTCTTTTGAACTGAGTGCAGCCCTCTTCAGAGGTACTTATTGCATGATGATATCCAAGACTTGTCTTTACATTCCTTCTTCCCACATGAGGAGAACAAAAATTTAATTCATGCTAATTAAAAAGTTTGGTTTAAAAAAAAAAAAAGTCATATTTTTGAAGCAGTCTTCTTAGACGTTGTTTTAAAAGGGTTTGAAAGTTGGGATTTCCATGTACTAACATTTACCTCCCGTTGTAAAGCAGACTCAATCCTTCCTTCTTGCACAGATTTTTGCCCAAATTATGGCAGAATTCACCCTTACAGAGGACCTGAACAGCTGAACTGTGGAGAAAGCAGTTTGAGATTATACAAGTAAGCCTAAAAACAGGTACTTTGCTCAGACCAGACATGAGGTCTTTCCTTACCAAGGTTCTCCCTGTAGGTAGCAGTTGAATTTTGAGCATCCCATCTGGACTGGAGTCTGCAGGACACCCTTCCCACAGGTAGGGAAATATCCCAGCCCAGTGAGGCACCAGGTCCCCAGAGCTGACTGATCCTCCTTAAAAGGGTCGAGTTGGTTTGTGTAAATAATTAAATTTCCAGTGGATCAAAACGAGAATGCCTGTACTTAGGGTACAGGCCCTGTGAGGCAGTGTCAGAGTTTGAGTGGCTTTGCACACACCCCTGGCAGAGCCAGAGGCTGCAGCTGAGCAGGACAGTTTAAAAGATCAGCAGCATTTTACCAGGGGGCTCTGGGATGGCTCTGTGTGTCTCAAAACCTGGCTCAGAGCACTTTTTCCAGGGTCTCACAGTGAAACGGTGCCAGTGCTGGATCCTGAACTGTGCTCTTCTGAGGAATGTGTGTCCAGATTTTTTCAAACAAGGCTTAGGGACTCTCAGAAGGTTTAGGGGAGTGGACACAGCACCACACTGCTAGAGCTGCACAGATTTGGGAGTGGAGCTGGCTGGCTGCTTGCCAGCTTGGACAGAGGACAGGATGATCTTAGTCTGGCCTGCAAAATACCAGGGAAAAATATCCAGAATCCCAATCCATACCTTAAAAACAAGATCAGACTGTCCTTTCAAGGGGGTGGGGGAGATATTTCCTCCAGATTGTTCTTTTTTTCTTTGTGAGGGAGGATCTTTTTATGAGCACAGCTGAATTTCTAGAGGAGGAAAATTCTCCCTGTTACAAGTTCTGCTTGATCTCACTATCACAAACTGTGCAAACACCTCTAACATGTTCCTTGACTGCCACTCCTATGTTCCCCTGCTCTTCAATCAGAGATAAATAAATGAAAGGCAGCATGATGCCTGTTATCTAAAAAGATTCAGGTAGAGCAAGTATCATAGCACAATCAGGTTGCTTGAAAATTGTATTTTCCTGGAAAGGACTTTCACTTGCCTGCTTGGATCATACACAGAGGAAGTCCAAGGTCTAGAGGGAGAAAATAACTCTTAGTAACCAAATGTTTGAACATTCATACAGGATTAATTACTTGTTTTATTTTTTTTCTTTAATTTTCAGTGACTGTACTGCTAGCAAAAGTGAAAAGTAAAGACTCTGATCTGTGCCAGGCACTTAGTACATGCAAATACTCTGCAAGTTTTTCCTGTCTTCAAGAATTTCAGCATAAACTACAAAGGCAAAGTGGACTGAACAGATCCCTGGAGAAAACATGTGCAACTCCACTTACATAAAAAGACTGCTTGCTTCAATAGATCTGTGCCCATTTGTCCTCAGGATGAATTCACACATTTTTTCCTATTATTAGATGGACATCCTATTTCTAATGGAGTCTATGTGATCTAAGCACTTCTACTTATTTTTTTCTAGAAGTAGGATTCTGTGCTTAGAGGATGAATTGCACTGCTGAGCAGTGCTGGAAGGATCAATTGAGGTGCATTAACATTTGCAGTGCCATTCTGCTCCTTCTGAAATACTGGGCTCTGTAAGAAATTCCAAACAAAGCATCTGCTCAGTCTTGGTAAAGCAAATCTTTTGTCTGTGGCATATTGCACCAGCAAATTAGTGCAACAAGGATTACACAGCTCTGGAAATGTCATCAGAATGGATGAATTTCACAACAAATAACAGAAGAAGAATTGTGAATGTCTAATAAGTATTCCCCAAAACCTATTTCAATAAAAATTTGCATCCTCGCTGTCATGATGGCTCATAAAGTTCTAGTTAACATTTATTTAGGACAATAATTAAGTGAATTGAAACACTCAATACAAGACGTAGGCAGAACGTGTAAGACCAGAGGGTTATGAGCAGTGGAAAATAGGTGCTCACAGCAGGGCAGGTGTGAATCACAAGAGCTGCAGCCAGGGTTTCACTGTATAAAAGTCAAATGTCAGGGTGCCTGTGCTTGGTTACAATTATGTGAGATCAACTCTCTGTATCCTGTGAGTCATATTCTCCATGGCCTTGGCCAACTTTCCTAACCTGTCTGTGCTATTATTTGGGAAGAAGAAAAGGAGCTTTCACCCCAATACTTGGGCCCTTGTGAGTGGATGGTCCTGACTCTGAGCTGTGGGCATGGCCAGTGTGACAGGAATGAACAGCACTTGACTAAAGGGCAATCCAGCTCCAGGGGTATGTGGTTCACATCTGTGCAAGCAGCGCATGTTCTGTCTACACCAGAGGGAGCTCAGGCACGAGGTTATGCTACAGCTTTATTTTCCACATTGCATGACCACAGGGAGACTTTCAGAAACGTTCTCACTAGATTGCACTGATGACCTGAACAGTTTGAATAATCCATGAACTTCCTCCTTCTAAACTAAGGGGCTCTGCTGATGAACAGGCGGGCACTCCATGCTGGCACCAAAAATGCGTCCTCCATGGTCTTCCGGGGAGTTTTTCAAGTTCTTACCAGTCTGTGTACAGTGGTGGCAGTGGTGACTGGTAAACCTCTGGTAGCAGTCCTCTGGTTGTCTTATGTGACAGTAACAAAAGGGATGTGGCAGCTGTGATAAGCTCTCATTGAACAGTAAAAAAACCACTTCTGGGAAGGCCTTTTTTTGCTATGACAGCAGTTGTGTTGAATTTCACAGAGCTCAAATGCTGAAATATAAACAACATCCAGGCAGCTTCGAGGAAGGTGTTTAGTACTGCCCAGTACCTAAATAATACAAGTGATGCACCCTCAACTTGTAGAAATCAAGCTTTTTATTTCAAACAAACTCACCAATGACATCGGTGGAGCTGGAAGAGTTTCCACGAGACATTTGCGTTTGTCTCTGGTCCTCCAGCCTTTTCTGCTCTCAGTTACTCCCCCCTCCTCCCCCTGCTTCAATGAACCCTTTCCCTTGCATCAAAGAAGTAGGATCTGAAGCCTGGACATTTCACAACACTCCCTTCTCCAGAACTCATTCCACTTCAGCTTCCTCAAGACTGTGAGAAAGCAAATATTCCAGAAACCTCAGAGCTAAGGCCCAGATTTTTTGATGGAGCTCCTTAAATCCACTGGGAATCCCATTGTGAGGATCTGTAAACACCTGCTAGAAGTCTGACAACACGCAGTGATGGGACCAATGAAAATTAATGCAGAAGAAGAGCTCAGGCACCTGCAGGCAGTTAAAATGTAGGAGAGCTGTTTCTATACAGGCTGTGTCAGCATTTAAGTGCTGGATTGTTTAGCAGCATGAAGTACAGCACTGTCTGCTTAATTTTATTCACCTAACAGTTGCCTTCAGATTTTAAAGATTTATACACGCTGCTGCAGTCAGCATTGAAATAGGAGCTAATATCCACACCCCATAGCAAATGCAGATCCATGTCTCCAGTCCTTTGTTTTCACACAAATGTTGTCACCCTTATTTGTTCCAGTTTGACAAGTTTTGGAGTAAAGGCTCTTCTTGATTGAGGGCAGCAGAATACGATCCCCAGAGATTAGTCTGTGGCTAAATTGTGCCACTTCCATCATGAAAGAGTCTGGCAATATATTCCTAGAGCTAAGGCTTTTTGATTGAATCAGAAAATTAATTACATCAGATAATTCTATGCTTCAAATCCATAATTATATTTAACAACAACAGTGTCCAGCATTATCATCAGCTATCCAAAACAATGAAGGTGACTCCAGTGGGAATGCTGTGAGACTAAAACTGAGCACAGGGTCCTTGAGTACACTATGACCTGAGATAATGTCAGTATAAGACATTTTCCCTCCCTCTTTCCTCTTCTACAGGGATCTCATCCTTTTTGCTCTCCCTCCTCAACCCATTCCCTACCACTCCCCTAATTAGCTTTGCGCAATTATTTGTGGATGCACATTCTAGACCAAATCACTGCAAAAGGACTGCTTTAAAAACAGACACTTTTCCTTTAGGAAGAAGATTGGAAAGGAAGCAGCAACTGCTCAAACACACCCAAGATAGGTAACCTTGAGGCCTGACCCCAGTGGCAGGCAGTGCACACCAGGCTGTGAGATGTGATACAGATCTTTAAGAAGCCTGCTAAATGTGTGACATGAAACAGCAGAGCTGGGAAAAACATGCTGTTGCTTGACAGAGTGCACCCAAATCCCTTCCCTGAGCTGTTGTTTAAAAATTAAAGTGACCTAAAGCTAAGCATATTTTAAAGTGTTGTTTGTTAAACAAACAAACAAACAAAAAAACATAGCAAGAGAAGCAAAGGCAGTAATTCTTAACCAAGAGCATTCTGTGATGTCTGTATTTCTGCGAGAAAGGCCCTTGGCATTGCTGTGCTGAGAGCAGAGGACATTTTATAAACGTATTTCTAAAAAGAGAGAAGTATTCAAATTGGAAATGCCCGTTTGGCTGACTCTCCCCCTTTGCAGCTTGTGTACTCCTTCAGCAGATAACAGAGAGGACAGCTCTTGCTAGCAGGCTGCTCTCAACGTTCTCTTCATTAACTTGCAAAAAATAAAAGCTCCATCCTACACTGTTTGATGGTAATTAGACGCTGAATCATGCAATACGTCAACTTTCTGATGTTCTTTGCATGTTTACACTTTATACTCACACATTACACCTAGTTTTATTTAGGATCCTTAGAATCCTGTGCTATTACAGAGTGTAGTTTGAGGAGCTGGTGACATACTTCAAATATAATTGTGGAAAAGGTCTTTTTATAAATTCCACAGAAGAGGAATCAATGTTACAACAATCTCAGTGATCCTTGGTTATGCTGTGAATCTTTTCAATTCACAAAAGAATGAGATTTTTTTTCATCACAGATGCAGATGATTGGACAAAATCAGAGTTATCAGAGAAGATGTTGATTATTTTTCTTTGTCTCTTAGAGCAGTATAGGTAAATTCAAGGCACTGCTAGTTTGGAATTAATGGTCTCTGCCAGTAGAGGCCAACTGGCATTTCAGCATTAAAGATCTGACAAGCTCAGCAACCACTTCTCCCCAGAGAAATCCTTAAAATACCATAAACACTACCTAGCTAAAAGAGTCCACAGGTAGCAGTACACTTCACTTGATATCTGAATTTGCTGTTTGGGCTACATGAATGCATTGTTCAATTCAGAATGGCTGTGAAAAAAGGATGAACCAAACTCCCTCTTCGGCAGTGAATTCTCACTTGGACAAGAACCCTTATTTCCGTATCTGTCTTTTCTCTCATATCGCATCTATTTTACTGAGTTACACCAAAAGCTGCCAAACGCTGATTCATTAGAACAGTAACACAGAAATACAAATGCTCATTTCAATCTGTGGTCACTTCATGCCAGCCTGGAGTCACTTCCATCTGTGAGTCAAGCAGCCAGCACACCTGGGAAATTCCAAGAGAAATGAACATACTATTTAAGTCAGGATGATGATTCAATACCAAAGAATGAGCATGACAAGCACTATCACATGTCAAATCTGTAGAAATCCTTTTATAAAGCTGGCTGTTTGCATTTCTTAGTATCTGTTTAACTCCTATGCTTTTGGAGGACAAAATATTCCAGGTCCGGTTCCAAGCAAAGAAACAGAAAACCTCTCAATTCTGTTACAACCACAAAGAAACCGGGAAGACAAGATTTGATGGTAAAATAAACACAGCTAGAGGCAGATCAAAGCAATGCAGGCATTTTTCACCATGAAAGATGACAACTTTTCTCAAATTCTGGCTGTTACTTACTCTTGTGACGCTCAGAAGATCTGTATTCAATACCCCAGTTCTTGCACTCTCTCGGTGGGACAGATGGTAATGAGGTGCCTAATTCCCAGTGCCTTTCAAAGAGATTTAGGAACCTACCTCAAAATTGTTCAAGACTGATTTCTCTCTGCTATTCTCAGCTTTGACAAACAGCAAACCAGGAGATTCCTTCCATTCGCCACTTTGCTGCCAGCCAGGAGTTTGCCCTCACAGAAATTGCTCGACCTTTGTATTCCTCTTTTAACTACCCCATTTGTGAAGTGAAAAATCCCACCCTATTATTAATGTATTTAATACTTTTTAAGATGCTTTGAGCTTTCTCTAAAAGTACACTATAAACACATCCATATCTAAATTACCAACATTTAAAAATAACAGGAAAAATACTTGTTGGTGGATTAGCCACATATGATCAACGCCAAATAAAAATCTAGTCTGGTTTTGCTAAGGTCATTTAGTGCTGTGCAATTCTCATGAGGTAAATATTTTTCAAAGTGGGGAATGCTTTGAGATTAAGCAACACATTACAGTTTTTGATCAAATGCCAGAAGCCATAGGTGAATAGGAAACAGACATCAGTAATTACAGTTCGTACTTCAGCTATTTCAAAACCCCTTGCTTCAATGAGCAAGTATTAACTGGACAGACACTCCTTCACAAATTAGAGGCTGCAAAGACTTATTACACACCACATTTATCTTTGAAACTTGTCCAACAGAATTAAACTAAAAAAGTAATGATAGAGATTATGGTTGCAGGCAAAAAAACTATTAAAACTCTAACAACTATATATATGTTTTTATCTGTCAAACTGTCCCTGCAGCCACTCTTTGGTTAAGGAGCTCAGGAACGTGGTATTAAGAAACACAAGTAATTGTATTAGTATGCTGTTGTCAAACTTCAAACTGGCTGTATTTTATCACAGAAGCTGATAAAAGAATTTCTTGTGTAGGCCTTAAAACACAATAGAATTGGCAAGAATGAGATGGGAGCAGAAATGAAAACGTGGCACCCGAGTGAGGAGTGCACAAGGAGCATCGACACCGCTCAGGGGAACTGTGCAGAGCCACCAAGTTGACATCAACCAGGTCTGCTGAAAGCCCCTCACCCTGGCACAGCTCCTGAGTGACAAAGCCCATCCAGAGGCCAGACTGACAAAGCCTGGCCCACAACAGAGCGAGGCTGGAGCAGGCCAGGATGCTCCAGAGACAGCCTTGCTCAATCAACAACAGAAATTGTGAGAGCACATTCCCCTTTCCAGGTAATTTTTTGGTCTACTCCAGAGAACCACACAGGGGGAGCTACACCATTTTTCCTCAAAAGACTTATGACTACTCAAGATACCCAAGAGAGTACCATAACTAATACTGGATGAAATATGAAATTGTGGTGAAGAAAAAAACTGGGGTAAAACTAGTGCATGCATTTATGTTTTTCAGGACTTCTGAGGGGGAGGAAGAACTTGGGCAAGGCTGCCTTTACACTGTTGCCCAAGTCAAGATAGCATCAAATGAACTTCTAATAAATATCTGGCTTCACAACAGATTTGTACTGAAATTTATAATTTAAATACATTCCTCTAGATTGGTAATTTCAGTCAAACAAGGAGATATTGCAAACTTTTCATCTGCTAGAAGAATTATTATTACATTTCAAATTTAGTTCAGTGTAAGAGATTATATATTTAAGCTGATTAAAAAGCTTTCAGTTAACTAAAACAAGCATTTGGATTGGTTTAACACTGTTAAACAGGAAATACTAATTTCCTGTTTAATTATTTAATTAAAATATTTTACTTGTTTGGCCAAAATTTACATCACAGATCAAAACAAACAAAAAACAAAAGTGTCAGGAAGGCAAGACATTTAAAAACAGATCAGCAATTTAGGAAGATGATTATTAGAAGTAGTTATGTATTCATTTATTGCTTAGGTATTTATATGAACTCTATAAAGCTGTATTAGGCTTTTGTATTTTCCCTGTTAGAGATTTTTGAACATGGTACCATTCTGGAAATCTACTAATATTTTAAGCAAATACTTTAGGTAGATAAAAAGGCTTGAAATGTCATGGTTTTTAAATTCATCACACAAGTAACCCAATGCAAAGATTCTGCATACTTCCTAAACAGTTCCATTATTGATGGCCTAACATAAAACTAGTTGATTAAGTGTAAAACATTACAGGTAGCTGGGCAATAGCTATTTCTTGAGGGCTTTTTAATATCAAAGAACACCCATCCTTGCAATTAGATCAAGATCTTGATTTGACAAATACTCTTAAAAGCAATTGCTGCAAAAAAAAAAAAAAAAAGCTTATTTAATAAATGGTACTTTTAATGGAATGCTGCTGGTGTGTTGGGCACCAAATTATCAGCATCATTCTACTTTTCAATATGTAACAAAGGTCAACTGTATCTAACAGCCATCTTCCAGCTGCTTAAAAAATACCAGAAATTATGGACAGAGTGCCTGTAACTTCTGGACAGGAACATTTGGAAGTGAGAAAGATCCTGATGAAGGGTCATGGTGTAATCTGTGTGTTTAAACATGCAAACATGCAATTTAACTTTACAATCACTTTGCTAGAGATACCATTTGCTTCCTTCCACACAAAGTTAGCAAAGCAATGTAGTTTGTAAACCACAGTGTGAGATTTATGATGTTATACTGCAGAAACCTGTTGAGCCCCCAATTTACAATCCTGGCAATTGTATCCAACTCTGTCATCATAACTAATTACAGCTAACTGCAGATTACCATATTGCAAACTCTCATCTGTGTGAAAGAAATATGATGTTTAAAAAAAAGAATCAAATATCCCCAGGGCTAATGAACAAAAATGCACTATTCCACCTTGGACTGCAAACCTGAACTCTTCCAATTGCTGCTGTAAAACTTCAAATTGCTATTTTGTTGGCAAGTTGCTTTAGCCCCAAGTGCTTACACAGTAAATCACCGTTACACTAATACCATACCTTTGGCCTGAAACATATTAATCTTGGTTAACAATAACTGACATTTACATTACCAATTCAACTCAGGCATTGTGGTGACTAAACATATATGCAAGAGCTTCAGGGAGAAAAGTTATTAGTTTTGTATGTGTACTTACTTTTCACTTAGAACAGTTTTGAAGAAACATTATCATCAATTCTTGTTATAATCTTATAACATAAACATTCAAATCCTAATTGATCTGTAAAACATTTGACTTGTAGTAAAATCTGCATTTGTATCTTGGGTGCAGTTAACAGTACAACATAACAGTTCAGATATTTTTCCAAGATATGTATTTACATATTTTTATCTAGGACTTTTAAAGCCTGTGTTCTTGGAAAGGAAAGAAAAATGGGAATCTAAAACATTCTGTGTGGCACCAGGGTACGAACAATAGTACCAGATCCTTCCAGAAGGGGGAGGATGGACTTTTTTCAGACAATTTTTATGTGTTTATATTTAAAAGAGATAAGTTGGTTTTGCTCTTTTTAATTTAGTGTCTTCCCCAACTTTCAAGCAGAAAAGTAGTACTTACTGCACTAAGTCTGTGTAGCCCCAGCAGAAAACTTACCCCTCCCCTTATACCCACACACTGTAATTGCAGTACAGCACAAAACACATTTGGACCAAGGATTTTATTTCAACTTCAGAAGAGCTCTGTACCAGCCTTCAAATGCATTCTGAAATGCATTATCTTTAGCTTTCATATCTAGGAGAAAAATGCTATATTTAACACAGTATTGATGTTTAGATAGTATTTTTGCTATATTATTTTTAAGAGAGTGCCAGAAGAAGATAGTGCAATATAACAGCATTAAGATAAATACAAGGCATCTGATGTGCTGTGTTTTGTTTTGGGGGGTTTTATGTTTAGATTTCATAAGCTGCCCACAAAAATTCTTCAAGTAACAACAGGAATTTGACTGCTGAGGAAAACAGGATGGATTACATGTATCCCATGTTGCTTTTTGTTTCCCATCTTTTCTTGGCTTCAAATCTGAAACAGAGCATAAAAACCATATTAGGAATGAGTACATGTGTTTCAGGTATTTAACCATGTTATTCTTAACAACAACAAAAATAAAAACTTGTTTTTAATACTGTAATACAGACATGAAGACAAATATAGCCATACAACCACCACTTTATTTCTGATAAAGCCTCTCTATTTAAGTCTGATACACTCCTAAAAAAGCCCACCAAAACCCAACAAGGTTAAACTAAACAAATAAGATTAACACAAGCCTATTTCAACTAAGAAAACATTTAACTGAGATTGTATTGTACACACTTAGTGCCAATGAAACCACAAATGTTTAATTCCATACTCAAATGACTTACCCCCAAG
Source organism: Orthonyx spaldingii (assembly GCA_013397795.1). NCBI lineage: Eukaryota > Metazoa > Chordata > Aves > Passeriformes > Orthonychidae > Orthonyx > Orthonyx spaldingii. The sequence goes on from VZTJ01006683.1 coordinate 447,613, forward strand.
CAAGCTTCTTTTTCTTTTGAGCTTCTTGGGCAGCCTCTGCTTCTTGCTTGGCTTTTACAAAGTTGCGGCAAGCGGCAGCTTTGGCAATTTTCACACCAAGCTAAGACATGAAAAGGAACAAAGGAAAACTGATTAGATGCAAATGGCTCATATGAAATTTAAGCCTCACAAATTACTTGGTCTGATATTGTTTCTCAGGAGTCAACAGATACTAAAATATCTTTCAAATATTAGGCTGATGATGCACTATTAGACTGGACAAACAAGAACGTCTCTTGAGGGAAATACAAAGGCACAGGATCCTGGGGCAAGCCATCCTTTTCACCAAATCCTTCATTTTCAAAAATAAAAGCAAAGGGCAACAGCTCACTGGATCCTTTTGTTTGTTTGTTTTACATAGACAGGCATATACATATACAGAGTCTCCATTATGAGGACCAGTCTGTGACCTCAGCTGTGCTAACACGAGAGAATCAGGTCTCACCAGTACCTAAAACATCCAAAACCAGTTTCATACAGGAAGAGCTGCTACCACCACACATTTTTCAGTAGAACCACTAGATATGTTTTAATCAGTCTGTCCAAAAATAAATAATGCAGTGTCCCTAGTGTCTATCTCCACATTACAAGCTTTTAGATTGTAAGGGTGATAATATGCCAGCTTTTCATGTAGCTGAATACCACTTCCATAAACTTACGCAGACTGTGAGAATTAAGTTCACTTAAGTGAATGTCAAGTGGAGGGGGAAAGGCAGGGAAGAGTAAAGTAAAAAAGATGGAAGAAGATACTGTGAACTATGACCAGTTTATTTCCCTTAATCACATTTGTAACTTGTTCATTGTAGTTATATTTTGTGGTTGCTGACTTGACATTTCGAGTTATGAAGGAATTTGTTCTCAAAATCTACTGCTATTCTGCAAGACAAGCAAGCAATTCATTTACCCCACATTGCTACAAACTGATGTGGACAAACAGATTTTCTTTCAATCCACACTGAAACCTACTGAAATTAGCAAACGTGTTTCCCTAAAATGTCATAGAAGCATCAAAGAACGGGAGACCCAAGGGAAAGAATAGTCTCTAACACCCTGGTTGGAGTTCCACTATTAATGGAAATATACTTGAATAATCTGCAGCATCCATGCAGACCAATGTCATACTCTGAGAAATGCTTTATCCAGGTAAGATGAGAGAGAACTCAAGAACACATCTAGAGGTGTACATGCACTGACACATTTCCCACAACTATCCCATCAAACACACAATAGGTGGGTTTTAAAAATAAATCATTTTGTTAACAAAGCAGAAAAAACACCCCAAACCAGCATCATTACAACCTATTCCAATTATGGTCCTCTCAGGGTTCAAGAATGAAGAAAGCAGCCTTTCTGC
>VZTJ01006683.1:454005-463137 GCA_013397795.1 Orthonyx spaldingii
AATTACATCTCCAGATACTATTCCAGAAAGATTTTTACAAAGCATTAAAAAGTTGACATAATTCCAAGTGTCTGTTCCCAGCTCCATATCAAAGTACCTGCTAGTATAAGATCTCAGCTATCCTAAGGCATCACCAAAAAGTCATGTAATTTCAGCCCAGATAAGTGTTCACATAAACTTTATTCTCTCAATAACTTTCATTCTAAAAGGCTCAGAATTTTTTTTGTAACTCCTACATTAACATTAACATTTCTATTGGCATCTCTCAAGTTAAACAAGTCATCCTTAAATGCAATGTTCAAACAATAGCTTTAGGTATGCCAGTCTACATCTGAAAAGCACAACTATAAAACATGAAGGACTCTGCCAATGCTGGAAGCCCTGGAATGTGATAACAGAGACAGCAACTGAATTACAATAATAAACACTAACTATGCACATTGTGCCATGCACACTGCAATGAATTGCTTAGTTATTTAATACTAATAGTACTGCAGGTATTAAAGAAATAATTCAGTAGTCTAACTGTGCTTGAAGACCTACAGTGAATTAAGTTAAGGAGTAGGATCTACCTGCATTATGTTGTTGCTCAACACGTTTATCAAAGCAGTGCTGATTGTGGACACTGTAACTGCACCACAACACTGAGGTGCTCCAGCCAGAAGCTGAAGGAGCAGAGTCACTGAAGGCCTAAATTATTCTCTACAACATAATGCAGAGATGCCCATATTTTTTTCAGGGAAAACTTCACTCGTGTATAAACTAATGAAATCAAGAATTTCAGGACCACCAGACCTCTCAGTGAAACAGAACACCCCATGAGACAACAAGCTGTGGGGATGGCCAAGGATGCCACAGATCTGCTGCCCTGATAATTGACAACAGGAGACAAGGAGTGATACTTTGTAGTGAGGTTTGCCAAGAGATGAGACAGAATATTCAGTAGCATTTTGTACATACAGTTCATTTTTATAACAGAAATGCAACTGCCAATAAAAAAGGGAGAACACACCAGCCAGACTCAAAAGCTACATACGAATCCACCCATGCAGTCACCAGGAAATACAGCCTCATGCAGGAGGTACCCAAGTTCTAGCTCTCACTCCAAAACCTGGAATACTCCTGGACTGAGAAGCTTTGTTTTTAAATCAGCACTTGTGTGTATTTGTCAATGCAAAGGAAACAACAAATAATATATTTCCCAAAGCCTCATTTACTGCAGTGCAATAACAATTTCCTTAAAGAGCCTGCAACAAGTACCACTTGGAAACCTGAAGACCCAAACCTTTAAAGTGGTATAATTTAGGTTTTTAAGATGTAAAATTCCATGATGTACTGACAGCTGCTAGATTATGCATATTGCCTAAGTCATCACTGCTTTTAAATGAATCTCATTTTTAAAAAAGCTTTTCTCACTGTGTCATAATGACAGGATATTGACAGCATCATTCTGACATTCCTTTGCTTTTCAGGACATGTTTTTACCGTCTATACTCATCATCTGTTTATTTTTGGCTTCATTTTTCTAAATACTGAAGCTGCCCTATCAGTTTCACAGGCTTATAAATGTTATACATCAAAAATTAGTTTCACTTATTAAGGCAGGAAACGGCTTTAAGAACTCTGGGATCTGTGCCTCAAAGCAAAAGCTTTATCAGCAGGTTCCAGTCACTGCTTCCTGCAAAAGAAAATGGTGCCGATTAAAACCCCATACACCTGATTTCAAAAAGAACACCTACCCACTGAACATTTCTCACAGGGCTGCAAGGGGGGCTGGACCCCAAACACAAGACAGCTGTTTCTCACACACTCTCTGTCCCCAGCCCTGTAACACTGCTCAAGAGAAATGAAAACTATACATAAAGAGATGAAGGTGAGATAAAAGAACAATAATTCACCCACTTATTATTACTCCAGACTTCAGAAGTGGTGCACTTCAATACTGCCACAGTATAGCTCCATGCCTGACTTGCTCACAGTTGTGTTGCAGTTGGAAGTGAGAGGGATACAAACAGCCACATAGTTTAAAAATTAACTCACTTCTTGGAGGCATTGTATTTTAAAATGGACATTTCTGTAAATTGCTAAGAGAAGAAAAGTAGCAATTGAATCAATCCTATACAGTATGAAAGCAGCATTTTATTAAGTGTACTTGTATACAAAACAATGATTGTTCAATCAACCTCTTCCATCATCAAATCCTTTTTTCATAGCTCTTCACTGAAACAGTCACTGTTAGAACAATTTCCTCAGGAAAAAAAAAAGTATTTTAAAAGGTCCATTTTAAAAACAGAGCTTCTGAAGATCACAAAGAAAAACGAACCTTGCAGTGAGCAATGGAGCACATCTTTACAAGAGCAGAGAACCCCAGTGAATTCACAGGGATTCTGCCTCTACAGAACTCCTCATGAGAGATCAAGCCAGTCATTTGAGTTTTCCTTCTTTCAACATACTATTTGTTCAGATAAACCCACTTAACCAAAACCAAGTCAAGGCTGTGAATACTAATAATGTTTCAAGCATTTTGTTTTCAGAATTACAACATGCTAATATTTGAAAGTCAACAATTTGGAGCTAATGTTCCACAAATAATAATACACTGCTGTAGCACCTGGGATATGCTAGATGTTGTATAATCCCATGGCCACCAAAATCAGATAACAGTTTATCATAAATATTACAAAACCTTAAAACTTCTTACATTAATTTGTTTTTATAGTCAAACAATTTGCACTAGAACCTCAGTATGTTTTATTGATTATAATACTCCAACCACTTTAGAGGAGATGGGATAATGACATTTGTGAAGGAGAACAGCAAGTGTTTTTCATGTTGTACACATGAAAGGCAATGGAACAGTCAGGAGCTGGTCAGACTTAAAGGGAACATCAGGACACATTCCTACCACTGTCAATAGCTGTTATCTGTGCAGACTGAAGTTTTGTGATCACTGGTGACAAGGCAGATAAGAGTCTAGTCATTAGAAACTGCCCTGAGTGACTAAATGGAGGAGTTTAATGATTTTGTAAGAACACTCACTGAGGAACAGTTACTTTTACCTAACCTCAGAGAGCCTTAAGAGCTGTGTTTCCCACTTCAAAAGCCATCTGTTTTTAAAGCCATCACAATATTGTAATACATTGCATTGAACAGATTTAAATCTGCAATTTTACATTAAAGCTTAGTTTAAAACATTTGTATGAGAATCTCTCTTAAATCAGAACATTTAAGAAATATTTCTATGAGAATGAGAAGCAGTCAAAATTTGTCTTTGCTTTCCTAATCCTTTCCTAATACCTTTGAATTTTGCAAGCATATACAGTGGACAGAAAATTCCCATTACCTCTGTGAAGATGGAAGAATATGCAAGATAAAGGAATGAAAGCAAAAATTATGTAATTAATTTCGAATACAAATCTAGAAGATTTATAGTTTAAATCATACAACTCAGATGACTTAAAAATGATCAATTCTGCAGTCACTGAAATAATACCTTTTTTTTTTTCTTACCTGGCTTCAAAACTATTCAACTATCTTTTCATCCTAATTTTTTCCTCTGCATTTTCTCCCCTATGCACAACTAGCAGTGGGCAAAACAGCCTTTGTGGACTTTAGCTACTTATTTCAGGTGCTACCACCTACCATTGTGCACCAATTTAACAATTCCTTAAATTAAATTACCAGACCTATCTGATAGATTCCTCACCAGTTTAAGTATTCACTAAGTACATCCAGATTTAAAATTTGTCTCGTTTTGTGGCAAAGAGAACACAGCTTTCATGAAATTACTCAGTTACACCACCTAACAAGACAACATCTTGAAAAAATTGTGTTACTCTGGACTTGATTTTAAGTATGTATTTAAACACTAAACCATTATGACAAGGAGAAAAAAACCATCCAACACTATTCTAAGGCTACAGCAGTGTATCTGACAACCACCTACTCCCATTTTTCTTCAGAATTCTTCCAGCCATCAACTCCTGACCACATGAATACACAGGAAAAAAATATTGGCACACAATTTGGGGTTCATATGCCCTTATCTGCTCTAGGCTTGCTAAATCTCTACCTTGTCCCAGGGTTCCCAAGCTTATGGGTGAGGTAACACAAAAAGATCATGAGGCACAGGGAACTGAGAGGAAGGGAACATCCTCCTCCTGACCTCTTGGCTTGCAACATGGAGAAAAATCAAAAGCTCAGCACAGATGACCAGTTAGCAACTTCTCTGAGCTGTGGAGTGAACAGCAAGGCTCTGAAGAAAAGTTACTTGGGATAGTTCATGGCTGTGTTTTCAATTCTTAAACACAGCCACAGCTCTCCAAGCATTGCCAGATCAGCAGCAAAGTCCTTCAACCACTGACAGGAATCTGCTCAGGAAACAGGAAAGATGCTGCAAACAATCTTCAATGCTGTTTTAGTCATGACACCTTTTGTCCAGCCATGTAAAACTAAATGAGCCCTCAGAGTTTTTGTTAACAGCCCACTTACCTCACGAGTGGCTAATCTGTCACTCAGCTCCTCAGCCTTGGCAATGTCACCTTCAGCCACACACTTCTCTATGCTCAGTTCAAGGCCAGACTAGGGGGAAAAAAAAAAAAAAAGATAAATATCTTTAGAAGAAAAAGAACATATTTAAAGGGAGCACCTCCTTTCTAAAAATATTTCTTTCATAAAATTCTTTAAGACACTGCATAAACCTGTAATTTCTGGGTACCACAAATCACTCTGTGTATTGTAATGGACAGTATAATTAAGAATTCACTGAGAGGCTGCCTGAGCACAAATCATTGCATTAGTTCCACCTTATGTGCAGGATAATGCTATAGGTTAAAAAAATTACACGGGCTAGTTTATGCCTGTCACAATAAAATTTCATCTGAAGATCTGGCTTATCTCTTCCATCCCTGGAGCTTTCTAAACAAAATGTGAAATATATGTGTCAGGTAACATGAAGAATGGCAATTACCACTGTATCGTTACCGTGCTGAGATCTTATCTTTATCCAAAAACCAGAGTTCTGGCACAAAGCCACTCCACTGTGCTAAGAAATTAAAAATTCTAGCAGCCCTATGGAAAACAATGAAAAAGCTTCAGGATTTAAAGGTCGTTTTCTTATTTTCAGAGGTAAACAGAACTTGTTTAATGGCAACACTTACAAATAATATAACAATAAAAAGTAAATATTTCCTGGAAATTATAGTTGGAAACTTCTGATGGAATACAGAACGGTGGCACTGACTTCAGAATTTCACAAATAAACTCACTCTCATAACAAAAGATAATTTACAGCCTCACTGGTTTTAAATATTAGTGAAGCTAAAGAAAACACATTTGACAGTTCGGTAACATATACTTTTTTAAGAGATAAAAGTGAAAAAGCTAATGGAATTCTTGAGAAACAGTGATCTGCAAACACTGCACTTGAATTACTTCAGGTGGTAGATGAAAAAAATGCACAATTGGAAGTTGCAGTGATGGCAAATTCTGTTGTCTTTTCTGAAAATAATGAGACATATCTTCCACTAGTGATAAAATCCCTGAGATTGCAATGAAACCATCTGCATTTTAACACTTTGGGCCTCATTCCAGATCTATCCTGAGCAGTTTAATGACAACTAAATAAGCACCAAAAGTAAGAAGCAAACAAATCCTCATGACCTGCATGTAGAAACTTCAGAAAACGAAAAATACAGAAATTATCATAAAGGAAGCTAACTGAGCATTTCATGTCACAGAACTTACACAGAACTTTGTAAGAAAAACTACAGAACCAATGGTGCTGCCAGAAACTCACAATATAATGAGATTCTTAACTTATTCATCATGTATGCCAATTATTTCAGCTATGACTAGTCTCACAGCAATATTTATGAACAGAAAGTGTTATGAATCCAGTCAAAATGTATGCTAGGTTTGCTCCTTTAATTCTTATAGCCACTGGTGTCAACTGAAGGGTCTATGTGACGCATTTTAAAGTTAAAACAAGATGAAACAAAAGTCAAACAAGGCATATGAAGTATTCTGTCTCTAACAACAGGAGAAAACAAAACCAGACAGGAAACAAGCCTGGATACCGTCTTAAAAGAAAGCACAGCAACCATTCAAGGACATTTATTTTAAAAGCTCTCAAAATCATCCTTCCTCTGAGTGACTTTATTCTTTCCTCTCAAGCAGCCTCAGTTTTATTCCTCTCTCAGTTAAGGACAAGTTCTTTTACTGTCAAACACAAGCTGACACTGCCTTTGTAATAACAGTCACCTTCTGTGGAGCCCTGCTGTCCACAGGTGATTCAAATCTATCATTGATTCCAAAGTATTGTGTAAGTTCTTTCCATTTGTCTTCATTTTCCAACTGTTGACTACTAAAAACAAACAAACAAATCATTAATATAACTACTTCCCCTTCCACAACTTGTAATATCCTTTTCAAAGCTAAAATAAACTCTTCCATTTGGCAGACGTGGTCTTTTCACCCATTCAGTTTGTAATTGAAGTGAAATTAATTACTCCTTCCCCTTTGTAAGTGTAATTTCACAATCTTGAAAGCAAGCTGATAGAATCATAGAACCATTTAGGTTGAAAAAGCCCTTTAAGATTGAATCCAACCATAAACCTAACTCTGCCAAGGAGGAAAAAGAAGGGAAGGAGCAGACTGAGCAGGACATTGTATGCAGTAAGTAGGAAGAACATCAAGTCTATTAGAATTTACATTAAATAATACATTTCTGTTGATTTTTAAAATCAAGCAGTAACACTCTATCAAACAGTCACTCGTACCAATTCTGCCTGCCCAACAGAGACACTGACCAAATTTAAAAGGGACTTTACACAATGTTCAGAGCTAGGCTTTGGCTATGAATGTGGTCAAGCTCATTACAAGTTTTGCCTGCTACTAACAGACCTCAGGTAATCCCATTGACCAGGTTATACCTCTGAGCCACTTCATCGGTCTTTTTCTGTTTTGCTGAGGGGAAAAGAAAAAAAGAAAAATCCAACATTACACAGTGACACCCCACAGCATCCAATGAAGTTAACAGAGCTCTAATTGGTCACATTTCCTTTGAAAGATCAACACACTGGGATTTGCACCCAATGATCATGTGGATTTAAACCACTCAGCTGTAAGAACTCCTATGATATCTGTGAAGTTTTAACCAGGATGTGCAAGTTTTAAAGAACTACTGAAATACCCTCAAACATTATAAACCAGTATTAACTGAATAAGTTCTACCTGCTTTTTAAGAAGAGGACAGATACATTACTTGCATTTCATGTAGCAATCTACATAACTCACTAGAACCTTGCAAGTGATGTATACAAGTGGAAAAATAAAATCCGAGCTAACAGCTAAAATACATCTATTAAGGCGTTCAATTCTTCCTTTTAAAAAACCCAAAACAAACAAAACAACACCAACAAAACCCCCAAAACACCAACCCCACAAACCAGCATGTACTGATACTCATTCAATTTGAAAAAAATAAATTCTGCTAATTATACGAGAACCACCTTTTCGGCGGCGCTTTCTTTTTCGGCACCTGTTTTCCTCTTGTGCTTGCATTTTCATTTCACGGTGTTTCTTCTGAAGCTCCACAAATTTCTACAAGATTATGAAAAAGCGAGTCAGTACTTTTAAATATTCCCCCCTTTTTAAGAAATTACACAGAGAAACGTTGTCACAGTCTCTTAATTATCCACAGTACTTTGTGTCACCTATCACATCCCAATTTATAAATCGAGACCACCCAGCTCTGATGGTGTTAAACTGGAATTGGTGCTAATCTTTCATCAATTCTCCCTGACTTTCTGCCCTCCCTACATACCAGGACTGTTCAGATCTGACAGTTCTCTCATGGGCTGTGACACAGAACACACTCTGCTGGTTGTGCACTCCTAAGCTATTTTATGTATTTTTATTGCCCAGCTGGTACTTTGTAATCCTCAAATTAGTGACAGCATGGTCCTTGCACAGCAGGCTACCTACAAGGGTGAGAGTAACAATTTTTTGCCAATTCTTATTTTGAATCCAAAGCCTAAAACACAGATGGCTTTCCTAGGGTTATTTTTTTCCCAGTCTTTACACGCAACTGCAAAAACAGAAGGTTATAAGGAACTCTCGAGTTGGACTGCTTGCAGTTAACCCCTACAGCAAGCAGCAGGGCACACCTCCCCTTCCCAGGGGGCAGCACCCCCACAGTGGCTGCCACACTGAGCTGTAAATCCTTACTAATGCAGAAAGCACCTACCAAGCAGCTCAGAGCCTGTAAAACCACTGAAAACACAAGTTTTATGCAACTGTACAGTTATGACAACTCCTTGCTGTGCTTTCAGTCACCACCAAACTAGCTAATCACTTCCTTCCTAAATTTCTTGCTTGAAACAATCTAAATTGTATATACTCAGATCATATTTTATTTCAGATTTGTATATTGAGTATTCACACTGAGTTATTTTAATCTAAAAATCAGCCATTTGAGTACACTGCATTATGCTCACTTAGAGACCTGCAATGATACATACATTCCAGATATTTACAGAAACTCCAGGAGGACACGTTTGAGATTCGCTTTCTTCATCTGTCACTGGCACCACAATAGGTTCACTGCTGGCACTGCTTTCCTGTCCAGTCCCCTGAAGTCCTTCAGTATCTTCTTTTGCATCTTGCTTTGAACAGGAATCAGGTGATTCGTCTCCATCTTCAGAACTCAGATCAACATCGCTTTCATTCAGTCCTGGGGGTAACAGCCCACTCCACATCTTCCAGTTTAAACAAGTCCAAACCACTTCAAGTCACTGCAAAGCCACCAGGTTACCCATGCCATGACAAAAACAACCTGCAGAAGAGAGAAACAGCAAAACACGTCATCAGAAATGTTTTAGTTTCTCTTACATAACTATCACTACACGTTTTAGACAAGCACATTTTAAAGCTTCTAATACTTACTGTTTCAGAAACAAGCAGACGGCTTGAGAACACAGGTTGACACTACTGGCTCTTTTTTCCCCACTCGCTGTCCTTTAAAGTTGTGCCCCTACGCGTTTGCTCACAGCTCCTTTCAGTTTAGGGGCGGCACCGCCGGGCCGCCACAGGGAAGAGCCCGCCCGGGGAGGCGGCAGGCCGGGGCAGCGG
>VZTJ01006683.1:463222-541938 GCA_013397795.1 Orthonyx spaldingii
CGGGCGGGCCCCGCTCCGGCGGCAGCGACAGAGGAGACAGGCGGCTCCCCCCCGGCCCGGGGAAGGCAGCCGGCACTCGCCGTGCCGCCAGTTCCCGCAGGGCCGGCGGAGCTGGCAGCGCCTGCGGAGCCCCCGCCCGGCCCCGCGCCCGCCGCCCGCGGCCGTGTTTACCTGGCCGCCATCTTGGCACCGCCGCAACACCCCGCGCGCCCATTGGGCGGGGCGGCGCAGCCAATCAGCGGGCGCGCCGGTCGCCATGGCAGCGGGGCGGGGCGCCCGCTGGCGGTGCGGTCATGGCGGCCGTCTGGGCTTGAGGGAGCGGGTGTGGTGCAGCGCCCTTTGGAGCGCTCTCGGCGGAGCGATGGGACAATGGGTGCGGGCGAGGAGTTGTCAGAGTCTCAGAATGATTTAGGTTGGAAAAGGCCTCCGAGATCACCGAGCCCAACCTATGACTCAACGCCACTGTGTCAACCAGACCGTGACACCGTGACATCCAGTCTTTCCTTGAGCACCTCCAGGGACGGTGACTCCACCACCTCCCTAGGCAGCCCATTCCAATGTTGAATCACCCTTTTAGTGAAAAAATTCCTCCTAATGTCCAACCTAAATCTCAATTGATTCAACATAAGGCCGTTTCATCCTGTCTCTTGTTCCTTGGGAGCAGAGCGCGATGCCAATCTGGCTCCAACCTCCTGTCAGGGAGTTGTAGAGAGAGATAAGGTCCCCCCTGAACCTCCTTTTCTCCAAACTAAACACCCCCTGCTCACTCAGCTGCTCCTCATCAGACCTGAGCTTCTTGCAGAAGAAAGGCATCAAGCTGTGCAGCAATCCTTGCTGCCATAAACATGGCATCATCTCTTCCAAGCCTTGTAGTTAAGCCACACCAAAATGTTTATGCTGGGGCAGAACGACAAGGTCATACTGTTCAAGAATTGAAAAATCCTTCCAAAGTTCTCCGTAGCACCTTGGATTAATGTAAAGAGAAACCTCAAAAATGTCTGTGCAGTGCAAAGGACTTGTTTATCTGGAAGATTGTTAAACCTAATCCTTTCAGCTTTCATAGGTGAGACAGACAGCACAAATATTTAGGAGCAGCCTGAATATGATTCAGCAAGAACATCTTGCATGCAAGGAGCAACTGGAAGGGAGACACAAGGAAAAGATGAAGGGATAAGGCTGACATCACTTGCACTGAAATGTGCTGAAAGACAGGAGGTTTCCCATCTTTGAAATAATTTGTGAGAAGATGTGTTTTTGAGTGACAGTTTGACAAGTTGAAAACTGTATCTCAATATGATGATGGGACTTTTGAGAAAGGAATTACTGACCCCAAACCACAACACAGCCCAGTTGTGGACAAACATGAGGGGAATGAGAAAAGGGCAAATATTATGAAGATGGATAAGAGGGAATATGGCTTTGAGTAGGGATTTCCTGGTGGATCCCAGCTGCTGGGATTGGCTGTGCATGGAAGGAAAAACTAAATGCCTTTCTCACGGACATAAATCAGATCTTGAGATTGTTTTCCTTTTTATGCCATAATTTTACATCATCAGATTCATTTCTAAAATCAATTAATTCCGTAAGTAATCACTTTTTCATGAACTACATGTAAATTTCACACTCAGCTTGCTAACTAGATTTTCCTCTCATCTGGGAAATCAATTTTTAAGAGAGTTATTTTATTTACATTGAATAATTGGTTGTATTTGGTACACAGATAACTGGTAATTAATAACTGTATTGATACTGGATATTCATTGCCTTTTGTTCTAGGGAGTTGTCAGACCATTAGGCTGCATGATATTTTCTTAATGTGACCAAATTTGAACACACTCAAAAAATTGAAAGGTGTGTGACATCTTTAGGACCTCTAAATTTATATGTTTTGTAGGGATATATTTTCAGAAGGCAAATTAAATTTCATGACACAATTTGTATCCAAACATCGTACTCTTTATTTAGTATCCACAGCCACAATTTGTAGGAAGAATGTCAGTGGTAGTGCACACAAACGAAGTACTCAAATATCCACATTAATTTAATTTTATAATTGCAAATTAATTGTATTTGTCATTCTAAAAGCCACATTTTCAGGGTAATTTCCGGTCCTCCCAGAATAAATTCTGACTTCTCACAGGTTCTTCCATGAGAAAAATGGTGGCAAGACCTTCTGCTGGACTTTCATCAGTCTAGAAACATTTCACAAAGTCAGTGCTTGATGAAACTACAAAAGAGATTGTTGACTGCTTATCAGAATTTGCAACTTACTGGTTGGGTTTTTGTTTTGTTTTGTTTTTTTTGGTTTTTTTTGTTTGTTTGTTTGTTTGTTTTGTTTTTGTTTTTTGGGTTTTTTTTGAAACAATGTGTAGAGTCTTTTTATCTGCAGAAGAAAACAGAAGGCAGCACAACCTTGTGACCAACCCTGATGTCCCTACATCAAATTTGTGAGGGCCGCTATTGTGTCCAACACTTGATTCAGTGTCAAATTCTGATGGCAATTTTCTGTTCCCCATTGAGCAAATATTCAAATAATGTGATTTATTTCCTTTTGGTCAACTGATCTAACTTCCTTTCTCACTTGAATTCCTGTCCTGGAGACCTGCCAAACAATGACTCTTATGAGCAAAACGAGTCATGCCTCTGAGATTCCCGTGGAACATCAAACTGGCACAACACAGTAATTACAGCTTAGATGTTTCTGATGCTATTGTTAAAACCTACTTGAACTTTAGAAGGAAGGACTACTGCAATTAGATGTAACATCAAGTTTAATTTGAATCTTCCAGGATCTCTATGATTTGTCAGGTTCTGGGCAATTTTCTCTTTATCTCTATTCCCTTCCTTTACCTGCTGCTGGATATTTACAGATACTGCTGTGGGTCCCAGTTGTGGTAGTGTACTTTGTCAGATGTATTTTGGGTTCATTTGGAAACTCTCTTAATGAGTACCAGTCACAGAAGTGGTCAGAGTTGTCAGATACCAGAAAAACTGATGGCTGTGCATGTGCCAGGTCCCCATGGCAGGTTCTTACAGTGCAATTCTCATTTTCAGGCTGGCTATAGAACACACTGAAGGCCTGAACTGATTTCTTGGATAAAGGTTTGAAGCCATATCTAGCTAATCACAAATAATCATGTACTTTTCCACTAAATATACACATTTTCCTAGTACAGAAATGAAATCTACTCCAACATAAATTTTGCATTATTACATGTTTTTTTAGCAGTAAATGAGGACATGAGAAACTTTTTCTTAAGCATAGAAATATGCTACATTTTTATCCTTTTGAGACAGTATTTTCAAACTACGTCAAAATGATCAAGAACTGGATTCTTGTTGAAGCATAATAGAAAGACCTTATTGTATTAGCAGATTACAGTCATTGTGTTGGTATACTATCTACCTTGTATTCATTTTTGCCAACATAATGAGAAATTTTTCTAGCATGGTTATATTTTAATACAATAAAATAGTGTTGGAAAGGAAAATTAATATGATTTTAAAGAGAGATGTAGAGACAATAAAATAGCCTCTGAGTTTTCTTTCCTACACTTTTAATTTGTTGCTAACTTAAAATATACCTTTTATCAACCCATTGAAATAATTGTAGTCAAATGAACATTTAAAGTCACTTAAAAGGTTTACAGATGGCTTTTTTCCCACATACCCTGCCATATAAAATCTAAGCAAGTCTGCCCAGATACTTCTAAATTTTCTTATTTTAGACAAGTATATAACTGAATAATGTAGCACCAAGCCTTGAACTTTTGGTGAGAATATTTTCAAAGCACCGTTTACAATGTCCTTGCTGCTCTGAGGTTTGCATTTTGATGAAAATTCTGACCATAGAATCAGAAAGAAATACCTGTGGTTTTAAGCATCAGCAGCCCATGAACAAGTTACTTTGTCTACACTTTAAAAAAGGCATCTCTAAAGCACCAACACAGTGAGTATTTGAGGAGGAAATAAGACCTTCTGTTCAAAATTCCAGATTGAAGCTTGGAAGATCTGTACTCAGTTACCATTCTTGCCACAGGCTTCCTGTGAGGAATCAACAAGGTATTTTCAACTTCAGTGTCTCCCAGGTGAAAGAGTTTTCATCACCCTTGTCTATTGTGAGCACAAACTCTGAGGGTTTTGAGCCCGTTTGGACTATTCAGGGCATCAACAGACACTGGCCAGGGCTGCACTGGATTTCAGAGGGTCAAGTCAAAAAACAAATAACAGTGAGACAAATGAATTTTGCAATGTAGATCTTACAAAAAGTGTAAGCACTTCAAGGTACTGATGATCTGGGTTCTCTAGAATAAGTTTTTTGCAGAAGACAAAAGCATAAGTGAGCTGTTGTAGATGGACCCACACCAACCTCAACCTGACTGGACTGGATCCCAGCAAGGGTAGGCAGTGAGGGTGTGAAGTTCACTTCTCGTTGTGCCATAGCATTTATTCATCCCCTTGGGATTCCCTTGGGGCCTGGGGACTGTTGTGCTTTCTGACCTGACCCCTCTGCTGCTACAGCTGCATTTGTTATTTTGAGTGCTGGATGTGTTTTATGGAACCCGAAGCCATGTAATTCACCACAATGTGAGGGTCTTCACCTAGTATTGAACAAATTTCATTGATCCAAATACATCAATCCCAGTTCTGATGTAATGCATACAAAATCTTCATGCTGGATTGGGGTCTTGGATGCATTTCTCTGGAATAGAAGAGACACACCCTTCTGTCATATCACCAAATGGAGTATCACCTGACTGTTTTTACACAAGAAGAGTCAGAAAGTAGTTTTCTTAACCTCTCAGAGAGTTTTGCTTTGTGTATTAATGGGTGTTGTTTAGAAGTACAATAGTGAGTCTTACAGCTCATGTGGCACTCAGATAGGGAGCTGGGGCAAGGCACTTAACCTCTCCTTGGTTTAGTTTGTGAAACAAACAACACTATTTTAACTACTTTTCAAGGATATTAGATAAAATTAATTAGTTTAATATTTGTACTGCAATAAAGGTCTATATAATTGGAAAGTCTTATAAGAATATCAGTCGTGTTATTTTTGTGTTGATTTAACTTGAAGGGCTGTTTTTGATACTTTGTACTGTATTTGAAGTGTGCTATTGTTTAATTTTTATAAATAACGGCTGATTTTTCAAGCTCCTGTAAGGAACCCGTTTAGTCTCTGTGTATGCCAATGCCCTCTACTGGTTTGAAACACAATCGCTCAGCAGAGGGTATTGCTGTGCTGTTCTTCTTTATTGAGAAAACTGTAATATTTAAATTATTTTCCTTTTGAGAGCAGTGGAATTTTGGTTGTGTAGCCTGGTTTTCAGTGAAGTGCCAGAAGCTGCACCAGGGGCAAGCTGACACCTGGGTGACTCTTGTGCTACACGTGTCAGTTTTTTCATTGTCTTCTGCGTTTTTGTTCCACTGGATTTGCTGTTCTTGCCGTGAAGGCTCACAGGTAGCAATCCTGGGAGGGAAGGAGACACACACCTGGGACTTGCTCAGTACGGAGCCGCTGTGTAGATGTTCCCTCACCACAATGGCCACCACTCCAAGGAGCCTCTCTGCTCTTCAGCCTGGTCCAGGGCCTTCCAAAAGTGAGGGGTGCCTGTGTTGACAGGCTGTGGTACAAACAACCCTTGAGGCACAGGAGCTGCAGAGGTAATGAAGTGCCCTGAGGAAAAAGTCTGAACTATGAAGGGATGGATCCACTCCCTCTTGCCACAAACCAGGGGTCACGTGGCTGAGGAATGTGTATCCAAAGATAGTGCTACCTTCAGAGAACTCTACTTACAGGTAAGTAACTCTTCTTTAAAGGAGGTATCTTTGTGTGGCAGACTGTTTATGGGAGCAATTTGAATTGAACTTTAAATGAAAAAGGCATATCTCTGTAAGTGGTAATAATTTTAGTCATCTCGCTGTGGCTAGGGGTTGTGGAATTCATTAGCACAGATTAACATATAAAGTGGGTGAGATATCTAATAGCAAACGTAGAGGTTTAGGGACCTTAATTCATCACTGAATGAACAGCGTGTACAGTATTAGGGACTATGAAATTTTTAATTTACACAAAGTGTCCAAGAATATAGGGAATAAATTTAAACCCAAAACAGATAATGGAGCTGTGCCCTGCCTAGCTGGCAAGTTGAATTGTTTTTACACTGAGTGAAGAAAGCTAATTATCCCAAGCACAAGGAGACTGCTAAAAATAATAAGATTATAAAGAATAATTTGCTGATATAATTACAACAAAATTGGGTACACACAATCGTCAGATACATGTATTGCTTGACCTGGGCGAGAAAGTGAAATAAATCCTTCCTCTATAGCCTTCGTAAATTTGTTTTTATCATCTCCAAGTGGTGTTTGCACAGGCAGCACAATTTGCATGTGTAATGTGGCTGTACAAATTGACAACAAGTAAATTATTCAAGGAAATAGGCTGGTCGTGGGTCTGAACTATCTCGCAAAGCCTATTCATTTTGAAGAATCACTGAGACGTGAAGCTCATACATCAACCATTTTCTGACAATCCTCAGACTTATTGTCTCCTAAAATGTCATTATGGCTATTATTTATGAAGCTAATTCATTTATTAATATATATTTAACTCTGACTTGTCATGCACCTTAGCAGGCATTCTGTGCACTGCATATTTTTGAATAGATGAAAGAGTTTTGCATGCTTTAATGATTACTGTAAGCTGCTATAGATTTATAGAATGCAGCTTTATTATCTACTTGCATTAATACCTTTTTGTAACTTTTTTTTTCCTTAAGGCCATCAAATATAAATGGCAAATGACATCTCCAAAAGATTGTATTAAAAAAGAGATTTTCTCAGAGTTTGTTGAATTTTAGAATAAAATGAGGTAGCTAACTGTTAAGGCCTAACTCGTTTCTAAGGATCTATAATAATTATGTTGATTTTTGGTGTATTTTGCTAAAAAATATAGGATGAAATATATAAGTTCAGATGTTTGCTGTGCTTTTCTCTTTGAGGAAAAGTGGCCATCTTTTGATTATAGCAACAGAGGGAGTACAGTTTGAAGGGGGGACAATGTAGCAGATGGAAAATAGGTCTGTTCTGCTATAGTATACATATAATATAGATAATTTCCCTCATATAGAACACTCCTTAGGAAATGAACAGCACAGCGAGTATGGATTATGAGGTTGCCTATGGTTCTTGGATTTTTTCATCTTGATTCACTTATCTTTAGGGCATATTAAAAGACATAGGGATCACAGTAACCCTTTCCTGGTATCTGCAGAGTGTCAAGAAACTAAAAGTTGCAATCTGCTATGAGAAACATATTTGAGGTTATTCTAAGTTTTGTTACACACACAGAATTCAGATTATACTTGTAGTTATGATAACAAACTGGCTAATTTAATGCATAGTTATTATGACTGTATGGTCAATGTGACTATTTTTAAGGGGCCTATGATCACAATTGGAGGTTGCTGGCCTGATTTGGAAGTTCTGAGCTCCTGCTTATGACATTGATAACACCCACAGATTTGATAGGTCACTTGGTCCTGCTCCCTCAAGGTTTGTTCCCATCTGTAAGATGAAGATAAGAAGTTTACCTTGTTTCCTAATGGCACAAAGGAATAACACATAGGGGTAAAAGAACTCTCTGGTTAGAGTTGTTCTTTAGTATTAAAAATAGGAATTGTCATATTTTTCACCTACTCCCAGGATGTGCCAGGTAGTAAAAGCCATGGGATGATGTTACAACATGGAATGGACAGTCTGTGAACAAGGAGGAATTTCATACTCTGTCATTACCTTTACATCTTACAGAGCTGTTCTTCATGGCCAGAGCTATTTGACCTTAAACAGAAGAACACAAGAAAGTTTTCAATGTCAAGACAAGGCAAAACAAAGAATTACCAGCTCTTTAGGCCTGAAGGTCTTCTAAAGTTAATATTGTAGAGGTAAATACCATAGATGTTCATAGTGGAAAATGTACTTCTTTGAATTCTTCAACTTCTTTAGAATGTGAATAAGAACACAAAAAGTTATATAGGAGCAAACCTAAGTGACCGAAATAAGGGCATTGTGAAAAACCAACTCAATCCAGACAAGGGCAAAGAAAGTAGTCACGTGGTTCTGAGTATGTGGGGCAAGTAAATGAGGCTTTTTCATGTGTGAAAGTCAGTAAGAATCATAACTTTCTGTGCTTTGGAAATAGAAGCTTATGTTTTCTAAAGTACTCTGGTACTTGCCATTTCAGGTGCCTGCCTTGAGACATCTTAGAAAGCAAACCCAGACTTGTAGAATACTTTTTTTGAACAGGACCTTGTCAGGTGAACTAAATTTGCCCTATGGTAATTCAAAATTGTTTAAAATTGAAAAAACCCACATTATTGAGCTTTTAGAGCTTAAAAATACTTTGCCACTTCAAAAACTCCCAGTATAAATGTAGTCAGACATCAATCATTCAATAATCAATGCCTTTATAATTTTTGAACTTGACAATGAGTTTCAACTAAGAGAAGTAGATTTGCAGCTCTCTGGAGGCTTGTTTACTACAGCCAGTTAAAGATAGAGACTGAAATGAATGCTACCACTGAATCAGTGTGGGAGGCTGTTTTCTAGCATTTTTTTTTTTAATATATAATAGGAATATTTAAATAACCTCAAAATGACATATTAAAGAAGAAAATTCATTGAGTGTTTCCTTGTTATGTCACAACATTAGAGACTTCCCACCTACTTGTTTTGCAAATAAAAAAAAATAAAGAAGAGATTGACTGAATTGTTTTATTTTATTTTATTTTATTCATCCAACAGGAGATTACAGACTTCTGCAAAGACCTTGTATGGCACATCAAACTCTAGTTCATGCCATTGCTGTTTATGGTAGTGGAGCTATTTTTTTTCTTTTCAGGACATCGAAATTCCACCTGCTACATGAGATATTCCTTCATCTTTATTCAGTAACCTGTAAAATTCAGAGTGTAGAGAAGGTACAAATCTGCTTGATAGTTCTGGACAAAAATTTTTCAGCTGTGATTTTCTGAGTGGCTCAGCTGTAGAGCCTCAGAATGATGTGCAAAGAAAGTGCCCCATCAGACTGCCTGTGCAGCTCTTGCTGCTGCTCCTGACACTAATCCATATTCCACTTCTAAGTTGGCTGCTTCTCAGGGAAACGCTGCTGCTTCAACATCTTTTGCTGCTGATCCTGTTTTACATTTTTGGAACAACCTAGGAATTCTCATATTCTCTTCTATAACCAGGGAAAGTAAACACCATTTATTGTCTCATGAAATGCAGTCTGTGAACCACGCACTCATTGGGTGTTGCAGCTGGAACGCCTTGTGCTGTGTTCTGGTGTGTCCTGTGATAGTCCTTGTTGGCTGCCTGTGTCAGGCCATGTGGACAGCCTGAGTGACCAGTCTGAGATTATTCCAAAGTGTCAGGTCTCTAGCTACGATAATCAACTCATTTTGCTGTCAGCAGTGTGTCAGGAACGTGCCACCTGATACCCAGGGCACTGCCTGGAGCTGGCTGCTGATAATCCCTTCAAAGGGGGCACGTCCAGAAAGGATGTGGAGTGAGCAGCTTCCAGATGCTACAGTTGCAACCAGCCTACCTACCCCACCAAAACACTGCTTTCCTTTTCATTATACCTGTAAGTATTTTAGGAAAAAAAAAAAAAAGTTTGAAGTCTTCTATTAAAAAAACCCAACAAAGTAAAATGTAAACCAGGCTTGTTCATTGTGTATTGTCCTTCCTTCTGATGCCGTCACCCAAGCAAACATCATTACCCATCGTGCAGCTAAAGGATGCCAACCATCAAGATACCATGGGAATGCAATA
The DNA here is from genome assembly GCA_013397795.1 of Orthonyx spaldingii. Lineage (NCBI taxonomy): Eukaryota > Metazoa > Chordata > Aves > Passeriformes > Orthonychidae > Orthonyx > Orthonyx spaldingii. The sequence continues at coordinate 473,054 of VZTJ01006683.1, forward strand.
AGAAGAGCAGGATTGTAAACCCTGATCAGGGTTTCCAAGTTCAATGATTATATTTGCCCCCCAGACTGATAACCAATCCTTCACTTTTGTTTTAAACGTTTACACAGTATTGCCAAGTGCTGACAGCTTCAGAAATAGCAGTTGCATATCAGTAGTGGACGTTGACATGCCGTGTTGTTAATTATATTTGCAAAGCACATTGGGATTCTTTGGGATAGCAGAGTCACTGCAAAAGGTAAAGTAATTGGTGTGTGTATTTGGGGGGATGAAAGGGTCCTGAACACACATTGTTAAGTGAGTGCTGTTTAATTTCTTTCAATATCTTAAATGGTCTTTGATTAGAAATAAACATGTCAGGAAGAATTATTTGTTGAAATAAAGAAAGGAATTAATGCTTGTAAATCAACACACATTTTGGAGAATGTTTCTTCTTAATTCTACAAGAGAGTGGCAGATAGATCATCATAATTTAGCGCATGTAACCGTAGGTTTATTGTGTCTCATCATTTTTCAAGAGTAGTTTTCCAAAAATTTTAGGGTTGGAATGTTGTTAAAAAATTAAATGTGATGCCTACAATAAATGGAATCCTATTCTTTTCTCATTAAGTGTTGTCTTGCCTATTTGCAGTTTACACAGAGCTGGTTTCCAAGAGAAAGATGTAGTTTAAGTGATGGAGACATCATCTATACCATCCCTTATCACTTAACAGCCTATCATTTATGTTGTAAGAACCCAGGATATTTTCTTCATCCTTTTTTTTTTCCTTCAAAACTGCATAGTATTGCTCTGTTTCTTCTTTTTTTCCTGGGAAAATACAAACTTTGATAAGGGCCCACTTAAATCACAGCTGAATATCTTAAGTTCTAAATTCAGTGTTCCTATTCTAAATTCTTCGTATATTTGGTTTCATCTACTCCAAAGTGTCAGAAAGCCCCAGTCACATATTTTCTATATATTGGACTGTGTGTAAACAGCAGAAGTCTAACTGATGTGGATTTATGAGTGGTTTGGGGCTTTTTTAAAAGATTTGCACCTTCTTTGCTGTTTTATTATGGGTAGACACCATAAGATTGATTCCTCTAGCCTGTCTTTTGGTGTAGGAATCAAATCCAGGCTGGTTTGTATGAGGTCCTTGATGAAACTCAGAAATACTGAAGCAGGCTGACCTGATCATTTAGGTTCTCAAAGTGAATCCAATGCTAATCCAGAGTCCCAAAGAATGGATGCCTCTTTTGAGGTGCAGGCACCACTTAGCAAATTAAATATCATTTTCTAGGTGTGCTTTGAATTTCTTCATTAAGTGGCTGCTGCATTTTGCAGATGGTTGGATCAGCAGTGAGATCTGTGCAGCTCTGTGGAGTTGGCAGACAGGTGTGTAATTTTTGCATTTGTGAGTTAACCATCAGCAAGGAATAGATTTTAGCAGCAATGGGAAAGGGAGGACTTGAGTGCAAGGTTAACCTTGCTGTTCACACTTCTACACAGCCAGTGTCAGATTCTGGTTTGTATTGGAAAGCTCAATTGCCTCCCCTATGGTGTTTTCATGCATTAAAATTGCCAACTTCTTAACAGCAAAGAAGTCTTAAAATATTTGGTGTTTATGAGAATGCAGAGTAACACTGTGTTTTGGAAGTAACTGAAACATGCAGTACACGAGTTATAAAGTGGGAAGGGACAGCGAACTCCTATAAAACTTGTTTACATTGTGTTGGGCAGAGACAGGTTTATGTATGAGCATGAAACAATCTGGCTTTCTTCAAAACACAAACGGGGTTTTACCAAAAGAAATTACTTTCTTTTTAATTACCTTTGCATTCTTTACATTTTTCCAGTTTGACGCTCGGATGAGGAAAACACGCCAAAAGCACAATTCGCCTGAAGTTTTCCCATTTCTTGTATAACGTGACAAGTGCCAAAAAAGTAAGATCTATACAGCAGTCCTCTCAAGTATTCACTTAAAATGTATAAAAAATATAAACAAAAAGGAATGATAGAGGAAAAAGCAATTACTTGTGCAAAAGTCCATGCATTGGAATGAAAAGAATTATCCACAGCAGTCACTTTTGGAAGTCACATGTACTGTACTTTATCTTCCTGAAAGTTAGGAAAATACTTGAGATGGAAATTTTTAAAAACATGCTAAGATGGAGATGGATTAGGGAGAAATGATACATTTATTAGTTGCCTTTAGTGAATAATCCACTCCCCTTTCCCACATACTTGCTTTCCACTGATTCACATAGAAAATGTTTGGAGATGGTTGTTAAACTCAATCTGCCCCATACATTATTATTGCAGGACTGTGCTATTCGCTGTACTAATCTCAATAATATGTATGTATGTATTTTCTTAAACTTCCAAGAGTCATGTTTCTAAGCATTTGAAGCATAGATCCTATAGGATTACCTAAATCTGACATTTATCTGGGTAAAAGCTAACATATAAAGCATCATAGCTAATCACATGTTTTTTATACTTTCCCTTGGAAAAGAAAGAGTTCTGGAAGTGACACACTAACAAATAATACATAATCTGTACACGTGAAATAATCTTTCCTGCTTTGTTACTTCTTACATATGCGACATGCACCACTCACAAATGCAGCTTGGCATCTTTGTAGTTGAGAATCATGATATTTATTGTAAGTAGCACAGTAAGTAAATCATCACTGAAAATTTGGATTGGGAGAAATCACCTGATGGAGGTTCCAAGGTATGCTGTTATTTTTTTAGTCATGTGACTTTAAAGTACAAATCAGTGGCAAAACTCTGTTCATAGTTATACCCATATGGAAAGAAAATATGTAATCATGAGATTACGTGAGAGATCAAAACACCAGAAGTCTTATTTTGCACACTTTCATAAAATATGAGATCTGGAAGGAACTTTTGAAGTTCATCTAGTCCATCTTTCCCAACCCAAAGAAAGCTTTACTATGTCATCTTTACCTTACTCTACCTCACTGTTCTTAATAGTGAAAAGTTTTCCCCAAATACTTAACTGGTGTCGTTTGGACTGACAGCTGAACCTATGCTCCCCTCTAACCAAACCTGAACCATAAACCATTCTCTAACTTTCCTGTCCACAAGACAAAATCCAAACACAAATGTATCAAGAAATATTTTGGCTTCTTGTACTTACTATAAAAGTCAGACTGATATGAAATGCCCCATGCAAATTTTGACTGAAAAAAACCACCCCATAAACAGAGATAATAAAAAGCAAGGTCTATTACCTCCCTATTTCTGTGCTAGGTACATGAGACTATGGAATAATAGACGGAATACTGTGTCAGACACAATCCAGTATGTATTCTAGTCAGATATTCTTCAAGTGTGGCAAGACAATCTAGCTTCCTAAAAGAGTGTTAAAATTAACCCTACCTTGCTTGTGCCCAGAGAAACCCAACTACATGTGCTATTAGTGTATAGCTATCATAAAAATAAATTAGCCAGTCTGCATTTTCAGGTCAATCTTCCATTTCATAATTGAATCAGTAATTACTATAAGTTAATATAATTAGGTGCTAACACTTAATTGAGAATTATTTATTCAGGAATCTTCACTATTGTAACATTTTTTATAGCTCAAATCATTCTGAGTAATGTACTGCATCAAATAAGCTTAACCAGAAACTGAATGGACATTACTTGGAATCTTGCATTCAGCTTTTCTGAACTACTTTCTATCACTATGGTTTTTGCAGAAACAGAAGAAGAAACAGTGGTTTTGTCAGTCCTTCTAATCCTACCCATGGCTGAAGTGCCACCTGAGCATTTCCAAAGGATTGAGCCAAATTATACTGGAGAGAGTCCTGCTGTGTCCAGTAGTTGTTGAAGGTCCCAAGAGGACTCTTTGCCTCTAAGTCTCTGTCAGAATAAGTGACTTACAAACCCTGATCAGTATCTGATGATTGCATTTGTGCTTCTACCTTTAGCCTCATATCCAAACATGAATTCATAATGTGTTTGTTTCACAAGAAATGAATCTTTATATCGTAGTATGTAGATGCTATGGCTAATAAACCTGAATACACAGTGATACAGCTTAAAGATCATCTCAAAGATCAGTGAGATTTTCTCTGAGAGTTTTTCTCTTATTTGGATTAAATTAATCCCTGCTGGAAATTTAGTGAAGATACACCGGTTGAACTCTGTGTCTTCATCTTTGTTGTCTGTGCCTGAGTTAAAGTTCACTTTCTCTGCACCACATGCTTTGAACAAGTTGCATTTCTCTATGCACTTGAATTTGCTTGAGTTTGTCTCATCCTTCTCTTTGCCTGCTGCACCAGTTGACTCATTCCAGTGTTGGCCAAAACCTAAATCAACGTGTGTCACTTGTGAGGTCTGTCAGGGGAGTTTGGGCTTGAGAGTGAGCATGAGTCTGCAGCTAACATGACAATATTTTAAGAGAATATGTTTTGTAGATAATACTTAATATGCAAAATTAAAGAAATATGGAATAATCAACTTTTTACCTGAGTCCTACTATAAACCAGGTCAATTGCATAGGAGGAAATATGAAAATTCAGAAGGCAAATTGTGTGTACATAAATTTTGCATTGCTGATTCAATGTATTCCAAACCAAGATGTGTCGTGGTGAACAGTTCACAGTGGTTTCACTTGCTGGTTCAGCAGAGAAAAAATACGTTTTTCGAAATGGTGTGAGAGTGTTAAGCTGACTCCTGGAGAAGTCAGTGTTAGTTGTGCTCTTAGATGTCTGTTTCCCAATTTATAAAGTAACAATGAAGTGCAGCAGGTTCAACAGAACTTCAGAATTACTTTGATAAATTTGTCAGAGGAAAGAAATATTAAAATCTGTGTACTGTCTGTTTGCCTTTTTTCTTGAAATATAAATTGATTATGACTATACAAAAACCTTTTACCATAGCTAATTAATCAGAATCTCCTAATAAACGATGTGTCGACAGCACTGTATGTCTAATTAACTTTTTCACTTCAGAATTGTGCAGTTGAATAATGAAGAAAACATAACCTGATGAATTCTTTTATTTTATGATGATATCTCTAGGGACAGAAAAGACAGAGCAGCTTAAATGCCATCTTAAATTACATCTTGGCCTTGGCAAGCTTTCAGCTGGTTTTGATTTGCATGGAAACCATTTTTGTAAGACTCATGTTCTCTGAAAAACAGAACTTAAAGCTGTAACTAGAATAAATTATCTATAGCTATTTAGGGCTCTATTAAATCTAGATGCTAGGCACCCTTTTCACATGCAGAATGCAATGGAACAGCTTTTAATACCCTGTCAACCTGTTCTGTGAAAGTCGATTGGGCAGGGAAGGTTTGATTTGGCTGGTTTTATTAAAATATCTTTCCTCTCCTTACACCATCATGAACCACTCAGCCTAATTTAAACCAGGCAAATTCACCAATCTGTCTTGCATGTCTGTAGAAACAGCTTTTATTTTTTAAAGTGATGACATCTACCCATAACTGTTGGCATGCAAGCTCAAGACACAGTTATTCATACACTGCTGATAGGGAATTGTTCTTTATATGATACACCAATACAGAGAGCACGTTCATGGATTAACTGCATCCATGCCTCCCTCTTTTGATTGCATCCTTCTCTCTCTAGCCAGTTGACTTATCCCTGGGACACAGGGGAAGGGTCAAATCAAATCCCCTTAGAATCTTGTTAGCCAACCTTTTAAGTGTGTTATGCTTTCACAATTTAGAATGTGTTCACCTGCAGTACCACTGTGGAATGTAAGTCTCATCATACCACACAGGAGTTCATAAGAAGGTCTGCGGGTACAGCAGAATTATTATCTGATCTAGTCTTAATAATTAGTTAGATCAGAATTTAATGTGATCTAATCTCAGAATTCAGTGCTCATTTAGTGTGGTGCAGACCAGCTAAACCAAGGAAGCTTCTTTGGGTGTGTACTCATGAGAAAAAGGAAAAGTTATAAATAACTTAAAAGCAAATACTCGTAATATTTGCACTAAATACTTCAAAAAACTTAAAAAGAGAGTTGCTTTCTATTTCATCTGCTGTGCTTCCTGGAAATATTGATCTAGATCATGTCATCAAATATGCTTTAAAAGTAGGAATGTCTTGTCTAAGCATTGGATTTCCATCTGCCAAGGCTTTGCTCTGCGGATCCTCACAAAGTTATTGGGAAAAGTTGCAATAATACAAAGTGGTTTTTTTCTTGCAGTGCACAGAGGAAGAGTAACCCTGAGACACGACTAATTCTAGTTCTGAAATACTGACACCCAAGGATACGTATAGATGTGAAAAGACTATTGCAGCCTAGTAGAGATAATCATATGCCTTTTATACATCCCAATAAGCAATCTGAAAGTGTGTACCTTAAGTTCAGATTTAGAGCATGTTAGAGAGTCAGCCAGTCTGACCTCCATGGTTAATGAATTCCATGAGAAGCGAGCAAACACTAAAAATGCCCTGTAGCTCAATGTCTTCAGCCAAAAAGAACTAATCCAATTGACTGAGACCAAAGAAAACGACTGGGGATGTATGGTTCCAGAATGTCTCTGAGGTATTCAAACCCAAGTCAATTTAAGGACTTGTAAGTTAATAACTAGGACTTTACACATAATCCTGTACTTTACAGGTAGCCAGAGAAGGTTTTTTACAACCAGGGTAATGTGATTTTCATGCATGGTGTCAGTCAAAATTTCAGCAGCTGAGTTCCAGACTAGCTGAAGTTTCTTCATCAGTGCAATAGCGAGACTGACAAAATGCTGCCATGGAATTGCCTTATCGAGTTCTAGAGTGGGCACAGCCATGCAAACTTGTATCAGCAAGGGCAGACACCGTGGGGCTTTCTCTACGTTTTAAAACAGAAGGAAATAAACCTGTCAGTAACTAACTCAGTATGAATAATACAATACACAGCAGCTTCAATTTTTGCCTGCTGTTATATCATTAAATCCCACCAATCAAATATGCTAAACCAGTACCTTTTGGACCTTGAACCTGTAAAAGCTGAGAGTCTGTAACAGAACAAACTAGTCACATTTTTGAGTACATATGTGTTAGCTGTAGCAGACATGTATTGAGGGAGAGGGTGGGAAATGGTTTCCTGACAGAAAAAAAGTCTGTGATAAAGGGTTGCTTTTTCCTTTTCATGTTCAAAAAAAGTTAAACTGTTATTTCCAGGCACTTGATTCCTGCTTTAGAATTGACTGAGCAAAGGATATCGTTTTCATCTTCAGTGGTTGTTGTTGTAATGATGAGCTGTTTGTACCTTAACAGGTGATAAATAGATACATAGACATTTAAGCACAGAGCCACCTGAGTTCATCTTTAAACTTGCCTTGACAGATGAAACTTGCTTTTCAATAGCTCTCCTCAGATATATTGCTGAAAGTTAAGATACGAGAATCAATCATTAGGGATGAAAGCGCTGGGTATTTATCGGAGAAAGGGTTATTAAAAGAAGATCAGCAATGGTTTTACCAAGAATAAATCCTGTCAGACAGAATATGACCGAGTTCTTTGAAGGAATGACAAAAGAAATAAATGATGGGAACGCGGTGGACATAATTTATGTAGACTTCAGCCAGGGGTGTAGCCAGCAATTTGAAGTTTGTACACATCCTGGCTGATCCCTTGCCCCCTGCCTGCAGTATCCCCATAATCTCGCACAGCAGACAGGCCATTGCGTATGATCACTAATGCAGCAGGCACACAGAGATGTAGATTTGTATCAGGGCTGTGCTTTCAGAGCCCAGAAGAAAAAGCTGGCCCCAGGAAGAAAACAGATTGTATTTTGCACGTGCCGCTTAAAATGACAGTTTTAGAAAACGTCTTTAGTAAGACAAAATCAGAATCATAGGTATCAGCATTATAAAGGCAGAATGGCCTAGGCCAAATAGAAATGTATTACTGCTGGACATGTATTTCTTCTGATGTCTTTCCTCTATTTTTTGCAGACTGAAAATCAAATATTGATTCGGAGAATTTATCATTTCTGTCTGAGTTTTTATGACTTTAGTAACTCTCCCCTCCTGTTCCTGTTTCCAACACCAGGTCCATAACACAGTTCCCTGTTTCCAAAGGTCTTCTCCACTATCATTACATCATCTGATGTAAAATGCAATGTTTTCACCACGTTTTGCAAGTATTGCTAATCCAATGAGTCAGAAAATCTTGACAGTTTTTGTTCTGCCTTCCCTGAAAAACTGAGTGGGAATTATACAGAATTTCAGCCATCATCCCTGTGCTATATTCTAAAGCAGTTTCCATATCTCATCCATAGATGGGAATCTATATGGTGGTTACTTACTTGTAGCCTTTTCTGAACGCATTGAAAAGAGTCTGCTCTTCTTCCACTTATCTCACATAATCTGTGGTGCATTACTGGGTGTTATTACCTTCAATACTGCCATGCTCCTAACTCATATTATTTCTATTCTCGTGCATGTAATTAACTAGACATCATTCTTCCATATTTACCCACATCTTAAAATTGCGCTTTGTCTTACATTTTTCCCAATTCCTCTGGCTGACTTGGTCTTTTAATTACTGTTTCTTCATAATAATAATGTTTCAGCTAAGCTTGAAATAAATCTATGGCTTTGAAGAGCTACACGTGTACAATTTGAATCAGGTTTCAGATCTGAACTTTACCCTGGGTTACTGAGTCCTGAAAATTTGCATCTGTGTTTCAACTTATAGATCACCTTAATATCTGAATAATGAGTATATTAGGCACTTATTGTGTGCCTAATTCTTTACAGAATTATCTGGAACTGAAGCAAAGGAGGATGTGTTTGTTTGAAGCTGGATATAGATCTTGAAAATGGGAGCCATGTACTGCTTCCTAATCTTGTGCTCCCAAGATTCTGCCATGTGGAATAACATTGAATATAATGCAGAGTACACTGGGGAGTTTTGGTAACACACAGTTTGCAGAAGATCCAGTAATTCTGCCCTCAGGTACCCAAACACGTGTACTTTTGACCATGAAGGACCTGTATTCTTGACCTTTTTGGAACCAAATTTGAATCTAATATGAGGAGTACTTTACTTACAAGACCTTGTTCCAGCCTCTAACGCTTGCTTTGCTTTTAGCTTTTCTCTAGATCTTCAATCTTTGCAAAAAATTGTTTTCACTCCCCAGTATTTTGATATATGAAAGATTGGAACAGCATAAGGCAAGTCTGCCATAAAAATCATTGCATTTTCTTTTTGTAGCATCATAGCTGTTTGTTTCTCCCATTGCTACTAATGCTCACCACTAGACAGCCAGGGAGATTTGTTCAAGTAAGCATGTAATCACGTCCTCTAAGAAGTGGTGAACCAGATTACCACAAGGCGTGCAAATGTTTCACAGATTATTACTAGCTGTGTGCTTGCTCACAGGAGTCAGGCCAAGCTCTTCCCTTCCCTGTGCTGTGGGATTTAAACACTGCCTGAATTTGGGTCTGACTGCACAGGCTCCCCACAATGGCAGTGCAATGACACGTGGTGGTCTCTCCACCTGAATTCAAGCATCAAATATCCTGAATGTTTGCCTTGAATGGCAGCAGCTGGGGTTTTGTTGTGTGTTCATCCTTCTACCAGTGCTATCCTTCAGGGTGTCATTATCAAAGTGGAGCATACTTCTCAACCTCAAACAGTGTGAGTCTCATGGAAAAAAAAAAAAATCAAGCAGCGAGATATGTGAAATTCTCCTTGAATTAATGGGCCTCTTTGATTTTTTTGCCCAGGAGAATACAAAAATCAAAAAATTTTTAAGCCAAAAAAATCTGGCGTCTCCTGGGTAAAATGTGAGAGTTGAGAAGTATGACATAAGCATTAGTAGCCTTTGTGCCTCTTGATAGCTCTGCTGAATCTCCCAAGACTCTAAAAGTTGATTTGTCAGCTTAACATTAGCTTCAGCCTTAGCTGCAGCAGTAGCTGTTGTTTCACCTTTATCAGCAGAAATGGTACAGCTGCTGGAGGGACTGATGTGGTAAATCTTTTTGTGACACCATTTTGTTTTTGCCACTATCTCTAATTGGTTTGCTCGTGCACTCTGCATCCCTAGCTAGATAGGCTGAAAGCTTCATCACACTTTAATTAGAAAAGAGCTATTTTAAAGTTACAGAGTTGACTAATTTTATTCATCAAGTCTCTAAGGGTCACATTTCCAAACTGGACCACTAAAAATGCCATTGGTGATATTTTGCAGAGGCTGAATCCACAATACTGCATTATAAGCATCATAATTTGACACATTCACAAAAATTAATGTAGGTCTGCAGCTACAAGCAAAACACTGTGGATTTTGTGTGTAAAAAATTAACTGACAGCTTCCATCTATTTGATCAAGTCTGGATGCCCAATATTGAGTGGCTGAATATAAAGTCAATTTGGCATGACAACCTCTTTCTTCTTTTACCTTCTATTTCCTAATCATGCTTAGTGAAATTAATATATTAGTTTGCAAAATAAGGCAAAATAACACACTAGAAGTACGTGTGGCCACGTGAGGATCCTGAAGATTTCTGGGACATTCTAAGGCAGTATGAACTGACAAATAGTAAAGCTGATGGCACTGAACTTTCTGAATGTCCACATCCTCATCTCTGAGCCAGGGTGTGGGAGGAAAAGAGAGACAAAGATCAGGGCGATCACCTGAGGTGAACCACACGCTTTGTGCAGTGAAATCTTGCAATGTTCTTCAGTGTCTTGTGGGACTACAGGAGAGTCCCTGTTATCTCTCATCAACCAACTGCTTGCTGGCTTCACTGTAGTCAGAAACATTTCTTACTACAGCAGAATCCAGTTGTCCATTGTTCTGAAGATATTGTACCTTCAGATGTTCTCCAGAACAGCCTTTATGTGAGAAGGGATTTTCAGTTCAGTCAAGCACATTGGGATTTTTATTGTTCTGGGTCCTGACATAGGGGGTCTCTGATGCAGCCTGTTCATTCTGTGTTTGGCTTAATTTTTTCTGCCAAATAAAATCCATTTCTGTTATACAATCTAGTGCCATTGCAGTTTGGGAGGGCTCTCTGGCCTGGTAGTCCAGATAGGTGGTAGGGCACAAACAGCCACATCACAAATGAATAACACACCTTGCTTATGCAGGTATGCTGAATGTTTGCTTCCCAGTGCATTTTTCTTCTCTCAGGTCCTATAATAAAGTTAGACTAGACAGCCTATAATCCAGTTTTCAAGATAAAGCCATTCAGCCCAGGGCTGGTGTAAGGTGGAGGTAGTAGGAAGCCACTGCTGACATGCTGGAAACAGTGAGAGTTCTGTGATCTACCTGCAACAAGAGGAGGCAGCTCTTTATTAGTCCTTTTGTGTTTCTGTAGAACTGCAACATTAAATTGCCCTTTGATTTTTAAAGCCTTCAAACTTTGTTTGTTTCTCTGGTACAAAGAAATTTCTTAAGCAACAGCTAACGTAATCTCTTTTCCTTATTATGGTTTTAGATGTTATCTCAGTATCTTTCTTCACATACAAGGATAGAGAGAGTGCAGCAAGAAGTCTATCCTCACCTGATGATCATCAGAAAGGGATTCACCTTGATTAAATGCAGTTATGCTACATTATATTTCCCATCTCTCACTGCAAGGCTTAGTGTTAGCAGAATATGGGACTTCATGATGTATTCAAGCAGTTTGGAAGGCACTTAATGCTTTTTGTTTGTTTGTTTAGTTGTTGTGAGGGTGTTGTCTGCTTTTACTCGAAGTCCCCGGATTTCTGCCTGTATTTTTTTCCTCCATTATTTCCTTGTCCCTAATTTTCCCAAATATGCAGCCCAGGAGAAAGTATTCTGCAAAGTAGAGTGGAAGGTGCGTTTTTGCTGTGTCCTGTTATGCTAAAATATTTGTTATATTTACAGAAAAAAGACCTGCAATTTATAGTAAGGTAGAGTTTTGGTACACTTGCATTCTGCATTTCCAACAGTGATTCTGATGCTGCGTGCTGAAACACAAGGAAATATTGAAATTTTGTGACAATATTTCATCTTTTAACCTCATTTCAAATGTGCAATGCAGGTGGATATGTGCTGTTGCTTCTAGTTTCTTTTCTTTCATACTGTTATGTTTATTTATTTATGGTGGGGAGCAATGAAAATTGGATGGTCCTTGCAGGGTTGTTGGGAACACTGCCATGCTGACCTGGGTTTGCACCTTCTTGCTATCCAGCCCCCTGTAAACCAATTTGATTTGTGGATCTAAGTTTGTGTGTGGTGGAGGAACTGGCTGGAAACAGAATTATCTGCTATGCTGAAGTTTTGATGTTTCTTGGTTCATTATATCACACTCATTTTTCAGTTTAATATAAATAATATAAAAAATCTAAAAACATTAAAATATCTCATTTTATTTTGTTAGGCCAAACAGATGTTTTCTATGGTGTAGTTTGAACTGTTTTTCTTCACAATACACTGCAGTGACTCATGGGAAGTATAATTCAGATGTCTTAAAATAATCAGTTTCAGTTTCATTTTGAAACAAAAGCAAACTCCAAACCTCCTCCCATTATTTCAAAGGGAGTTTCTGCCTGATAGATATATTCAGATTTTATAAGAAAATCATAATATTTTGATTCTTATGAGAAGAGCACTTTTTTTCCTGGAAATAGCATTTTGTAAAAAATTCTCATCCAGCTGTAGTAAGACACTTTCATGATTACAGCCTTGCAGAGAGGTTGAAACATGAATGGCAGTTGTTTTTCCTAGAATCTTTTCCAGTGTCCTCTACATCTATATCCTGCTGTGTAGGTTCTCATTTTCTTCTGAAGTTAAGCCTCTTCCTTTGTGTCCTTCTTCTTTCAGGAAGTTTTATGCAATGAGGAGGTTGGGTTGCCAGGAAAGTCAGACTGGGGAGTACTAATATGTCATGCAGACAGCTCCGGTAATAAACATGTGGTTATTTAATACCTGAAAGGTGAGGACAATGGTTCAGTTGGGGACCTCTTTGGAAGAGGCAAACAAGTCTGTGACAGGACACTTCTGTCTGCCAAAAAGCCAGCTGTAGCGAAGGCTTGGATGATGCTCAAAGGAAAAGCAAAACCAAAACGGGATTATACAGACCTTCCCAGCCTCTGAAATGGGTTTGATCTATACACTACAAATTGCAGGCTTCTCTGTTTCTTCTGTGAAGACTTCTATGTGACAACTTCCTTAGTGATTCTGGAACCTAAAAAGCGTTGGGCCATGGCAATATACTACTTAAAACTCAATTATTTGGGAAAAAATCTGAATTGATCAATAAGAAGAAGCTTTCTAATGAACCTCTTCTTTATTCTGTGCATACATGACTTTTATTTCACTCACTGAGATCTACTTATAGCAGGTAATTAAAGTGTTTTTAAATGGTTAGAAGAAAGTTGTGTTCAGTATGCTGGGCTTGAGGGCTGACTAGATTGGCTTGAAGCTCAAATTGTTTACATTTTTATGGACAGTAAAGACAGATTACAAATTAGCTTACCATATTTGACAAGCCTCTTAGGACCAAGAGATTGATGTAGAAGAACAGGCACCCAAATTTACATTTATAGCTAATGCAATAGCATGTCTTTCACTAATCAATCCTGTGCATTTTGTGTTGGATGTCTTGGGTTCTACCTCCAGCAGGTTCCAATGTCCTCAAAATAAATGCCAAAGTAATGAAAGGTAGTAAAGCAGTTTAGAAGCCTACACATCTTAGAAAATCTAGACCATGGAGTCTCAGATGAGAGTGCTTTATAAATGCAGCTGCCAAATATTATCCTAAGAGTAAAGGAAGTTTGCATTCTGAGATGCTGGTGCTTCCAGGAATGTGTGTCACCACAGCCAGCACAGCAGCACCTGGCCTGGGGCTGCTGGCTGCTCCCACTTCCAGCACAGCAGTGGCTCAGGGCTCCTGAACTTCCACCAGCTGAGCCATGACAGGGCTATGGCAGCGCACAGGGCACTGCTGAGGAGCTCATCTCAGGTTTCCAATATTTCTGAGAGAAGAATAAAAATGAATTTTGATGATTTTATTATGCTAGGCGTTTTTTTGGTCCTGTACATTTAACACAATATGAAACTCACACGTGTGTATGTGTGTATGTGCATGCATACATGCATAGATGCATATTTACCCTGTATTAAATACTTGAGACACGCCTGACATGGAAATTGTTGCCATGTGCATTAAACAAACACTGAAATTTCTGAAGATTCAATCTAATAGATTATAACAAATCTATTTCAAAAGTCTTTGAACAATAGCGATGTCCCTGTCTTGCATTTCTTTCAGACACCTTTGCTGCCCTGGGTTATACTCATGGAGTGGGATTTGAAGCCTCCACCCTTGCATTTCTAACAACATTTTCTGTTTTCCCTTTCAGCTCCAGACTTCCTTACACACCCTGGAGAAATAGTATATATGAAATAAATTAAGAATAGGGGGAAAAAAGCTATCTTAAAAAAATTTCTTGCTAATTAAATTGAGACTTTTGTATCACAGTCAGACCAAGCGCCTTTTGAATATCAACAGCACGTCTTGAACTGGTTCTAATTTCCACTGAAATTATCATCTGGATCTGTAGAAACCCTTTGACTGAATGTGGCCAAGTGTTGTTGCTGTGGTTTCCTATATTGGAACATTCCCTTCCTGCTCTCTCTCTGCCATGCAGGGCAGCGCCTTCTCTTCCGATGGCAGCGACACGATCAGAAAGCAATCCATATTGTGGGTGACATGTGAAACACAGCTCTACATAATGTATGTGGATAACCATTGGTTTCTGAGTTTTGGAGATAATTCTTCACTAAAATTCTGTGACTGGAAAAAAAATTTCTTCTTCCGCACGACAGGAAAAAAGACAAGTATTTTTTAGCAGAAAAAGAATTTTTGTTAGGATCTGTATTTTGTAAATACAACTGCATCTGCTTAAAAAAGAAATATTAGCAATTTTTATCCATAATCAAAATGCTAAAAAAATATTTTTTCTCATCCTGTCTTTTAGCTTTCTTTGAAGTCACAATATTAAACCTCCTTAAAAATATTTATGTGTATTTAGTTAACAAAAGCTCCTGTAAGTTGAATCCATGCTGGCAAAAGGTTCAGGTAAGCTCTCTATATAAGCTTACAGACAATTGTGTAAATCTTCAGCCATTAAAGAGAAAGGAGAAAAAAGCCATCCTCATTACACTGCTGTCATTTACTCTTCATCTCCTGTCCTCTTTAGCAGCATTAAGATGGGATGTAAATTTGCCAGTTAATGCTGTTAGAAAATGGATGGTTCAAGAAGGGCAGGAATTAGAGATCAGTATTAGGTGCAGATAAGCTCCTTTTCCTCCGCAGTGGCGGCTGTTTAACATTCATGGGAAAATCATCATCAAACAGCGTTATCACAGCTCTGTTGATGGCTGAGGAACTTCATCACTATGATAATTTTTTTTTTTATAGCTGTGAGCCAAAAAGCTCCCTTTTATTTCTGCTGTCTATAACTGCGATAGAAGCTTGTTTGTATGGGTAGGGTATTGCAAACTCTTAGCTCTTCAGCCAGGTTTGATTTCTTTCCATCCTCACTCCCCCACTCAACCCCTTGTGTACATTGCACTAAACAGTAATGCTGATAAAAAAAAAAAANNTTGACAAAAAAAATAAGTAAAAAAAAAAAAAAAAAAAAAAAAAAGAAAAGAATGCTCAAACAATCCTTCAAAGAATAACTGATATTTTTATGATCAGTAATTCAAAGTTCGACAAGTGATGCCATTCTCTAATGAAACTGTCATCCATTTTGTGGTGAGTTAAGGGTAGAGGCTATAAAGCAAACACCGAGGGGTGAAGTGGATATCTGATGCAAAAAAAAAAAAAAAAAGAATGGCTTTAAGGATCACAACGTGGCTAAAAACTACTTTGTTTTGCCTTTTTCATCATCAGGTGAAAAGGTTCATAGCCTGTTACATCTTTTTATCCCCTCTGACCCTGGACAGGGACTGTGCTTATCTGTATTTTCTTGAATTTCTTTTAACTTAAAGTTACAATAGTTCATCTGTAGGTGTTTTATCACAACATGCAATGTCCAATTCTAAACTCATCAAATTTGTGTAAGGACTCACCTCTAAATGGTATTTCTACCCTGTGCTCAGTTATCTTCGAATGCATCTGAGATGTAGATCACAGTTCTTTGCCTCCTACTCATGAGGAGGGAAGATACACAGTTCCAGACTGTATGCACTCTTCCAGGGGAGATAAAGTGCTATTCAAGGAAATTTTTTAATTTATTAAGGTTCTCAGCTAATGCTTCTTTGCAGCTTTGACCTCATTTTTTGTAGTTTATCTGCTCTAAATGACATTGCTCATTTTGAATATGGCTGGAAAACATTGTGCTAAACAGCAATTTTGTAGCCTCCACAGCACCACCTGATAATTTTGACATTTCCACTTTGAATTCAGTATTGATTTGATTACTTAGGTAATTTACTTTTGACACAAGCTCATTCCTTGTCTTTTCCTGAGCAGGGAATTCCAATCATGACATGTTGTGCTAAATTATGTTTGGAGTTTAGAGATAAGGACTTTTGGCTACTCGAGACTCCGCTTAGGCCACCAAACTCATTTCCCATAGGAAGAGGGTTTGAATCCAGTCAGGAACCTAAAGGTGAAAGGCCAGTGCTTTATAATTTAAATATTACTATATAAACATAAGTTTAAAGCAGATATTGTGTGGTTGGGGGAATAGTAGAGTTATTTTGAGTGAAATTTGAAGGAACTGTTGCCTAAAGAAGGGGCCCAAGAGAGCCCCAAGGCTGCTGACTTCCAAAGGTCCCGTTTTTTTCCAGGGTGACCCCTTGCCAGGGCTCCTCCTCAGTTTGACTGGCATCCTTGGGAATGGTGCCAGGAGAGCCTTCCTGGGCAGCTGCCCTGGCTCTCCCCGGTGTCATCACCAGGCTGCTGCCGGAGCAGGGGTTGAAGGAGACCAAAGTGACCCTTCCTTTGCTGAGCTTCAAGTCAAGGGAGCTCTCAGCCATGGCCAGAATAGGGTGGTGCTCCCAACAGGTATTATTTCTTGCATGAAACCATTGTCATCAGTGATTCAATCATTCTTCATGGCAAAACAAGGATGTACTCAAATAAAAAAGGCATTCTGGTCCAGATTGCTGCAGGATGAGAAGCTACCAGCTCCTGTAGGAATCCAGATAGGCCAGCTGTACTCTTGCTGTGTGACAACCTCACAGGCTGGAGATGGGTTAATTTTCCTTCAGACAGAAAGTTTGTTTCTTCTTCTGAGTTTCTGAAAGGAATAGTCACAGTATAACCAAGATTTTTTTCAGGAACCATCAAAGGCTTTTGAAAAAGTGAAGGACTTGTGATGTTTGGATTTGAGGGGCTTGGTTTGTTTCAGTAGGATGGTAATAATTATTGTGGAAAAATTGTAAGTACCAAGCAAGGTCTGTTTTGGAGCTGTTCTGTCACCATCACATGCTTCACTTCCTTAGTCCTTGCTTTTCTAAGCAGGTAACCCCAGCTAGTTTAACCAACAAGTACTGTAGAAGAAATGATTTTTTCATTTTTGTACTACTGAACTAGATGAGATTTTGTCTTGCAGTAACCGTACAAAGGGAGAAAGCTTCTGTTACCACAACATTGACCTTAAGATACTCTACTGCTGTTACAAAGACATTTGGGTGTTTTCTTGCCTTTTCCAAAGCGCATGAAGCCTCTGAAATGTGCAAACATATTGGGGTGTTTCAGTATTGCTTCAGGTTGGCTTCATGACCCATTTAAATATCCCGGGTTATATTCACTTTTTCCTAGAGCATCATAGTTTCTTGTATGGTTCATTTTAAAGTAACTTGACTACAAAAAAAAAAAAAAAAAGAATGCCTTGGGTTCACAAGAACAAAAGACAATGATTGTAATTTGCCTCTGCCCTTTAGCAAAGCAATCAGCAATTTTCTAGTATTTTACAGTCATCCATCTAACTATCTGTTCATCTTGTAATACCCTTAGTTTTTCTTGGAAATATTCAAATTTATTAACCTTTTAGTAACTGGCAACCACTAAAATGCTGTATTGTATTAACAAAGAGGAAACTTGTCTGTGCAAATCTTTGTGTGTTATTTCATTGGTTTACTCCCCTTTTTTGTAGACAAAGTTGTCCAAATGTTGCTATTGGCAGTTGCTACCTGTACTGCTTTGAATTCCACCTGGGCAGGGTGGTAGGAAGGCACATTATTATCCCTCATTAAGAAGGATCTTTGACAGCAGTGCAACGAGGCACAAGGCAGTTGGTGTTGGCTCGCTGGAGCCCACTGGAGTGTGGAAAACATGGGAGGATCTTTGGTTGTGGCAAGGCTGAGTGCTGCTCATGTGCTGGTTTTGTCTTGATTATTTAAGGATTCTTTCTCAAGCAATAATAGAGGGCATTTTTATCTGTAATATTCACATAAATGGACTCTGTGTGCCGTTGGTAACGAAAGGCATTTTTAAAAATTACAATTCATCATTCAGTGTTTTCTGAAGTATCATGCAAAGGTATCTGATCAAACTCTGCATGACCTAACTCAGATACTGATGGCAAAGCACCTGCTTGAACACAGTGCTCAGCTGGCTGAGTGGCCCTGGGCAGGCTCAGGATTGCAAGGTTGTGCAGACATAACCAACAGCCTCACCCCCGATGGCTGGGGAAACGAAGCACTTCTGGTGTGAAAAGGAAGGTGCTTTGTGCCTCAGTTGTTTGTTGCCACATGCTGCAAACCCACTCACTGACTGCTCTTGGCCGAGTCCTGAAAGTTTGAAGTGTAGATCCCAAACTGGGCCAGACTGCATCAGAAAGATTGATTTGAATAAGGCTGAGCGTCTAGATGTAGAAATTATAAAGCTGGGCACAAATCAGATGGTTGTAGAGGACAGAACTACAAGAACTCGGGATTGGATAGTTACTGAGAATACAAACCACTCCTGGATGGAAACAGTAGGACTGTTATGAGTAAGAACATTCTAAGTACTGACCACAAATGGAAACAACTCATCTGCATTCCAGGAAGGTGAACTTAATCAAATTAGGTTCAGGTTTGATCTTATCTCTTTTATTGATTTTTTTTCTTATTCCCTGCCCAGGGTATCTGCTCAGACAGTTTTCTGGGCAGGAATTTCTGGCACTTAGGCTCACCTGAGCTGACATTGCCCAGTGAGGGTATTCAGGAATTCTGCAGTCTCT
This sequence comes from Orthonyx spaldingii, assembly GCA_013397795.1. NCBI lineage: Eukaryota > Metazoa > Chordata > Aves > Passeriformes > Orthonychidae > Orthonyx > Orthonyx spaldingii. Next base: position 492,194 of record VZTJ01006683.1, read on the forward strand.
GGCACTGTGAGTCTCTTCCTGCTCCAGTCCTTTTCCAAGCATAAACTCACTTTCTTCCAGGCATGATTCTTTATCAGAGGAGTTTACCTTTACTAATCTCTGTGGCTAGAATTCGTGCTGCAGCCTGTGGACTCGTGTGTGTTTGTTCATGCTTCACTTATGCACTAGAGCTGGAAAGATGCAAACAAGCAATTGCCCAGCACTGCTGAGCTTTGTGCTCTAATACCTCTGGCTTCCTCAGCCACTGTATTCTGCAGGGGCAGGGACCATGTGTCATCTCCTCTCAGTGGCTTCTGTCTATGCTGGGACAACCAGAAACTAAGCAACTTTTGGACATTTATCTGTAACCTTTAATAATTTGCTATGCATATCCACTCATTCCTTTGTTATATTATCAATATTCTGCAGTGCTACTGGTTTTAATAAGAAGCCTTTTCACTGGTTTTCTTTGTTCTAGTCATCTAATCTCCTAATGGAAGTTTCTAATTAAATTCCTACAGCCATTTTTAAACTGTGTTTTGAATAACAAAGTCTTGCAAATGCTCAAAGTGTATCTCTTCCCCTGGCATGGATGCTCTACCTTCCAAACTGCTGTGGAGAAATGATGCAGGTCACTGTGGAGAAGTGCTGCTGAGAACCTCTCTCAGCTGAATGAGAGGGATGTAAATTATGTCTCCCATACAGGAAATAATCAGCAGGTCTAAGAAAAGTCTTCCAGAGTCTCACTCACAGTTTTATTGAATTTTGAACTGGTGAGGAAGAAATACCAGGTATTCATGGAGCAAGCAGCACTTTCCTGGTAGACCTGGTGCTTCACAGAAGCTGAGAAACCAGGATCACCTGTGACATTTATTACTTCTCTATCCAAACCCTCTCATTTGGGTTTGAACTTTATGCACTGGGTGCAGCTAAGGGTTGAATTACTGTCATTCATATCTCATCAGCATTCTTCAGCTACTCCTGCAGCAGAAAGGAGAAAAGTGGAAAGAAAAAGAAATGTCAGAATCAGCTCATAAATATGGTGATTATGATAAATATGAAAGACTGTGTTTGTCTAATTGATTCTTCTTTTATTAATCCCAGGAAATATTGCAAGTGGCATGTGCTGCCATTTCCAGCTGGGTCAGCAAAAGTACTCAGAGAAATGTAGCTGGCAAAAGGTATTTCTTGGTGCCCACATCTGCACGTGGTTCTGCACACGGAGATTTCTGCATACAGACCTGGTCCTCCTCTGGTGTGCAGCTCAATGTTCCTCGACTGCACACCTGATGTGGAAGCCTCAGCCAAAGCTGCTGCTTTCCCCCCTTTCTCTAAAGCTCTGTCACATTCCTGCTTCTCCTGCACACCTGCAGAGGATATTGTTTTGGCCAGAATAAGATGAGCCCAGGTGGTACCATAATGCACATTGCATCCAGATTTAACACCTGTTCCACATAGGGCTTATGAGTTTTAATCAGTTTCATGCAAGGTTTTGGCACTCTGGTTTTCTACTTTTTCATTTTAAACCCATTTCATACATGGACAAAGAGCAGCAATGGATTTATTTAAATAAATAAATATTTATTTAAATAGATTTATTTATTTGGTTCAGAATTGTCATTGGGGGGCTGCTCACATGGGTTTCAGAAGTGTTTATTTCCTTTTGCATGAGCACATACACATGGATAAAAAGTCTGTAAATTTTACAGATGTATAAATTCAGCTTTTCCATGTTATGCTGATACACAAATCTGCTGTGGCCAGTCTTACCCGAGAGTCATAAAGCCAACATGGATTCCATGCACAGTTGACTTTAGGGACCAGATAGGTTTGGTTCAAAACACTTCTGCACTTCTCCTGTCTATGGGATGTCTCATGAACAGACTGCTTTCAGAGTTGCTACTCCTTTATTGCAAGCATAGAACAATTTTTAGGTTGAAATTAGATCTCACATGAAATAAGGGAAAGCCTTTGAAATTTCCTTTGAATATATGAACAGTGCTCAGTACTCAGAAATGTCAACTTTTCTGCTGCCTCAACATTCACCACAGAGATTTCTGTTCAGCACAGCAGCCTAGCACCTGTGCTTTTACTTTTTTTTATTTAGTAATATAGTTAACTCTTTAACAGGCAGTTTTGTGCTCTACTAGAAAAATAACTTCTAGGAAAACTATCCCAAAAAGTTTATTAATGTAATGGTCTTTTAAATTACATTTAGTTCCATTGACAGTACTCTTTACCATCACCAGAAAAAAACCCCTCTGTTTGTTCTAAGCATTTTGTCTGAGCTTGGAAATTTTATTGCCATTCTAGGAGAAAACTTTGGAATTGTGACGTTCTTTTAAAAGTGAAAACAGATGGAAAAGCTGTCGGTTTTCCAGTATGTTTGTGAATAAATTGCCTTACCTTTTTCCCCAAATAAAAGACTGGTTATCTCCATGGAGGAGACTCTCCACCACAGAAAAGCAAATGCCTTATCAGAGATGTAGGTTTCAGGACAGACAGTACATTGCCTGTAAACTTGCAGCTCAGATGACAGATGGAAACCTGATAAAGGGAGTGTGCTGATCACTGCACAGAGATTAGGCTCTCTAATTTGCATCTTGCCTTCCAATAACGTTTGCTCTGTTTCTGCCTTCAAATTTACCTGAGCTTTAAACACAGGCGTTTGAGGCCTGAGCTTATTCAAAGTTTATTTCTTCAAGTGGAATATTTTTGTTCAGCTGGATTTTAGATCTGCATCTAACAAAATACAAACACTTCAGGGAATGTGTGTCAGCATTTCTGCTCCCTCAAAATTCACCGCAGGGGCTTTGTCTGGCCCTTCACCCTAGGAGCCATGCTTCTAAGTTTTTGTACTTAGCAAAGTGTCTCAAGTATCTCTTTGAGTATTCCCCTCTAAAGTGTATGTCTGAGAAATATCTCCTCTTCCCCAAAGTGCTGGGGCATTTTCTAGCTGGATAAGCCCCTTGAGAGACAGACAGGATGGAGCTCAGGGTCCTTCTTAAGGGCCACACCCCCAGGCACCATGGAGGTAGGTTGACATTAGCTAGCCTGCACAAATATTTGCTTGCACCTTTGCCATTTTCAAATTGTGTCTCTCTTGTTTGCTCTTCTCTGTCCCTGCCTATCATGTTTATTTCCTGGCTGTTGCCATTAGTGTGTTATTTTTTTTTCTGTGTCCTAAACTAAAGCGCATTTGTCGGTCATTATCTGGAAGGCTCTTTATTAATAGGCATAACTAACATTGCTAGTGCCTGAAGTGCATAACTTGAGAGTCAGTACTGCTCCTATGAGGTGCCCAGAGGCTTTTCCTGCCGGGCATTGCAAGGCCAGTGTGCAGCTGACCTCAGGTTAAAAACTTCATTTCATCCATTCTTTATGTAAAGATTTGCAGCAGCAGAAGGGAGAAGGCTGAAGGAGGGACAGCAATGAAAAGCTGGATCTCCTTACTTTCCCAACATTTTCACTGGAATATTGTGAAATTCCATAGGGTAGGAGATGTTCATGTCATCTAGCCTGTATAAATGACAGTGGGTGTTTGTGGTGTTGTACATATCAACAGAAAATGGATGGAAACACTTAAAAATTGCTCTGGGATGGTAGAAGTAGGATGTGCTCTTTAAACAGGCATCTGTAATTTTAACTATGACCATGTCAAGCAGTTTGTAAGTATTCCCACACAACCTGAACAGAAAAGGTTTCATTTCAAGAAGTTCTGCTTCCTTGTAAGTTGAAGACATTCACCACCAGTGGGACAGAGACCTTATCCCTCTAAGGAGGACACCAGAGAAGAGTTTTCAACCAACTGATCACAGAATCACAGGATCATCAGGGCTGGAAGAGACTTTCAAGATCATCTAGTCCAGCTGTAAATCCAGCACCACTATAATCACCCCTAAACAATATCCCCCAAAATCCTAAAGTCTTCCTTTGGATTTTAGCATCCATTTCCAGCTATGCCTTTCAAAGATGGTGCAAAAATCCTCGTGAACAATAGCTCAAGGAGGAGGCAGTTTTGCCACCCTTATCTTGGGGTTCTGGATAGTCCTGTACCTGCTGAGCCATTGAGTACTTTCCTATACACTGTGGGGAAAAAAAGTTTTGATGCTCTTGCAAGCCCTCTAGCACTACACACAGCTCAAACTCTAAGCTGCTTTTTTTTTTTTTTTTTTTTTTAAGTAGCAATTAATGAGAATCATGATCTAAAAATTAAAATGGTAATGAGCTTTTAGCATAATGAAAAGAGCTTGTACAGGCAAGAAAAAGCATTTACGGGTCTCCGAGTCACACAACTCCCCAAATACAAAAGCAGATGTTAGCCTTGGCTGGAATGAGGCACACTGACTTGTTTCATTCTGCACAAAAACCCCTCATGTCACACAGAAAGAGGATGCTCTCACATCTCCAGCCTCGTATTCTAGTGTTCTTCCATAGCTTTGTTAATTTGGGGCTGAGAAATCGTTATGCTCGCTTTGGATTGATTATATTTTCCTTTGTTTGCACATCCTTATTATCCTTCCCTCGAATCACAGAATGGTTTGGGTTGGAAGAGACCTTAAAGATCATCCAGTTCCAACTCCCCTGTCACAGGCAGGGATATTTTCCACTGGAAGATGGAAGGTACATTTTAAAATGTACCAGTACAGAGTGATGTACAGTCAATGATTTAGGAGTCAAATAAATAGCTACGGCAGTTTAAATCTCTAGAAAATAATGTCATTTTTATGTGCCAGAAATGATACCTGGAGCAATTTAGGTGAGATTCAACAAAATTACTCAAAGTTAAAAGTAAGTACAAGTATATTACCTTGATCTCTCTCTCTCTCTGAGTGAGTGCTGACAAGAGAAACATGGCTTTGAGGAGAGAATGAAACTAGTTTTTCATAAGTAACCTGGTTGCTTTTTTTTGATGAATCTGTGACATTTTGCAAGTCTTACAAGTATCCAAGTATAGCAATGAAGCTTCTCTCTGTGGCAAAGACACCTAAGAACATACAAGAGTTTGGAAGTCTTTTAAGCTTGACCTGGCAAAAAACTTATGAATATTGTAGCTGGAGTATGCTCCTTACTGTTAACTGAATTGATGAATTGAATAGATGTCCAGGTTTTTTTCATCTGAATTGAGAATATTTCATTTGTGGGGGAAAAAAGAGAAAAAAAGCATCATTCAGAAGAAGAGACTTCGGTTTCGAAATAATTTTCTTTCTTTTAACATTTACAGAACATTCATCTATTTGAAGTCTGGCTCCTAAATATAACAGGTTTTATCTCAGAGGCATGAAAAAATGTAGCAAATTAAAAAAACAAACAAACAAACAAACAAAAACACATAAAGACTGAACAAGCAAAACAAAATATATTTTAAACTGTTTCCAAGTGTTTTGAGTTGTTTTGAGGCGTAGGCGGTACCTACATTTGGGGTCTAATGGAGTGTCAGGGATATTTGCTGGATATCTTTTCTTTTTCTCTGATTTTGTTTCATGAGCATAATTTGAACCTACCTCATTAAACAAACATATATTCTCACAAACATTCCTTTTGCATTTCATGGCTGTAACTTATCATTCTTCATATTTTTTGGCTCGCTACTCTATTGACTTCTTAAAAAAAGTTGGAAAAGTTTGAAAAATAAAAAGTCTTGCTGTCACCAAACAACTTACAGAAACTCAGTGGGAGTTTTCAAGGGTGTTGGTATAAAGAAAACACCCAATTTGCATGATATGTCTAAGGGATTTATGAGATTAATTTCCTTATTCAGCTTTGAAAATCCTGCCTCGAAGACTCAATCTCACTGTTCAGTATGAAGAGGAGGAAGGTCAGAGATTGCCACATCCAGGACACAGTACCTGTGTCACCAGAGCAGTCAGGTTCCCTGCCATGGCTGATGGAGCAGCTCTTGCTGAATCACCCTGTTCCTGAGCCCTCTTAGCAGGCAGCTGGGAGATTTAACAGGACAGCAGGGAATTTGGCTCCTAAACCCTTGATTAAGACTGATCACCTAATGAATATGGGGCTTTATCCTCCCTATCTAACGCAATTGTGGATGTGCTTATAAATATTTAATTTTTTAATGTATTGGACATTGCTCTCTTGCCAACCCATACATGTAAGCTACATCTGTAACTTCTGTATTTTTTGGTCTACCTAATGAGTAAAAGAAAGTGACCCTTAGAGGGAAGCCTGTACTGCAAACCTGCCTGTGTCAGGGTGCTTGTGCAAATGAGGTTTTCAGGAAGGGGAGGAGGGGGATAAACACTAACTCTTCCAAAGGGGTTTACAAAAGAGATACAGTGCACCATATTATCTAACAGTGCTCTGGCTTTTCACTCAGGGAGACAGACATTAAGGTGCATTAGTCCTATCATTTGTATGTCTGTAAATATCAATAAAGTATGTTATTTGGCATTCACGTTGACACAATGAAGGACGAGGACTATCCTTTTCAGGAAATTTTGCAGAGCCATTCACAAACAAAAGCTCAGTAATTTAATCTTTCGAAAGCTCAATAATGCTAAGTTCAAAATTGCAGGTTTTAAACTAATGTACCTGATAAGTAATGATGACAGAATTTAAAAGGTCCATTATTTGGTAATCTAATATTCCCAATCCCAGTTATCTGTCAAAGAGAATACTCTCCCTTAAACAGCGCTAATGTGTTCACATCTACATTAATCTCTCAGGGAGAAAAGAAGCATTCTTTCGGGGCTTTATCTGTCCCCAAATGTCTGACTCCACGAGGAGCCATTTCGCACTGCTGCCGCGGCTGTGTCAATGCCTCCAATGTCTCTGTGCAATAGGTGTGATTCCTGACAGATACACGACGTGCAGAATCGCCGAGAGGCGCTCCCGGGCCAGCCAGCCCTCCGTGTTCCTGTACACGCCGTGCCTGATGCCTCTGAACCCTCTGCTGCTTCTCCTCCCCAAAACAAACACTGTGCTGTTCTTGCACCGTGTGTTGCTTTTCTGTGCAGCACAACTCCCTTTTTCTGTTGTCATCTCCCATCCATACTCCAAAAAGTCGCAGGACCGTGATATCAGTTTGACAGGATTCACAAGGGGACAGCTTCAAAGTGCTGTGCCTCTCCTTTCTAGGCAATGACGTGATCATATATGTCACTACTGAGCCGATGTCCAAACAGAGGCACACAAGAGAGATTGCCAAGAAAAGGGAATTATTTAAATAAATGCAGCTTTATATACAAAATGAACGCTCACTGGGATTGGCCACAGCCGTCTGCCCCCTGGGGCTGATTGGCCACAGACATTCACCGCCTGTTCCCAAAGGAGCTCTGAACAACTTATCTTGTGTTTGCCATGAACAGAAAGATTTTCTTGTGAGAAACAGGTTCTGTGCTGTCGCACATATACACAAGAGATAGGATCAGGTGTACCACAGCTGCCCACGGACTCTGAATTCATGCAGGGGTGCACAGGGTGCCACAGGGAAATGGAGTCGCTCTGTGTTTTCCTTGGATTTGCAGCCAAGGGTCCTTTGTCTCAGTTTGCCTCCTCTGGAAATTTCTCAGCTCTTTAAATCTCATCACTAGAGAAGGTTTGGGCCTCTAGTGAACCTGAGCCTGCCCTACTTCATCCTATATCCATGGAACCATAGAATGGTTTGGGTTGGAAAGGACCTTAAACACCATCTGGTTCCAACCCCTCTGCCATGGGCAGGGATGCCACCCACAACACCAGGTTGCTCGGGGCCCCATCTGATCTGGCATTGAACACTTCCAGGGATGGGGCATCCACAACATCTCTGGGCAACCTATAACAGTGCCTCACCACCCTCTGAGCAGAGAATTTCTTATTGACATCTAATCTAAATTTCTCCTCTTTAAGTTTAAAACCATTCCCCCTTGTCCTATCACTAGACATGTAAAAAAGTTTTTCTGTGTTCAAGCAGATACAGGACTTTTTGAAATGTGTGTACAATAGAATAAAAGCAGTCACTACTTCAGGAACACTGTACTTTTTCCTGGCTGAATTTTTCAAACACTCTAGTAGAACATACATAAGTACACACGGAATTTCTTGTGGTTTTTATGTCTTTCTCTGTCTTGGTTTTCAGATCTTAAAGACACCACAAATTGACCCAGAATGAAACTTTTCTGAATCATTACGTGTATCAATATAAAAGCTTTATTTGCAATGCTGCCTGGAGCACTGAAACAGTGTGATTTCTCTGTGAATCCTATGCAGTAGCATATAAATACACTTGGCATACTGTTGTAAGGGAGTTCTGAAGGTGGTGTTAACTCAAAGGTTTTTTGTACAATTCAAAGAAAAGAATAAATGGTCAGAATTGTGGTATTGTTGAGAATATGTAGCTGTTTACTACGTCTGCAGGCTATTGGTTTGGGAAAGTAGTTGAGTGGAAATTGCTTTTAAAAAAAATTCCTATCCTGAGTCAGGAAAGAAAGTCTCATGTTCACATGTGAAAGCAGCTCTGTTTAAATTTAAAGAGTGAAACAAAAGGTCCAGTTCAAGGTATAGCAACTATCCATGTTTAATGCACTTAGTCTCTGAATAAAGAGAGAGCACATATTAAAAAATATTAAGTTGCATATTAAAATTATTAAAGAATCTGTCACATTCAATATAATAAGCAGATGGATGGCTACAGTCTGTCATACATGGCTGCTTCAAAACAACACCCACCACTGGCCAGGGAGAATGTCTCACTTCTTCCTGCTGAAAGCTGGGAGCTGCCTTGCTGCTGATGTGGGTGCTGCCCATGCAAACTGGCTCCAGGAACCCAGTAAACACCAGTTGCTCAAAGAGCAGGACTTACTTCAATTAGCAATATCATCCCCATGGTGAAAGTAACACAGCCGTTTCCAGGATGCATTTGTGACCCTCTGGAAGCTGATTTTGCTGTGGGAAACAAATGCCCCCATATAGAAACTGAGCCACGTATTCAACACCGGGCTCGAGACTTACAAGCAGTTATCAGGCAGCTCCAGCAGAGCTCTTCAGCACGTGTTTAGATCTGCATTCATATTTCAGTGTTTTGTTGAATCATGGCAAGGGCAGCATGATATTAGTGTGACATGTGCAGCCCTTGTGGGAACACTGAACTTATGCATCTGCATCCTTACCCCAGGTGTGACACCCGGCCTGCCAGCCCCGCGTCTGCTGCAGCTGAGGGGCCACAAACAGAAACTTAAGAGATGTCTGCTGTCTCCCCAGCAGCATTTTACTCCTGGTTTTCCTCTGTGGAAGCCTGCAGGGAAAGCTGGCCCTTTTAATCCCATTTGGCACATTAGGCATTTATTTGGTGACGTTTTGAAAAGTTTTGAGAGGCTGAAATACATTTTGCTTGCAGCCGTATGACGCAGAGCGATTCGCGTTTTCACTGAAGTCATCTAAGTGCCACAATTTACATGGGAAGATCAAATCCTGTGTGTGTGCCACTGAACCAGGAGAACGTGCAGAATATACTTTGTGTTCCTCTGTTTCACTCTGACCCTTCAAAACCAGGCAGTGCTCAGTTCCCACCTGATATATTGTATCTGATTGCCAAAGATAAATTGATCTTTATCTACAAAAGGAGACCTTCGCTTCTGCTCCCATGAGAGCATCTTTCGGGATGATGTGTAAATAATTACATATTAAAGAACCTTTGCAATATCAATAATTAAAAGTAAATGGGTCACAGAGTTTGTTAGGTGCTTTCTGTATTTCTAGGTAATTCCTTCTCAATTCCAAACAAGTTGGCTAACAATTTCTGCCTTTAATTACTTCATTAGTCAGATTTTCTTCGCTTTCATTGTTTCACTGCTCCTTTGGGTGCTTTCAAAAGCTCAATATGTTTGTTTTGATTCATTCTTCTGCTAAATACCAGACTTTGCACAGTTTAGTTCAGCTAGCCATCAACTCAGGAACATGGGTGTTTTCATTTTTTTAGGCTACTCATTCTGTCCTTCTAACAGATGACAGTCAGTATACACAACTCACTCAAAAACCTGTTCCAGGTCTGCCTCAAAAAGTCTGGATTTCTCCTCAGGTTTGTGGATTTCCCCCTTTCTTTTCTTTTTTTTTTTCCTTTGGATTTGCTCTACAGGTCTTTAGCTCCAGCTAGTGGCTTACTCCAAAATGCAAATTTTGTCCAGTGTCTTAGAAGAAAAGTGGAGTTTAGTTGTAATTCTTACAGTATTCTGAAGTGTGTGTTGAGAGGGAGAATTATTCAGAGGCATCAGTTCTTCCTGGCTAATTTGAGTTAACCCACAAAATCTTTAAAAATGTAATAAACGCACTCCTTTTTCAGATTCAGGCTCCTGTGTTATCACATTGGGCCAAATTCTGCCCTCAAGTGTAGACTTGCATAGCTCTTCTGGACTTCAAAGAGAGCAGCACATAAGTGTCTTAGAGCAAAAACCCAGATGTTTTATCAAATGAAAAGCTTTACCTCAGCTCCTACTTTGCACCCTTCCAATTGAGAGCTGGTGTAGCCTTTGTACAACGTGCACAAACAAAACTAGGAAGCTTTATTTCTGAGCAGGGTTTGAGATTTGCATCCACCTTTGGTGGGATTCCTTTTCCCTCAGGACTGTGTAGTGCACATGGATCTCTTCTGGCTCTGGAAGCCCCTTGCTCAGCCTGGACTGGTGACAGAAGGTTCCCTTGGCAAAATATCCTCTGGATGAGTACAACAAGGAAACTTTTGGGGTTTCCACTGGAAAAAAGGGTGAGTGCTGCTGCTGAAAATCTCTCTTGAGTGGATTTGTGCTGAGATTCTGCAGATGGAGCCTTGTCCTGCCTTGGTAAATCTGCAGTTACAGGTAGGGAGAGTTCGAGAGAATCTGAACACTGGGGTGGAGGGATGTAAGTTGTTTCCATATGAAGAAAGAAATAAGTTTTTCCAGTGACAAATGATTGTGTCTTAATTTGATTAATTCACACAACCTGCCCTAACCCTCAGAATGTAGTGTTGAAATAGCAAAAACAAAACGCAGTTTAAATTCATAGAAACCTACACATCACTTTCTCCTCAGATTTCAACTGGAAGTTTCATTGAAAGTGTAGATAAAATAAGTATAATTTAAAACTCTTTTCTCTCCCTCAGCCTCCCCCCTCCAAGAAGGACATATATCCATATTCTGTGGGATAAAAGCACATGGGCAGACACAAGTTGAGCTTTGTTGTGTAGCTCTCAGCTTTGGCACCAATACAGATATGGCTGCCTTGGCAGCACTAGAGGAAACCCATTTGAATTCTACAATCCTCTTGTTTAAACCCAAAGACTCGAATGTCTGTTGTTTGTTCAAAGACTTTTATTGTTTCCATTTCATTACTTGGTGAACTGGATACTGGGACAGGTGTGCCTGCAGTCTGTTCATATTGACTGTCCATCTAAGATACCAGATAACATGATAATGCATTCCTGGGTTTCACAAACTTTGTCACTTCTGCCATAAAACCCTGGCACCCAGTGTAAATAAATATATCTAGAATATACTAAATTCAATCCAGGTCTCTCTCCAAGGGCAGTAATCTGTTCCTGAAGGCCTAACCTTCCTCATCAGTCCGAAATTCTGCTAGTCCTACACTATTGATTCAATCCATTCCTGAAGGTGAGAAAAGCACCAGAGTACATTAAGAGATTTTATGTCAACATCTCAAATGTAGCTGTTGCCTCAGCTGAAGCAAACTAAATAACATCTATGCTATGCAACACCGAGAATACCTGTGCATGCCCTGATACAGATACAGCTGTATCTCTGCTTTGTCTGTTAATAAATCTATGCACAAACTCATGTAGACATGCAATTTATGTGTGTGTATATATTTATATAAAAAAATTATGCATCTGCCCACAGCCTCCCACCAGTTTTTTCAATTCCTTATCTCTCACAGATATTTTCATTTAATTCCAATATATCAGAGAGTGACAGAACAAGTAGAATTGTTAAGTGCTTCCCAAGGTTCTGTTGTCAGTGTTATTCCAAGGCAAAAAAATAACATGTTAGTGCTGTCATTTTCTACCCAGTGCACCAACAACACACTTGGGACACACGCAGAAATCTATTGATCCACTAGGTCAGGGACCTTAAAATATTTGAAATTGTTCTTTAGAAAAATAAAATAACCCACACTCCTTTTGAATTACTGTGGTCTTTCAAAGGCCATATAAAGTATTACGCAAGGAGACAAAGCTATTTTACCAGGCAGGCAGATATTCCAAATTACTGGTTCTTAACAAGCATGGTAATACATCAGTCAAAAGCAATAAATTTAAACTTAATGAAATCTCAATTTGCCTACAGTGCATTTCACTTTGACATTTTCTACATTGCCATGGTGCTTTGATAAAGTTTTTTAAAATGCAAAGAAAGTGTCTGTAAGGCTAAAGAGCAGACTTGGTGCCATTGTGCCCAGTGGAACATTACAGTACTTAAGTTCCATCACTATATGCCCTGTGGCAGACTAAGCCTGAGTGCTAACATAGGTTCAGTTTTCATTATCATCATGTGATTATCCATTTTACTGCATTTAACTGATAATACAACTACCAGCTCACCTTAAAAGAATTAGCTTGGAGGTTTCATTGCTTTCCAAATGGAATTCATTTGACAAACAAATGACAATTAGCCCAGTCTCCCTGTTCTGTGTCAGGATGGTTTTTGATTGAACCTAGACCAATTTACAATTTTTAAATGAGTTTAGACATTTACATTTAAAATGTCTAGAGGAAATTAGCCTTGGGACATCTAACAGCCAAAATGCTTTTTGAAGTTGATTATTATTTGATCTAGTACCCTCTACCTGTACATTTTGTTCTGACTTCAAAGTTTTGGAATGAAAATGCCACCTACACCTCAAAGCATAGGGAAAAACTTAAAAGCAGTTTTACTCATTATGTTATGCAAAGAAACCTATATTTTAATATTCGTTTAATATGGTTAGTTAGCTTTAATGACACCAGTTTGACAGTGTCATAGTTTTCGAATATAAGACATTGATTGAAGTTTCTTGTGCTTGCCGGCGTTTTTTTGTAGAACGAAAGAATATCTTTTGAAGGTGAGATTCATATGCCCCACACTGCCATTCTGCCACAGATAGAAGTGTAATCATTTACAGATGAATGCATGCTTTTGTACAGAGTCAGAAATATGTTGTCATTTCTATATTATTCTGCGTATCAAAATCTTCATTGATTTTTGTTTTCCTGCATACTAAATCTGTCCAGCTGTATTCATATTGATCTCAAAGCAGGAGGAACTCCTTATGAAAAAGGGGTTGTCAATAATTCCATTATAAATATGCAGGCCCAGATAACACAGCCATGAAAACTGGGCTGAAATTAGGCACACGGTATCTCAGCCTTGGGGTAATTTGGATCATACTATTTTTATTTTGTATTATTAATTTATGGAATTTTTGTAAAGTTAGAAGGCTGTACATTTGGCCACTGCAAAATTATGAGCATAAAAATAAGTGCTGTTGCTTTTCTGGGTTCTGACTCTTTAAAGCTCCACTCGACGCCTATGGGAGTCTTACAACTTTCAGAAATAGATTTGCTTTACTTTAACAAAAATCACTGTTTGCCTTGCAAGCAGTAATAATCACTTGGGAAGAATTTTTAAAAAACATTCCCTGTTTATCCATGTATATAATTTTTGATATATATGAGCAGACAACATTATCACAAAGTAAGGTTTTCTATCACAGATAATTATGATTTTCTTACAGCAGTTCCTACAAACCATGCTCAAGAGGGTTGTAGGCTTCTGAGGCCTTAAGTGCTCAAATATAGCTGAAAACAAATGAGATTTTGGAAGAGGCTCAGTTAGAAACCTCAGTCAGAACCAGCACTCGTGTTTTCTCATGCCATGGTTGTTTACAGAACCAAAGGAACTCAATCTTGAGGAGTGAAACAATCTTGTATCATCATCATAGCACTATTGTCTAACATTCAGGTGAAGCCAACTCTTGTGGGTGCCTATGTGGTCTCAGATGCCAGTGTTCAAAAAATCCTGCTTCACTACATGCAGAGAACACTGATTTTTGCCAGTCCTCAGCTAAAAAAGACTCAGCTTTTCAACTGATCCAGGCTCAACTGGGATCCATAGGTTTGGTGCTTCTCCACGTTTGTCATCTGAGAGAATTGACCCAACAGACCTAAATATCAAGGCAGGTCTGTACAAATGTAGTGGGGGCTGTTGATTTTAGAGGGAGCAAAATGGTGATGACACCCTAATTTATCTGCTTAGATCAGCCTCCCCAAAATAAGGGGATGATGGGATCACTTTATTTGACAGTCAAGGGGGAGTGTCCTTCCTCCTTGGCACAGGGAAGGATTTAGGATAAATTCAAGCCTCTTTTGTCAACTCTGGAGATTACTGGTTTTGTGAATTCCCTCCACAAGGCACATCATTCTGCTTCTGCTTTGGATGTGTATCCTAAATGCCTTGTTTAGAGGTCCAGATTTTGCTGTGAGGGCTCAGAGAATAAAAAGTAAGTGCATGAGTCTCAGACAATCTGGGTAACCAAAGATCTACTGAGGTTTGAATCTCAGTGTTCCATGAGTTATTCCTTGGAGAGGACAAAATCTTTGGCCTGAAACATTTCCTTGAGTGAAGATTCATAGAAATGGGCAAAATGCAAATCAAATAATGACCTGGGGAGAACCCTTGGGCAAATCGTGTTGGACCTGCAATGACAGGAGCTTGAAAACATGAGAAAATTTCAGTCAAAAATGTATCATTACAATCAGCTCAAAGTGCTGCTGCTATTGAGTCTTTCAGAAAGAGTAACTTATGTATTTTCTGTGCCTGGTATGCTCTAAAATATGTACAAGTGTGATAAAAACACTTCAAGTGTACCTGTTGCAAAAACAAACACCCCAGGGAGGGAGGTCAGATACAGCTTTCCTGTGAAATCTTTAACTATTAAATTCAAAATCTATCATTTTCTACGATCTAAAAACTAAGTCTTTAAAAGTAGATATGAAAATCCTCGAATATGCAAGTGTGAGTGTCCACAAACAGGGGTGAAAGTGCAGTGGGTGGACTGAAGGCACTGTGAAATCAGATTGACTTATCCCTCCAGTATCATCATTTGGAAAAATACTGGCTTTGCATTCCAACTAAGAGAACAACAGCTGGGTGTCTCACTTGGGAACCTCTTTTTCTTGTAGTACCTGCAATGAATTCTCATAAATGTAAAAAATTTCTTCTCATCAACTCCGAGAATTTAAGTCCTGGTTTTTGTTTGGATGAAAATTTAGATGTAGGGAATGGCATGAGGGGTAGTGTTCTTCTCTGTAAGGCACAGGATGTAGCAACCTGAGCATGAAAAGCTCTGTGTCTTCAGGGACTCCTGTTCTCACTGCTCACCCATGTGATACAGGTATTTGGAGCATGAAGGAATGAAAGGGGGGAGAGGCTGAAGATCTTTAGATCTAAACATGCTGCTGTAGAAAGAAAAGGAAGGAAAAAAGGTGGAGGCCCAAAGCATGGAGCTCATTGACTTCCATGCTCAAAGGCACCTTTCTCCAGCTCCTGTATCAGCCTGACCTTATTCACAAGCACAGAACTCTCAGAGAGAGAGAGGGAAAGAGCAGGATGACTGAGTATTTCTAGAAAAAGTTGGGTTTCATTTATTATTTATAAATTTCATTTTGTACATATCTTTAGGGACATTAAGAGATTAGTAGTCATGCAGTTTGTTCTGAGCATTAATGCTAATCCTTAAAGATAGGTGAAGGGTAATTTCATTAGTTTTTATAAAGGTTTGGAATAAAACTAACCATTCAGTCAACAGTTTGAAAGGAGACATTTAGCACTGTGCTCTCTGCTCTCCCAGCAGGCTCTGCCTCTCACAGGGATGTGTCAGCACAGACTGGCATCTCAGCAATGAGGGTACATTTCTCAGACGTTCTTTTATGTAAAATAGGTGGGTTCCTCTTTCCTAAATACGTCATATAAAATCATTGTCTCTGGCATGACATACAGTAGTTCAGGAAGGGAGGCTAATCTAGGAAATAAAGGGATACAGACTATTGATGCCAAAATCAGCAATTACATTGTATGAGATCTCATGAATAATTCCTGAGCTGTGATTTAACATTAATCTGAGTGTTTAGTACAAAGCTGGGCCGACACCAATAAAATGCTGACTGATTTGTTTTAAAATAGTGCTCCTTCAGGCTTCACTACACTGCTTTGAAATGAATGCTTTTAGGTAATACCTCAACCTTGCCTCAGTAAAGCACAGACAGATGTACTCATGTGACTGCACGCTCAAAGTTTACCATTAATTTTTTTCCCCTCAATTTTGGGCTGAAACCTGTTTTCTAAGTGCAGTATTTAATGCTAGCCATGATTTAGTTAAGTGGACTTCATAACACAGAGCTTTTCCTCCCACGAAAGTCTTGTCAACACAAGACTCCTTGGTGATATTTGCTACCTGTGTGTGACTCAGGTGCCAAGAGGAGGAGGCCACATGTGGTGAAGCAAACAGGAGATTACCAACTAAACCTCAGGAGAGTGTGGTCTGCTGCAGTTGCTTCTGCATCATTAAATAATGCCTCTTTGCAATGAACCTCAAAGGACAATAAAGAAGAGGTGAGTGGAACAGCGGTGACCATCTCAGGACGCACCATCTGTGTGTTCTGCAGCACTGCCACCCGTGCCCAGGGAATGCTGTAATCATCTCCCATCTCATTCACAGCTTCTGGCTCTGTAACGATGGCTTTTCCACTCAGTAATGGTAAAACATTAACTGAATCTGCTCATTTCATCCATTAGCATTGCATGTCTATTCAATAGCAACCCTCAGCCTGGGGTGCTCACACAAGCCCCCTATGTGCTCTTCTTGGGGGAGGTTGGTTGATTGTTTGTTTTTCTCCAAGAAAATCTCCAAGCAAGACAATGATCTCTGTGATCTGATTTCTCTTTCAGTTTTGCTCTCTGAGGAGCATTTCAACTCATGGATCTCCTCAGTGTGGAGATCCCGACTCACCAAATCACAGTGGATGCAGTAGAACTGGACAATAACAAAAGGGGCTGCAGTCTTCTGAGCTCAAAAGGTGAATTTTTTACAAAAGCTCTAATGAATGCTCCCACATTGCAATGTCTCATATCATCTGGCACTTAAAATATAACCCAGTGTCAATGGTAAACCAACTTTTGGCTTGACTGGACCATAAAAATGTGAAGTTCTTCACAAAGCAGGGAATTTCCAACTAAAATGCACTTTCCAGCACTATGTGCCAGCGGGTGTTGGTGGATCGTCTACTTTTTCTTCTGATTCTGATTTTGCTCAGAAAGCATAAATAACAGTAAGGAATAAGATCTTTGTCTGAACATCTTGTTTCTTCTTTATGTATTTGTTTATAAAACTGCCTGGACATGACCGAGTACTAACAGTATGTGGAAGTATTAATTCAGTCTCCCCATTCCTAATATCAATATTTACATACTATGCACAGCAGTTTGCATTTCCATTGATATACAAACCCATTCTGTCCTGTCTGATCACCACAGCAGGAGGAAAGGATAATAAAATGAAGCAGGAATATAAAACAATCTGCTAGCTGAATAGCCAGGAGACTGAGGAGCTCCCTAAATGGGGAGGGAGAGGAACCATTTCCACTCAGTAGCTGTCGATTGAGATGGAGGGTGAGGGAGATGAAAGGTAATTCCATGAGCTGGTCTGCTGCCTGGGAGGACTTTTCCTGCCCTTCACCCTCAGAGTTCGTTCACTGTCTGCACAGGAATTATGGACCAACAGCTGAGGAGGATAAAGCTGCATCCCCACAAAGACATGGATTTCTTGCTTTCCTCCTTTGAAGCTTTGTTTCCAGTTTTGCAACCCAGCAGCATTCCTGCCTTTTGGGGACTTACCCAGGGCTGAGGGAGGTGCTGAGGTGAGCTGGCAATCACAGTGTGCTCTGGGCACATCCATTTCCAGCTGGCCTGACTTGCCCTGAGTGCCTCCTGCCCAGCAGCTCTCAGCAGATGATGTTCACCAAGCTGAATGTTCCACCATCAGAGAGGAATCTCCTTGGGGGCATTTGACAGTATTTTTTATTGGTGTGATGGCAAATGAGAGCTTGGAGAAGATAACTTAGCAGTGGGCTAAGTTATTCATGACACAGAGGGGTTTGAAAATAATTACTCTTTTTGGAAATATTCTAACTATAGGTCAGGGACTGGAGTTCACAGGGTTTTTTAAGGTCTTTTTAGAGCTGTTTGAAGGATTTGCTCTCAAGATCCTGCTCTCTCTTACATAAATCTTTGTTGCTATTATTATTTTCCCCATTCTTAACTCATGATATAAAGCAGCCTCGGGACTGATCTAACTTTTTCATCTCTTGATAAAATCCCCTGGAGTTATGTTACATTAGAAGTGTCATAATAAAGAATATCCCAAATCTATCACTTATTAGCAGTGGCATGCCCTGGCATTTGGGAATATCCCAGCACTAATAATTATGCCATGTGATCCTCAGAGATATGCAAGGACAAGCTGCCTAATCCTGGAGAGGAAGGGGAAAAACATACAGTTGTCACTACTTAGAATTGAAATTCTTTATACTTTTAAAGTGTGTAGTTGAAATATAGGTAGTTGAGTAAATGCCGTGACTGTTACCCAGGGAAAAGTTTAGCCATTAAAATTAATGAAAAAATGTATGTTTGTAGTTTGCAAAATGAAAGAATATATGGTGTTAGAAGAGGTTTTATCCTCTGTATATTTTTTTAAAATGTAATAAATACAAAGCAAATAGCACTGGTTTATCCAAGGGAATATTGAAATCCATTAGGAATGTACTTGGAGTAATCTGATTCAACAAGTCAGTATATTTCTTTCAAAAACGTAATATCGGCACTACATTGAGCAAGATGAAGGTCAGATTACATTTCTTGCCAGCGCAATAATTCCCACATCATAAATTCTGATGAAATTATATCAATATATAAAGCAAATGGATGTCTGACCCACCATGGTTCTCTGGTTCTCAGATGCAGAAGCTGACATACAAGTAAATCCCCAGCTGCTTTGTGCAATACCATTCCAACTGTGCCATTCCTGGGAACTGTTTTTAGCTGTCCTGACCAGAAGCGGCTGCTGGAGCTTGTGGTTTCTGCTCTGAATATTAAACTTTGGTACACAAGAGTCCTTATTGTGGGGAGCACTTGGGAATGGTAATACTGAATTGCTTTATATTTGCAGGGTTTGATTGCTTCAGATGATACAGGTCTAGCTGGTGGGCCTCTCCTACTGCTTGCATTTCCAGGTTATAAGTCATCCCTTTGACAGGATATCTGCCATGACCAGTTCTCAGTTTCTGTAGTATCCTTCTTTGTACTACACCTGGCAACTGGTTTTCTTGGCTGTGCACTTTTTCCGTAACTTTCAAGAATAAAGGCAAAAATTAAGCTTTTGCATAGGTATCCTAATTTTTACATCAGCAAATATGTGAAACTACAGGGTACAATCTGGAAAGAATGAATGCTATTTTCCCAGTAATCTTCAGTTTTAATAGCCATGCTATGATCAAGCTCCAGGATTAAAGGCTGAACTTGAGGGACTCTGTAAATGGACAAAAATTCTTAAATTTTTGTCTTGTTAGGTACCAAATTTTTGTCTTGTTTTATACCTTGTTAGGTAAAACAAACCCAACATAACTGAGTGATGCTCTTGACATATAAAGCCTTTTAGAGGAATAAAAACTTAGAGTTGAACTTCCAGGTCAGCTTGGGGTAATAAGTTTGGACAGTGTTTGAAGTGTGTGACAGAAAGAGTTGAGTTCATTTAGGACAGTCTGTTAAAGCAGCATAACCATTTTCTCAGAATAGGGAAATTATTAGAGTTATGCTTCTCTGATTCTTGAAGAATAGTGGTGTTAAATTGGAAAAAATAGTCAAAAAGGAATTATTGTTCATGATATTGCAGTTAAAATACAGACTATAAACTATTAAATACAATTTCACAGTTTTTAATCATTGTTAGTGCAGAGTCTTGGATAACTCTTTGCTGTCTCGTTATGCCTTTGTGAGATTAAGGCCTCAATGATGTTTAACCCTCTATCATATTGAAATGCCTCAAAAGGTTTTTAAGAATATATACAAGATTTTGAAACTTCACAAGTTTGCTTTTGGGTTTGGTTTTTAAAAAATGTTTCTCACTAACCTGCCATTTCTGACAATTTCAGGAAGTTCATGAATACCAATTTAGTGACTTCATCAGAAATATCCTGATTTCTTTCCAGGAAGTCACAGTAGCAATGATATAATAGTTGAACAGAAAGGTTTGGATGCACAATAATCAAGTAATGTGAAACACAAAGGTTTTAATGACATTTCCAAAATTATTTCTTTCTCCAAACATTTCTAGAGAAAATGGAGGGGATTTTTTCAAGGGAAAAATGCTTCAAAGAATATTTTTCCTTTTCAAGAATTGTGTATTAGGAAAATATTTTAGAATTATAAACAGAAGTTTTAAACAAGAAAAACTCCAGGTGTTCTTTGAGAATTAAACCAAAATTTCCTGTAAGAAGAAAACACACTATTGTCAAAATTAAAATTTGAACAAAATCAAACATTGATTGGCCCTGTAAAATAAAGCATCACTGTTCTCTACTTGGAAATAATATTACTTTCAAAGAAAGATTTAAATATATTTGAAATACACATTCAAATGCAGACACAGTAGGAATCTGACTCATCAGAGATTTCCCTGTGTGCTGATTCTGTGATGGAAAAAGTGAAGGGAGGAAAATCATTCATTCACACACCCCATAATTCAGCACACAAACCCCAGTACACTCTTCCCAAATCTCAGCAAAGATTTAACAGTGAAATACTGCAGCAAGGTCTCGTGTTACCAGGATTTATTGTTTTCTGAAATACACTACGGAGCATTGACTAGAATGCCAAGAAGTTCAATTAGAAATAAGAGAAAGAAAAGTACACCTGTTGGTTTTGAGGAAAAGCATATTTGGGGATTCAGTTGGCTTTTCAGTGCGCTTATGTCTTGGGGAATTCTGAAATTCCTCCCCACTCTTTAAAAGGGTAATGTTGACCCAAGACAAGTTAATGTTATATTGATATCAGAAAGCTGAAGCTGGTGCTGATTTTGACAATGTGATAAAGGGCTCGCTGAGCACAAGTGGAATGTGGAGGAGGCAGCTTTCCCCTGAGCCAGGGCTGTGCTGTCTGTGTGCTGCATCTGGGAGGAATATCTCAGTATGTCACCTACTTCTTTTCCCAAAGCAATATGTGCCTGATCGTGCAGCCCTTACTGGTATAAATCTGCTCACAGGCCCAGTGCAGGGCCATTCAGTCAGTGAATGCTGCTTGCCTGAACCCCAGCAGTGGCCAGCAAGGGCACCTTTCTCCCCAGTTTCATGCTGAAGCTCATTCCTGTACAGCAGGGCAGGATTAGGCTCAGGGCTAACACCAGCATCACTCTGGAGTCCCACAGGGGCACAGACACAGGAGTCCTCTGTGCCTAAAACCAGGGCACTCTCCGCATCCAAATTCCAAAACATTGCCTCAATCAGGATATTGCCTACCTTCCTTTCAAGTGCCCAGCTCAAAACTCCCTGCTGGAATGGGCACTCCAGCCAAGCTCAGCGCTTGACTGACAGAGCCAATTGATCAGCAAAGTTGCATCTGGCCCTGGCTTTTATTTGGGAGAAAGCTGGGATTTGCCTGTGTCATCCACCTGAGGATTTACATGCTGCAGCATCACTAACAGCTGTAAATGGAGACACAGATTTCCTCGTGGTGTGAACATCAGTGTGTATCATGTGAGATGTGAATGCCATGCTATATTAGACGAAGATTGCCTGGTCCATGAAAGAGGAAGGGACTGTGGCAACGTGGAGCTAAAATTACTTGTGGCAATTTCTTATCCAAATCGAGATTTTTCCCTAGGCTCCATAACCCAGCTGCTTGCTTATTCCATCACTGCTGAAGATGTTAACTGCACAGCATAACAGCCTTATATAAATGCTGCTTATTTTCCAAAAGCTGAGCATACAATGAACAATGTGCAGGGGCAGTGAGGGTGGCTTCACTACTGCAGAAAATTTGCTGAATCAATTTCTGCTGAGACAGATTTATGCATACGGCTGGTATATCAATTTATTTTGGATCCTTTCTGGATTCACAGGGCAATTATAAGAGATGCAGAGAAAGAATTTAGGTTATCTCAACAGTCAGGAATAATAACACCAGATGTGATATTACAGATAAATGTTACTACAGCAGATTCCTCTTTTTTTAGCAACTGTCCCCAAAGTTTTGCACTTAGAGAGGATGTGGGTCTCAAATAGAACAAATAAACAGTATGTGTAGCTCCCTTACACATTTATTTGTGGCCTTTAAATCAGTGACTGGTGACAAACCCATTCCATTTGGCCAGGAGGCATGGGACAATGTATGGAATTTTAAATGTTTTAGACACTTGGGAAAAAAATTATATCCTCAAGGAAAACCAAAGTAAAAGTGGACAGGGACTGTCCTGCTGAAAAATAAAAAAAAAAAAATGAAAAAAAGAAAAAAAGGCTTAAATAATTTTGAGTTGGTAACCAGTTTCAAACAGTTTCTTGTTACCTGTTTGTTAATCTGAAAACCAGAACTAAAAACTATTCTAAAATCAGTTCAGGATTTTGCTAACTGGAGGCTTCTCGCAGGACCTGATTTTGAGGAGATGAATGGACATTCAGCGTTTTCTCTGTCTCCTCAACACTCTCAAACCAGTAATCAATAAACAGAAAAGGCTGTTTATGTCTTTATACCATTTTCTGAAGACTGCCTTTGTATTGAAGGTATCTTTCTACATAGATATGTGCCAGGAAATAAAATATACCCACTAAAAACCTCCTGCCTAGGACTTGATCCTGGTTCATCACCAGCCATAGTGTGGTGTGTTGTCACTAGGTAAGCTTGGACAGCCTGCACTGCCTGTGGCTTATTTTGTGATACATTTGTTAAAATGCACGGGGTGGTGTTTTCCCAGACACCCTGGCAGTTTAGAGGAGTGGCAAATTTTGTCCTTTACATCTGGTTAAGTGGAAATAAAAAATGGTGTTGGTTTGCAACAAGAAAAGGGCACAAAAACGTTCCTGTAGCACAGCACTTGCAGCAATCTAATAACAAACCTTGTGGAAGATGTTAATATTGCAGGAATTTAATTTTGTTTATCCGGGGCCGAATATGCATTAATTGCCTATTTAATCATGTTTATAATTAAACTCGTTATAACAATGATTCACGCATCAGCTTCTCTAATTACACAGGCAGGACAGTATTATTTCCTCCTTACTGTTCTCTCATTTAGGCTGGAGATGCCTGGTGTCACCTACAGGCTGATACTTCCTATGAAAGGGTGAGTGTGGATGGGGGAAAGTTGTTCTCTGAGGAGAGAAGCTCTGCTATGACTGCTCCAGTTGTTTGTTTATTTAATTGGCTCGTTAAAAAAAATGTTGTTCTTGTATTTACCCTTCCTGTTCCTTTAAAGCTTTCAGCCTAACGTGAAAGTGAGGAGGTGTTTGGCCCCCCTGGCCAGCAGCACAGCTCCAGCCAGGTGTCACTGTGTGTGGCACAGCTCCTGACATCAAAACTCATCCCCACTCTGTGTGCAGTGATTGCTTTGGGATTCAGGCCCTGGAAGGGGACAGGGGCTGGGGACTGAGGATGTCTGAGCATTGCCAGTGACCTGTGCAGAGACCAAGGGGAGCTTTAGGCACAGGGGCTCGGAGCGGTGTCGTGTTGGTGACAGGAGCTTCTTGGCAAAGTGTCTGCAGCTCAGCACGGAGGGGACTGGGGACCCGAGAGGGTCCAACACAATATTTTCTTCTTGTTAGATAGAATTACGTGATTCATATCAACTAAAAGCATTTGGTTTTATTCCGGCTCCACTTTCAAGCATTTTGCAAAGGAGTTCAGAATCATTATCCCTAATTTGCAAACCAGGAGGGTAAAGTTGAGACAGCAAATACACCTAGTCCAGAGTCAGACAATGGGAGGGCACTGAAAGCTGATTCTCTGAGATCAACCAGGTCTCTTATTCACTGAACAGCCCACTTGAAGCAAGATTATCTTTCTTTTTTATCTTTTTTTTTTTTTAGTTTCCATTTTTAAACAGATAAAAAAATTAAAGAACTGGGCAGTGCAGTGCTGGTTCTTTCACTGAGCACAAGAGGTTCAGTTCTTGCAAGAGACAGTTTAAAATATCTGGCTACAGATACATGATTACTACTCCTCCAATATTACTTGCACATCACAGTTAAAATTCTGGAAGATAAACTCAGGAACCATATTTTCAGCAGTCTAACAGCACTGTCATAAAAATTCACAGCAGGCTGAAAATATCTCAGCTCAGGAGCTAATTACTTTAAAACTTTTTTTTTTTTTTTCTGGAAAAATCTTGTTTTCCCCTTGAGGCAGTGAGTTAGAAAGTGTATCCTTGTTTAAGTCTCCACGCCCCCCTTCCCTCATCTGCTACAACTGAAAAACAGCTCTGTTATTTAGTTAAAACAATTGCAGACAAATTGAATCTGTAATGAGGATCAATTACTATTGGTATCTTTGAATGTTTTTACATAATTAAGTTCTAGACTTTCCCAAGCAGGTCTGGCTGCATAGGAATTAGAGATGAGGATTTGAGACATCACATGAGGCTGCCACAGTGCAGTGCAAAATGTGGAGCACTGGAAAAGCTCTGGGTGCTTTTTTTATTCCTCTGAGTTACAGAAATGCTCCAACCCTTTCCTGAAGATCTAGGCCTTTGTTTTGGGGTCTGGGTGAGTCTATCAATCAATGCTCAAAAATGCTTTGATCTACAAAAGAGACTTTTGTAATTTACTATTGGCAGGAGTGTGGCTGCACGGCTTCAAACTCAGCAAGGTCGTGATTGAAACTTTTCATAGCAAGACTGTGAGATCTGTGTAGACATGAAATTTTATTGCAGCTTTTTATTGCTTCATCAGAGATGCAGATAGTTGGGAAACTACTTCAATTTTCCTTACCCAATTGCTAAAGATGCTTTCTCTCTAAGTTTGGATACAAGAAGACCATTTCTGTGGGCTGACTTCCACTGGGCTGGTGCTCCCTGACCTCAGCAAATGATCAACTGGCTCATTAAGAAAGCCTTCCCTAGAACAAAAGTCAGGGTTGATCACTTGTTGAGGAAATTAGCTCCCTTTACAGCAGGCTGCAAGAAAAATGCTCAAAGATCTGAGAAGCAGGAAGCAGAATAATGGAATAACATCTTAAAAATTCTTCTGTCCTGTGAAACAGTGGTACCAGCTGAACACCCTGGGTTTGTTGGGTGCAAGTCACTGTTTGTCTTGCATTTGGCCCAGGAAGCTCTCAGAGCATCATGCCTGTTCTGCTATCTAGTGGCTATTCTTAAAAATACATCCAGTGCCACACAGTCTGAAAAAAAATTAATCCTGCTTTTCCCCTCCTCCTTTATCGTATAACCTGTTCAATTATATTGTCTTTTCTTGTCTCAATTCCTATCTACAATTATACCTCCCCAAAGCAGCTATTGTATAACCTGTGGGTCTTGGATTAAGTTCAGTAGTCTAGTTGACCCTCCTCCTGACCTTCACTTAATTAAATACAGGATTAAGCCCAAGACGTTTGCAACTCAAATCTCAGGTTAAAGCAGGGGGAGTTCAGAGCGCTGGCAATGAACTGTCTGATGCTCATGAATGAGCTCACCTGGCCTTGTAAAACAGCAGAAAGTGCCTGTTGCTTTGAAAGGGCAACTGGGTTTAACTCTTTCATGGTGAACCTCTCGCTGCCTGTGCATGGAGATGTGTGGGAGAAGTGGGAGAATGGGAGAGGTGCTGTTGAACAGCACAGGGCTCGGACAGAGGAGCTGCCTCCCCTGAATCCTGGTAAAAATGGGAAAGACAAAGTCTCACCAACAGTTTGGGAGAAGTTCGGTGTCAGAGAGGCTGTTAAGGGCTCTGAGTGCTGCCCCAGTGACCTGAGGAGGTTTTCAATAATGTTACTCAGCACATTGTTTCCCTCCTCCAGTTTTCTGCTGCCAGGTCTCGGGATCAGCCCCCAGCAGATAATCAGCATTTCTTTGAACCTCACACGGGAGCATGGATTGTCTCTTTTGCTGTCAGAAACATGGACTAGTTAAATCTAAAATAAGTCATAAATCAGCAAAAGAGGGCATCTAATTATAAAAATGAGGTGTATATAAACCAATTCTCTCTTCTGTAAGCACAAAAATGAGTATTCTCCTCACAAAAAAAAAGTTACATATGTTTAACCTTGGAAAGAGAGCATTCATGTTTGACTGAAATAAAACAGAATAACAGCCTTGGGTATGCTGGGAGTCCCTGCATTCGTTTCTGAACCATCCTGTGTCATCTCTGGGGGTATTAGGATGCAAGGAGTAGCGCAGGTTAGAGCTGTGGGTGCAGGGACACGTTTTCATACAGCTGAGCTTTCCTAGAGCAGTTGTGTGCATATTCTCCAAAGCTTTCTTCCAGAACCTGAGTTACCAGAACCTGAGTTACCAGAATCGGTGTCTTCTCCTATATTTGTGTATTAAAGGAAAGAGAAACAACCCCATGCTGGGCCAAATCTCTAGACAGTGTAAATCAAAGGAGAAAATGGATCAAACCTGATTTCCACTACCTGTTCTCCTAAGCTGGGGCACTTGCAAACTGCCTGTTAAATTGTACAGAGCAAATCTAAAACCTCCACTTAACAGGGACAATACAGATGTTATGTTCTGTACATTTCCCGTCATGTCTGGCCATACATGGGAATTTTGAGAAAGAATATTGCATTATTACCGTTAAGGGACTTTTTTGAGAGTAGGCTGTATAGGATGCAGAACTTAATTGAGCTTTAAAGTGCACACAGGGAATCCTGCTGTGTTCCAATAGTCAGAGTGTGAGGGGGAAATCTGGAAACAGTCAGGAGACAAGGTCCCAGCCTGCAAAAACTTCTGTTTTAAGCAAGTGGGTAATTCCTATTGAAGTTTGAGTTTGTACTTGAACATTTTACACATCTAATGACAAAACATCTCTCCCTTTGCTAGCCCAAACAGAAATAAAGGGAAAAAGACTGAAAAAAAATCAAGGGTTATTAGATAAAAGTGTGTTTAGTTTGCATCCTCCAATACTTGGCTGCAGATCCTTTATTTCCCAGTGTGAGACAAACACTGAGCTTGGAAATACAGATTCCCTGAAAGATTGTTCAGTGTTTTTCTGCCTATCAGGCTACAATCTCTTCACCATGAACCAAACCCTGCAGGCACAAGGCCCCAGGCATCAGCAGCACTTCTGAAGAGGCTCAGTGAATGCACCAGCCAGTGAAAGAACAATTCCAAACACATTATTCAGGGTGTCTTGTATCATCTCTATAACGTATATTGACATTTTCTTGCTGCTGTCTGCTTTGCAAATGTCATGTCACACAGGATAAAATGAAGAGCAGTACCAGGAAAACCACATAATCTGCCTGGGTCAGGGACTGAGCTCCTGGGAAACCCACAGGAGAACTCTCAGCCTGAACCTTGCCAGGTAATCAGCATTCAGGTACTTCAGGCTCTTAAATCCATGGCATTAGCTGAAGAGCATTTGTCTAAGATGTCCGTTGCTGGTGACAAAGAGTTTGTTTGTTTTTAAAATCTGCTTTAAATCTAATGGGCTACTGAATCTCCCCAAACTCCATTTGACAGTATTATTTTTTCCAGATTAAATTTTTTTAAGAACAAAGGAGCTTGACACCCCATACAATGTGGAATAAAAACTTTGAAAATGAATAAAAAGCAACCCCGTGACTAATACATTCACTGTGTGAAGGAGCAATGGCTTAGTGGATCTGCTATTTCATAGGCAAAAATGCAGAGATTGCCTCTTTTGTCAGTTCATAGATAAAATCCTATTCTTTGTAATCCCTGAAGAAACAAATCAAATAAGCTCTGGCTGAGCTAACCATTTTCAATCCATCAAAGCAATCAAATTCTGTTTACCTGAATCAGAATGATTTCTAAAATGTTATTAAAAAGTAAAATGGAGTTTAACTATTCCAAAAAACTGAAAATGATGTGCAAACACAAAAGGGATAAGATTTCAGTAATTATGTAGACACAAAGTCGGTGCCATCATTTGTACCACAATACAATGTAGCCATGGCATATAAAGATAAAGCTTCCTTTGTCTAACATTACTGCTGCAAGTGATGCATAAACATAATTAATGTAAGAAGTCTTCAAAGGGGCGAGTATTCATTTAGTCAGTTAGTTTTATTGCTCTTCCAGGCAAACAAAAGTTTTATAATTTAATAAACCAATTAACTGATTATATATTTCACCCAAAATATTTGTATATCGCACATTACTATCATTTCACCAATTGCCGTGGTTTCTCACACCACAGAGCCAGCGTGTGGTGCTACAGTTAAAGCATTGCATTTAATGTTCACTTGCTTTGCCCATTACTCTGGAATGAATGCCATGAGAGGCTTCTGCCTGCCTAGATTCCCTAAATTCAGCATCAGAGTTCATCCAAACCCTATCCTGTAGGATCTCTGAAATGAAATCCTTATGCTGGTGCTCTGTCATGATCTTTGAACTGATTAACATGAAAAATAATTTTTTTTGTTTGGCTTTTATTTCATATATACATTTAGGAAAGTTCTTCGTTAGATTTTTGCCTTCACTCTACAATTAAAAAATAGCTTTGCTTCTTTAATTGCTGAGGTGTAATTGAGACTGTGACATCTGCCATTGCACTTCTGTGCTCTGTCAAAATACAGTCCTAAATTTGTCAAAGCTATGACACAAAAATTATGTCCTTGTTCAGTGTGGAACCAAACCTCATCTGATATTTATTTCATTGCATAATGAGAGGCAGCATATGCCAGTGGTTAGCATGAGACTGAAAGTGGGAACTCAGCCATCTGTTTCCAGCAAAAACAGTGCCTGCATGTTTCTGGAAAAATTTCATCCCTCTTGTGCCTCAGTTTCTCAAGGAAAATTATGGATAAATTGTTCTGCACCTTCTTAGAATACGAGAGTCATTCACACTGCACTGACACGGCCAAGGAGGAGCAGAAAGGGCTCATTCACTAAATCATGTTTGACCAAGGCATATTCTGCCCCATGATACAGCCCTGCTCCCAGTTCCATGGAATTCTGGAGCCAATGGATCACCATCCATGGAAGTTCAGTGGGCAAAATATTCAGGCAGTGAAACTGTCCTAGAGGTGGTAATTTAATCCCTCTTTCTGGCCTTTGAAAATCAGCAGTGAGTTTTAGTTCAGAAACTTCCATTTTGTGAAGAAATACAATTCCTAGAAACTTTGGAATCTGCAGGGCCTCCCTAGGCCCTCCCTGGATGAGTCAGAACCCTTCACTGCCTCTGTTTCTTCTCAAACCTTCATTGTTTTTCAGTGTGTCTGGAGGAACCAAGAAGCAGTTAGTCCAGCTGCACATTTTTTTCCAATGCCCTTCTTTGTGTGTGTGTCTTGTTTTTTAAAGATAAAATTACTATTTCTGCAATTATTGGCAGTAAGAGGCAAAATTATCGTATTCACAAAAAAAGAAAAAAAAATTCCACAATATAAACCTCCACAACTCTTTATACTTTGTCTTTGCAACTGGTAGTTTAACTTTTACATTTCACTTTCCCATGCAGCAAGGTGCTCAGCTGCACTGATACATTTTAAGTAATGAGGAATTCACCAAAATGTGCAGTGCTGTCCCTCTCATATACACATGCACAACCACACACACACACAAAATACTCAGAACATTAAAGAAAGCTGTTAAGCTAATCTGGTGCATCTAAATGGGCAATATATATTGAATCCATGCTCCATTGATCATAATTATTGCGGTGCCCTTTATCAAGTAACCATCTTAAACCATTATTTAGAGATCATTTTGCTTTCCATTACTGTCACCATATTGCAGAATTTGCTAGGAACTGGCGGCTGTGTGATAGAGGGGTGTGCAGCTGTATTAGTCTGGAATCTGCTCCCGTTATCCAACAATGTTTCTAAAATGAGAGACTTAGCGCCGTGTTCACACAACTTTTGGACAGCCTTTAACTTCATCCTGGACTGACAGGTCACTCACATAAGCTTTGTTTACCACACAACTCCTTCCCAACTCAGATTCTTTGCGTATTTCCTTTAAAAGTAAATAGTCCTTTTTGTGAAAGCACAGCCTGGATGTATTGAAGAGCATTTCTTAAGATGTAACCGAGAGTTACTAAATGGCTGCACTACTCCTCTGTGTGTTTGAAATGTTTTATGGACCTCCACAAAATCATGATTACTCTTTAGGTTATGTAAAAGAGAAAAGAGCAGTATTTTATTCTCAGCTGGCCCTCTCAAACCGTGTGTCACACGAACAATAACATAGTTGCACAAAACTCAGTCTAGGAACATCTGAAGCTAAATTCAAAGTACAGTATTTTCACAAGTACTCAGAAAACACCTGGCTTGTTTGCCTTGTAAGAAGATTAGGGGAACACAGTGAGAAAGAGGAAAACATGGTTCTTAATGAGACCAGCATCATTTTAGACTGAATCCCTATCCCAAGCCTCTCAAAGTAATGCACCTGGCATGTGCTGCATGCTGTGATATTAATAGATGTATCAGGAACACAGGTGTTTAAGCTGATATTTGCCAGTTTAACCAGGTGGTAAGGAGATTTTAATGTCTCACAAAAGTAAGAGGATGGAAAAACAGAAGTTTCAGACACTCATCATCAGTGTTAGACTATGAAATGGTACTAAACATGTTGGATATAACTAAATCAGCATTAATCTTCTGACTTACAGCGAGGTGCGCAGCATATTAAGAGATCAGTTCGACTCTTGATCAGAGTTTGTCCCAGACCTTAACACTGGAGTGTGGGAGTCCTTATGAGCAGGCTGGATACTCAGGAACCCTTGGTTTATCACAACCCAAGTGACCTCTGGAAAAAATCATGTAACCTTTCAAAGCTTTTTCTTTTTCCTATCTGTAAAATGAAGATAATAACCCTTCCTAATCTCAGGACTTGTGAGACTTTAATTGATTATTAGCATTTGTATAATCATTTTGAGCTCCAGAGGATGTATATGCAGTGCATATTTAATGTAACAGGTAAACATCCTGCTCAGCCATGGGGACAGCCATCAAATCTTATCTCACTGGGGCTTAAGGTCAAAGGCAGAGAGAAGGCACCTGAACGTGATAAGGGCTGAAGTGTTACAGGAGAACTACTTATGTTCTGAAGAAGTCACCTCTATCACTTTCTTCTTGCCTCTAATCTGCTCTCAGATGCTGTGTCTGCTGCTATCAGGCTATGATCTCTCTCTTTCTCCATGCCTGAGGAAGAGCATATTGACTGAACTGGGTAGGCAAGCCAGCGGAGAAAATGCTTAGTGCCTTCACAGACAACAGCAGCTGTGAGTTTGCTTACTTCTTGTCTCTGTCAAGCCTCTTCCAGCCTCCTTAGCCCATTAAAAGCCCCAGTGGAGGAAAGAAAAGAAATGAAATGAATTTGACTGACCAAACTCTAATATTCCTCAGAGAGCAGGTAAGCTGTTTCAGTGTTCAGACCGCTCATGGACAAAGATGTGCAACCAAATTTGTGATAAAATTTCAAAGCTTTGTTACTCTGCAGCCACCCTGGGTGTACATTACACAGTAATGGCATAACTGCGAGCAGGATGAAGTACCTTCTGTTCATGCAAGGTTCTAACAGAGGTACTTGGGTGCTAACAGAATTGTTTGCAGCATGGGATGCTCTACAACTGGCATCTGGAGATCTGAAGTATTTTTCCAGTTGCTGTGGCTGTGGAAGTCAGTAGAGCAACCCCTAAGGACCTATGAAGGAGAAATTGTGAGGTCTAGGATCAGGTGTGATCGATGGTTTTAGGTCAAGTAGAACAGAGTTCATGTCAATTCAGGTCTCACATATGTTTGATCATTGCTTTCGTGTACTTTATTTTCAACTCCATCCAAAACTGCATTGTCTATAAATATTCTTCTGCTGCAGTGGACTGGGAAGTACCACCCACCCATTGTGACTGTACAGAAGAAAGGGAATATGGACAACTCAGAGTGAACTGTTACCTGTGTGAGAATATAGCAAAATGCAGTTCTGTCCCCTGAAGGCTAAAGGCCAGGGTTCACAGACATAGATGAGCAGCTTTGCTAGACCATTGGTCTCTTCTGTTACACTGCCCAGCTTGCAGAGCTTTTAACCCAGGACTTTGCAGTTGTTTCAGTGCCTTCCACAATAATTCCTCCACAGGGACTCTGTCTGCAGCATCTCTGTCTCGTTAGAGCAAAATATATCTTTTACCATGTACATAAGTATGGCTTCGCTCCAGATGGGGCATGAGTTACCGTCAACAACTTTCTCCTGAAAACTTTGCTGACAGAATATGATTCAGAGAGATGTTTTGTACAAACTCTCATTTTTCTCCACTGTAATGGTGATCAGGATGATTAGTCAGGAAAGAGTATTAATTAATATAAGGATTCCTGTGAGGGAGTGTGCCTCATTATGCAACACAGTGCTATATTCAATGATTTCTGCCTGCCTAGGTTAGGCAAAGCCCTGCTAATTTCCATTTTCATCTGGATATTACATAATGCAGTTCCCAATTTTGCAGTTCAAAACATTCCTACTTAATTTGAACTTAGTTGTCTTTAGCAGTGTAAAATATGTTTGCCTTTCTTCTTCCATCCTTTAGAAAGGGAGTGTCCTTGAAAATATCAAGGAGACAGAAAAGGCAAACCTGGTTCTGCCCTGTGTGAATCTGTTGCTCAGTTTATTGGTTCTTTACCAACCCAAGACATTCCAGGATACTCTGTAAACTGATTTGCAAGCAAAACTACTCTGTCTTTGCCAGTGTTGCCTATTTTAAGCAGTCTTTGGAGGCCTTACTCATGGTCACATCTAGGTACCCTGTGTCTGTGAAAGCATCACACCTCTAAACATAAAATATAAACTTGTTTGTGAACAAACAACTCAACTACCCTACAAAAAAGAGAAAAATCAGAGCATTTATGCAGTAGGGTGGGGAGAATCTGAAGAACAATCATATTGACCTTGAAAATATGACTCAAAATGTACCCTGGATACTGAGCAGCCAACCTTGACCGTGTTGCTTTAAACTTCCTTGAGGTTAACAATAAAATTCAAATTAAGGTCTTTATTCTGCCCCCAGATTGGTGTTTGCAGATTGCTGCTTATCAGGTTACATCAACCCCTGCTCTGCCACGCCACGCAGCAGATTCTACAAGGTGTAGTGTTGATGGACGGGAACAGCCCCTTGAGGCTCAGCTCACGTGAGTCATTAGAGAAAGATTTATTTCTCCTTCACTTAACAACAAAGGAGGCTTCCCACATGTGATTTTAAAAGTGTTTACATTGAATGTATTGACTAAGTTTGATTAAGTAATTGAAGTCGCATAATTAATACCATTAAGAAAGATTAATGATTTCTTGAAGCGATAAAAAAAATTATGTCTTCTGAAATAAAGTTACATATGTAAGGTAAAAATAAAAGAATGCAGTCAGTATCACAGGTAAAGCAAAGTAAAAAACCCAAAGTGACTATATACTTCCCAGCAAATACATAGCTTGTGTTTTTAAATTTTTTCTCCAAAGCTAAGCTGTTTCTTCTTGTCAAAGTATAAGTCAATTATACTGTAGCACAGAAAGAAATCTGCAGTATTTTACTGTCATTGTTGGTAATTTGTCCCTTAGGGTGTTAGTATTCATACATAATTGCATATTGTCTCTCCCTGTAACATTTTCTACTTTCTTTCTCTGTTAGAACAACATAAGAATTATTGCATCCATGGGTTTTAGCAAATTATCCAGCTAACTTGATTTACATTCTATTCACAAACAGAATTACAGAAGGGAAAAATAAATTGGCTTTGTTTTTTTCCTTAGCTATCATTTGGCCCTGAAAGATTAGAGTTTGTTGGGGTTTTTTTGTTTTTTTTTTTTTTAACTTTGTGTGAGCTTTCTTTAAAAGTATAAACAATGCAGTTGTCTGCAGACCATACCTGGTCTTTGGAAAGAGATTCACTCAGTGATAGCAATATCATCATTTACAATTGTTTTCCCCTATTTTTGCTTCTAAATACCGGAGATGGTAGCACCATGCAAAATTCCCATTCTTTTAAATATGGATGCTGTAGTGAATATGCTGTCCTAAGCTTTGGCAGATTTCTCATCTGAACAGACTTCAGGATGGATGCAGCAGCGACAAGTCCCTGCTGGATCATAATTCAGGGGCCTCCTTGGTTCCCAGAGCTTCCAAACCCTGCAGTAACCAGTCACCAACAAGCAATTCTCTTAGTGAAATCTTCTGAGGATTCTGAGATTATCCAGGATAGTAAACAGGCAGGTTAATTGTGAAAACCTGAAGAAGGGCCTTATCAAGGTCTTGAGTGATAGGGCAAGAGAACTGACGTAGAAATTTGATGTAGGTAACTGCATCGTGATGAAAAAGGAGAAATACTTAATTTTGCATGTACCGAAATGAAGTCCTTTTTGTCTGCAAGCATGAGGAACAGTGTTAGGGTTATAATGAGGAGTTCTTCAGACATATCAGCTTAAAGCCAGACCCCAGGCAAAACGATTAACTGGATGTTACGAGGAAAGAAATAGAGAACCACACAGGAAATATAATCATGCCCCTTTGTGGATTCAGGATGTACACAACGGGATGTGTAGACCTGGAGAAGGCCTGAGAAGGGGGACACAGATGGTCACAGCTTTTCAGTGACCTCCATTTGAATGGATGTTGAGCTCAGCCTGGACTGTGTGACCTGTGTAGCCAAAGGGTGGTGACCTTGGCAGGTCTCCTGCCTGAACTGGGAATCTGGAAATCTCAGGAGCAGAGATCTGTGTGTGAACACGAACTGCAGAGCAAGTGCAGACCCATTTGGCACCGCTGCTGCTGCTGAACTGACAGGCAGGAAAAAGAGGAGCCTGGTTGTAATTAACAAAGCAGCTTAACTCCTAATACCTTGGTAATGTCCCTCGTATTGTAGATGAAAGGCTCAATTGGTAATTTGAAATGAGAACAAACACACGGAAAGGATGGCAGCTGTGAGAAAAAGGACATGAAAACAGCAATTTATCCAAAACAGCAAGTTTCTGGATGTGCTTACAGGGTCTTCTGTGGATGCTGGAATCTGCTTTTGCAACTGCTTTTCACAGCCTAAGGCAGGTGAAATGAAGTTTTGTGCAAGTCTTGCTCAGCAACTCCCAGAGCAGTTCAGACAGGATTTTACCATTATGGAAGCACCACAAAGTAAACCACATGCACACAAAAACCAAACAAAAACCCAATCAAAACAAAACCCAAACAAAACCAAGGTTTTGAAGGGTTTTTAGAGTATACATCTGCATCAATCAGAAAAATTAATAAGAATACAACTCTTCTCTCGGAAATGAAAAAAAAAATTAACACATTTTCAGTAGGTAGTTGTACTGGGGGAAAAATGCCTTTGCCAAACAGAAACCTCACAAAACTCTAAGCAGGAAATATTTCTTTTAGACTCAGAGGATGTCTATACAGAGTTGCTTTGCTTTACTGCATTGAAATTGTATTGTATTGGTATTTCAGACTCCACTACTTCTTATTGCTCCAAATGGTGGTGATATCATTGCAAAGTAGCAAAACAGGTTGGGGAGATGAGCAGCCAAGCAGACCTAAGCACAAAAAATGTAGGATCCCTTAGGAAGACCCCTCATTTCCCAGTGGAGCTGACATTCCAGGAGACCAGTGGATCCCACTGTGATGCAAAAGTCCCAGGCTGTGTCCTCACCCTGTTGATTTGGCTGCACGCACTGAACCTTTCTTAACAGGGACTGACACTGGGCAGCAAATGTACTGACAGATCCCGGGGATCTCGTTGAGTGAGATGAAGCAAAGCTGATGACATGACACATTTCCATTTTGTGTTTGGTTGCCATTCTTTGAACATGAGACTAGGGAATTCCCTTTACGAAGAATTGCTTTATACAGAGGAAAAAAAAAATGTTTTCATGTGTCACAGATGTAATTTTTGGGGGCAATACATCAATCTTCTAATAACTCTAGAGTATAGTAAGTGTGAATCCCACCTCATGGATGCTGTTGACCAGCACAGCCATATCATAGTTATCATAGGTGAACCAGAGAAGTGTTTCCTGAGGTAGGAAAACAATGAGTCTGACAGATAATTCTTTCCCAGATATCAATCAAGAAATCATTTCTTTTAAAAGATTATTTTTTTTTCCATTTTGAAATCCAGATGATGAATTTTCCAGCATTCCAATTCTCTCTCTGCCAGAGTTCCTACTCCCGTGGCTTAGTGGCTCTTTGTATTCATTGCCCATACAGCATGGGCTGTGTTTGCTTAGCTCTCCTCCTCCTCTTCCACTTCTCATGAATAACAAAACCACAGGAACAGGCTGAATGTCTTTGGAATCATTCAGGTAGCAGATGAACTTTGAGTGTTGACTTTTTCACCCTCACAGGCATTGTCCATTTACTTTCTTCTTATATCCCTGCTCTAATTTGTACAAAGCTATTTGTGATTAGCTGGCATTTACAACCAGGTATTGATTTTTTTATTAATTTATAAAGAGTTCAAACAAACAGTGGTAGTCAATTCTAGGAATAATCCCCCAGGAGGTTAGGAAAGATACAGACAAGTGCACAATCTATAGGCATTGCACAGTGCATTAATGGGGTAAGATTTCAGATGTCTGTGTATACATTCACAATATCCCTTTGTGTTCGGATTGAAGCTGATAAATACAAATGTTAAGGGAACATTTTCAGCAAATGCATCATTTTAAATGAGTCCACCCCACATAAAAAGCAGCATGGCTATTCTTTAAAGATGTGCTGGCAGGTGACAAGGGATTCCCTCCGAACTTAGGCATTTTTGAGGAAAAAGAGGCCTTAATCACACCGAACACCAAATGCCAGAGGCAGAAACAGAACAGGCACTGTGGTGCCTTAACTCAGCAGAAAGGAAGGTACCAGCTGGGAATCCCCCAAGGTGATTCAAGGCTGTTCAGGGATGGGGTGGAACACACCAGTCCAGTGTCCCAGGGGTGGAGCACTGGACACCTTCTGCTGGAGACACGCAGCGTGTGGCTGGGCAGGCTGCAGTAAAGAAAATTTGCATCTATATGGGTCTTTCTGTAAAAACTCCAGAGATATGACAAGATTTCTTTTTCCATGTGTCAAATTTCTCTTACTATGTGTGTATTCATAAGCATTCCCTGGGGATGAGGTATGTCTGCTTTTGTTTTCCAGCAGAACTAAACTTTCTGAAATTGATTGTTTGATTACATGAATGTTTCAGAGGAGAAATATTTCATTTTCCTTAAAAACATCCACATCTACTTTGGAATAGCAGTGGGAAGTGTTTCAGTGGTGTGTTAGCCTGAGTGTTCTTGGGAGATTTCACAGGAATATTCGACTTGAAATGAGGATCATTCCATGCCTCACTGAAAGACAAACTGCACAGGGAATCCTTCTGAATCCACAGATTCTGAATCCATGGATTCCAGCTGGCTGTGAAAGGAAAGCACCTCGTTTTTCATAGCCTCTTCCTACTGCCCTCTCCTGCAGGCTTGACAAATTAGGTGCACTGATAAAAAGTAGCAGTGCCTTATGCAATGAAATGTCCTGTGAATATAGGAGCAGAATGCTTGCAAATGATTGTGAGAATCATCTGAACTAAATAAAAACCACCATCAGATAGCCTTCAGTGACGTGTTGGGGAATGTTATTAGTCAGAGTCCAGCAGTCGTGTGGTATTTAGAATCCTCTGGCATTTCAGTGACCTTTTATAAGGCAGATTGCATGGAACAATTAATTTATTTCATGACCATCCCATTGTATCCATGATAAAAAATGTTAGTCAAAACCAGGTGTCCGGATCAGAGCCACGTATTGCATTTCAAAACCCATTGAGTGGAAGCTAATTTCAGCAATTTGCATGAGAGCCTTTTGCTATCACTTCTACCACAGTATCAGTGTCAGCTCAATTTTCAGAGCAGCTGTAGCTCAAACACTGACCTGCTGCCTATTACAGTAGTGTAATGAAGTGCAATGGACTCGTAATTATTCTACATTACTGTAGATCAAGTAACATGCAGCTTTCAGTTATCACAATGGAATCCCAGTTCTTGCTCAAAATGAGAAAACTGACCATGAAGTTGATTTGAGGGTGTCATCAAAAATTACTTTCAGAGCCTGCAAATGTACTACTTATTTCTCAGATAGCATCTGACATTGCTGTGCAAATGTCCCAGAGTCACTGCATACTTGAATAAACTAGTTTCAAATAACTAAGTGAGGAGTTCTATCTGAGAGGCAGGAGTAAATTGAGATGGGATGTTCTTAAAATTTCTGGTAATGCAATTGCATTAGGCAAATGATTTCAATGTCTCCTTTCTAGCACCATCTGTGAAACATCCGAACAACTTCTTCATGAAATCATGGGGATTTTTTCTTTTCTGTTGCTGCAAATGAAATATTGAGCATTGTGAATTTGACTTAAAAGTGTAGCAAATTGCTCACTACCTGCCTGTACAATCGTGACCTCAGCCTGCCCCAGTCGTATTTCTTCCAAAGAATGAGCCATGATTGTCATAACCTCGACACTAAAATCTATTCCTTCCCCAACCCTCTTGATACGACGGTCTCAAAACCTGCATTTAGCCCTGTCTTTTGGAGGATGAGAACCTTGGAGGCAACTCACAACACAACAACATGGAATATTGTGTGGGACAAGCAGGGGGACAAGGACTTCACAGTAATCAGGTTTTGTCACCCAGCACTGACACATTTCCTTGGAGTGAAAGGATGACAGAGCTCCTCATAAGTAACTTGGATTTTTCTGTGTAGGCAGCAGGCAGAGAGTGTTTGGAAGTGGGCTATTCACATTGATTTTCCAATTTCTTGCTTAGCTAACTATTACCAGTAGTTGCTTAGGAAGTTGTGTTGCTGCAGGTAGAGGTAATTATATCTATTTTAAAGCAAATTTTGAGAAAAGTCTCTTGGCACATCACCTTCAGTATCTGGCATGAAATTTTAGCTCTTCCCTGCCAGAGGTAACAGGATATTAAAATATATGGAACAAGCAGACTGGGAAGTTTAACTGTCAAAAACAGTCAATTGTGTCAGGGGTAAAATCAAATTAAGTTATAAAAAGGTAAAATAATCCCTGCAGAGCAATTTGTTAGAATCTGGGTGGTTTGTTTTGTTGGGTTTTTTTTCCTAGAGTGAGGAGAAAGGGAATGTGGCTTAGATTTTCACTTTCAGCCCACACAGAATTCACACACAGTAATTCAGTTCAGGTAAGATGCAGTACAGGATGTGTGGATGAATACAAGCTCCTTTCTTTGTGACAAAAGGGGGGAGTGCTGGGGTGGAGGGGACAACAGGGTTTAGGGAAAAGTACAAGAAGGCAGAAAACTCAGCAGAAAGTAAAGACTCACAGAATTGTTTGGGTTGGAAGGGCTCTTAAAAATCATCTACTCACAACACCCTGCCATCAGCTTGTTGCTTATGAGAATCCTAATTCCTTCTTCATTTACACAAAGATATGCTTGACAGTGTATCAGAAAAATGCCTTTCAACTACAGAAAATAGAGAGAGGAGCAGTTGATCTCCAGCATACCAGCTGCACATCACATTTATGTGAGAGTTTCAGGCTGCCTACAGCACTCACATTTCCAGGGGATTATAAGACCTGAACTCCCAGTCCTGTGACCCAGCACAATCCTTCCCTGATCCAGCTGATCCTGGTCACAGGTTGAGGAAACCATGAAGCAAGAGCAGCCATGGGCCTGAACTGCAGAAGTGAACATCTCTCAGGACAATCTTTAAAGCATCAGTCTGTCTGTGTGTCCATCTGCTCCTGGCTCTACCCCAAGGTATCACTGTGCAAGGGATCACCGCAGCAGTTAACACTACTACTTGTGAATAAAAGTGAAGGTAAATACTTGGGTAATGCTAGAAAAGAATGGGAATGTGAGGTTACAAATCCACCTCAGACAGGAGGGGTTTTTTCTCCTTTTACATTCATCTTGTATAAGTGATCACCAACAGAATGACTGGGGTGGACTTTAAAGAAAGAGTCCATTTTAATGAGGTATCTTCCTGTTTTCTTCAAATGCAGGGGGGCTTATTTCTACTGTTTTAAAACCTCAGTCCTAATTCTAGATGTACCAATATTCCAGTCAGAGGCACATCAATATGACAAGGCTAATGTTTCCAACCAGAAGAATTTACATATGGAGACTTGACTATTTTCAATAAACAACTCATTAATGAGCCATCAAAACTTGGTTGTAGCAACTATTGCACAACCAGTCACAGTAAAATAGTACTAATCAGAAGAGAAAAGCTATTTTTGCATGTTTCCAGTAAAAGAAAAAAATTCACACTGTAAACTTTGTTACAAAGGCATATTTGCTACCACTTAATATGTATCATTCACTGGCACTAAATTATGATTCTAAATCAGGAGGGTAACAAGGTGTTTTCCTGCATAAGATTTAGCTAAACCTCTGGAGTTTTTAATCTGTTTTCCTAACAAAGTTTACTCAGAAACATCGGCTCTGTTCTGACTGTCTGGAGACCCCAAGTCTCCCTGTGTAAACTGAAAGAGGCTCCCCATGCTGGCTCATGCTTTTATTATGGGAATCGCACTAAATGTGATAATTTTAGAGAAGTGTGTGTTCTCTGTTCCATCAACTCCTAATGGTGCTTCCCTGGCATCAGCAGAATACCAATGAAGAGTTTTGGTCAAACTTTGAGGCCACTCACCACACACAGGAATGGTCTCATCGGGGCCTTGACAGGAGATACACCTAAAATATGGCAAATTGCAATGGACAGTTTTACCTGCCCTTTTTGAGAGAAATGTCTGCCTTCATCTCCTCACAAACTGTGCTCTGAATACAAAAGCTGAGGGTCCAAAGTCAAGCATCTGCCTTTATTTGTATGGCAAAGTTTCTGTTGGGCCATACGGAGCCTGTCATGAGTAAGTCTAGAGGTGCTGTCTCAGGGGGTTGTAGACAGGGGCCAACTTCAGCAATGTCTGGGAGCTCCACATCTCCTAGAGAGCTTGCATGGAGATTTTCATGGTTTTGAGAAAGAAAGCTGAAGGGGTAGGATGACCTTCTAGTGCTCTGATGAAAGCCTCTTTGCAGGTAGTTTAATTCATCATCTTCTATATGCTATCAGGAGAGAGCATTTGAAAATGCACAGATGCATATTCCTTTTTTTTTTGGTCAGTCTCTCTGTTTCTATTGACTTGAATGTGCTAATTCCTATCTGCCAAAAAATTTGGCTCATGAACAAGACATATTTGAAATGTAAATCTCTGATGCAAATAACCAGAGATGATTGGGAATCTTTTATCAGGACGATAAATAAAAATTTTTTAAAAGAGTATTTTTTTCCCCCCAATAAAAAATGCAGTTACTGCCAGATCAGAATTTTCTTTTGGAAAGTTTTTGTTTCACTAAATAGTTGCAATTTCCACAGAAAAATTGAATTAATTGGAGCAGATCCCGGTTCCAGTGCAGCAGTGCCTGGCTCCCATACGCTGCCGAGAAACACATTCCTGATGCAGGACATTTCGGGTTGTTTTATCAGCAACTGGAGTAAAAAAACCCATCAGTTTCAAAAGTGCTGAAAGTTTCATTCTGTTAGAGGAACACCCAAATGAATCTGTTTGTCATTTCCGAACTAGAATTAATGTGGAATTTCCATCCCACACACACAAAAAAAAAAAAAATCTGAATCTAACTTTTAATCCTGTTTTAAATGGAGAGAAAGGCTGAAATACCAACTTTTCTCCTGGGATAGAAATGCTGTGCTTGCTATACTCTGTAAACAATTTTGAATAGGACACTGTTTCAGTGGAGATCACATTCTCAAATGCATGATTTATGGGCTTATGAGGGTATTAATCAAATTAAGTGTCTGTAAGGATTTTTTTCTCACCTGAAGAGTCCATGGCTTTAACATAAACTAGCCTAAACTGG
This sequence comes from Orthonyx spaldingii, assembly GCA_013397795.1. NCBI lineage: Eukaryota > Metazoa > Chordata > Aves > Passeriformes > Orthonychidae > Orthonyx > Orthonyx spaldingii. The sequence continues at coordinate 534,206 of VZTJ01006683.1, forward strand.
CAGAAGGTGAGAGAAATCAACATGACAGAAAAGAGTAAAATAACAAGGCACCTGATAAACGTGAAATTAGCTCCTAAAAAATGTAAAGATAAAAATTGTAAAATGACACTAAATGCTTCGTCTGAGTGAGCAAACTGGCTGCAGCTTTAATGCCGTGTCACTGTCTCCCTTCTCACTGTGTTGTACATTCCCCTCTAGTGGCTGGTAAAAGATTTATGGGAGGAAATTCTTCCGAGAGCTAAAACCAAATTTGCAAAGGGAAATCAAGGGGAATTAAGAGATGTAAATACTTTTAACCACCTAAGCAGGGGGTTCTTAGCTCATGCAGTGACAAAACTCACCCCCCTTGTGCTGCAGGTAGAGACCAAGTTGCTCTTTTGGCCTGAGTAATATTGATTACACCTAGAAAAAAAAAGGCTCTGCTCCATGTTTGGTGTAGTGTGAGGGTGGGAGACAGAATTAGGGTGAAGGAGGAGTTGCAAAATTCTATTTTATATGACTTTGGAAAGTGCTAACTGTTGTTTTTTGTTGGTTTTTTGTTTGGTTGTTTGGGGTTTTTTTTTAATAGAGTTGAGTAGCCTTATGGTAGCTATTGTTCAACTTCCATGGGGGTTTTGTGTGTGCACCTTTATTTGCATAGGTGCTCTGGGTTTGAATTCCATCTGTACCTCCTGGATTTGGGGAATGGGGTCTGAAGTGTGTGTGTTTTCTGATTCTGAGTGAAATTCTCAGAATTTCATTCCCCCTGTTAACTGCCATGGTGCACCTGCCCAAACCAGGGGAAGCAACGACGCAGGGGGAAGTCACAAACTGAGTTCCGTGGCTCTCCAGCTCCTCTGGAGAGAGGGACAGTGTGCAGTCATCTGTGGGATACTTCAAGAATCAATGATCTTTGTTTTGAAAGAGCGCTGATCTCTGGATTAAAGCTCAACTTTGGATTTGCCCTCTGAACCGTGAGCTGCACTGCAGGGAGCACCTGGGACACACTCCCACTGCTCCCTTCTCAGGCCCGGCTCCAGTGCTGCTAAAACTGCAACAGGCAACTTCCAATTTCACCATTTCCTTGGCTACTTGGGGCTTAAATTCACCAATTTTCGCTGCAAAAATTAAATATGCTTTGTCCTCCGTATGACTACAACCTGTGTTGGCACAGGACTGGCAGTGTTTTGGTGCCAGCAGCCAGCAGGTTAAGTGGCAAAGCAGGTTTCTGTAATTCCTCTTAGAGCAAGCAGAGTGAGCCAGGCTCATCAGCAGGAGGATGTCCCTATCACCTTCCAACTGTGTTTTCAAACAACATTTGGGAGTGATTTATGCTGCGCTGTGACACTGGTACCATCTGTTCATCATCGTAAGTATGAATGAAGTGATAATGAAGAAAATGTTCTAAGCAGCTAACAAGATGATTACACTTTAATAACATAATTTTGGCATAATTTGGATCTTCAGCGATCTACAAACACTTCATTTGAAAATCTAAAGGTCTGGAGCCTTCCTGCAGCTACACAGAGCTCTCCTCTGATTTTTTAATATTAGGGGAAGAATAAAATTGATCTTGAAATGTGTCTGAGGTCCTGCCTCACCTGTCTACTGACTCACACTGTCTCCTACACAGCATCTGCTGTTTGCAGACTCTTGATTCATTTCCTTGCCTGCTTCACCTCTGTTTGGATACTTCTCAGAACAAACTCAATATCTTCCCAGGGCAAGAACCACCTATTCCTCCTGCCAGGGGATTCCACCTGACTTACTCACTGTTCTCTTACAGGAAAACAACAGGAACTCTCCCTTCCAAATTTTATCAGGGCCCTTCAGTATTTTTTCAATGGAAAGTAAACTGGAAGGCCAGAGAAAACACAAAAAAGTGGTGACTTTGCATTAGATTCAGTGAAATTTCAGAAGAACAAGAAAAAAAGAAGTTGTTTTTGTTAAATTATTAAAAAATAATTTTAGATTTGTGTTTAAAACTCTTTATTCAAAATGGAAAAATTAAACTCCTTGCTTTAAAGCCAGGGATTGAAATGCATATTTTCTTTTGGGCCTAACAGAAATGTCTCAGTTCAGTGACCAAATGCAGAACTTTGATTTCTCTGCTTGGTTGTTCCAGGAGGGAATATCCTGGCCCTCCACAGCAGCACTAAGTCCTGCAGCACTGGGGTGAGAGGTTATTTTTAAGAGCCCTACTTTTCCAAGCAGACCTGATGAGACAAGTTTGAAGTTTCCTCCATGATGCCGAGTGACCATAACTTTCCCCTGCTTGTGACCCTTCCAGCAAATACTTCTGACACTCAATTTCAGAGTCTCTTGGGGCCATTCAGGTGCTTTCTCCAAGCCCATCTCCCACGTTAGAGGGATGGCCAAAGTAAAACACTGGGGAAAACATTTTGGGATGCACAGATTTGAAGCTTCTGGACAGAACTGAAGGTATCCTGTAACCAGGGGATGGTTTTGCCTCTGTTTGTTCAATCTGTGGCAGGTGAGGGTCTAGAGCTGCAACTTTGCACAGGACTTTTGTTCCTGCTGTGAGTTGTCAGTAACTGGGTGACTGGACCAGGTCTCTGAGATGGTTCAGTTGTTGACTGCAGTGAATCCTGACTGTCCCCCAAGCCTTACGTGCCTCGACACCGTGGTGTGGCAGTGATGCAACTGTGGGAGCAAATGTGCTCAGCAGATTTGGGGCCAAAAAAAAACAACCCCAACAACACATTCCTAGGAGCTCTTGAGCTGATTTCTTATGCTTGCAACAGCATTTCTTTGTTGCTCAAGTAGAAATGCTGTCTAAATATATTGCTTTTTTTCTGGGGTATTTTTTACTAATGGGTAATCTTTTAACAGCTGTATGACATCTTATTACCAGGTTGATATGGCACCTTGCTAGGTGGAAAAATGCTGTTTGTTGGGTTGGAAATACAGCAGCAGAGCTGCCATCCAAGCTGATTTATTGTTGAGTTAGACTCCACTTAGCTGAGGATATGATCAGAGTGACTAACACGAACAAGAAATAGGAAGCATACAGCAGATTCTTATGTTGCCATTTTTCTCTCTTGTGTTTTCATCTTTCTATCAATCTTTTCAAAGTGAATACGCTGAAAAGCAGGGAAGAACCCACATGAAAAGGGGTGGTGCTGAGTGGGGCTTGTGTAACCCTCTGCCTGTAGCTGCTGAGAGGATTCGTGCTTGTTGTACATGACTCATGGAACAGCTATTCCTGCACCAGGTGGTTAAAACTCATCAGTGACGGGTTTCCAAGAAACTCATCCTTAATCTTTCTCACCACACATGTGGATCAATGGATCTGCAAGAGGAATCATGATTCTTGTTTACATTATTTCACGGATTCTGGCACCAATGAAAACAAATTTATCCCCTCTTTGGGCATAAGCATTTGAGAAAAGTACCAAAGTCTGCTCTCATTTATCTACCAAGCTGGAGAACTGCACAGAGGGTGTCCCTTCAGCCCAGAGGAGTCTGAGTGCTCAATGCTCTTGACGCCTTCTGCCTCCACCCATCTGGGACCAGGAGAGACAGGGAATGGCACTGAAGCTACGCCCTACCCTGCTTGCCCTGGGAAATTCCATACAAGGAGGCTGTGCTGTTTTCCACTTGCTTAAGGCCACTACCATATTCCCAAAGTAGAAAGAAAAATATATACGTGTAGATCAAAATCTAGAAGAAAATGTAGGTGACATCCCAGGAAAGGCTGAGGTTCCTGTGTGGAGGCACAGGGTCATAGACACAATCAACTTCCCAGAAAAGGAACAGCATGAAGAGGTGTTAGCAAATACTCCTCAGTGATTTAAGGATGCAGAAAAATAAATGAAAGAACTCTGTAAGACACAACAAATGAGCTTCTGTTGGTGGTGTACAAATATCTGTCCTAATTTATTTTTAATCATTAGAAGGAAAAGAGGGGAAGAAAGAAAGGAGGGGGAGAAAGGGAATAACAGTCTTTGCCAAGTGTTCAGTGATTCCCATGTACCTGATTCCCAGCTGCACCCAGCTCATTATCACTCTTGTGAGTATAACACTTCTCTGCAAGTGCTCCAGCCACTTAGATTTCTGAGGAGGGTTTTTCAACAAGGATGGAATGTTTTAAATGCAATTTAAACAAGCCACTTCATCAACTTATTTATATTAGATAACAATATAAGCAAAGTGAGTGAATTTTCCACACAAAAGTCCTCAGGAAGTCTCTGTAGAAAAGAAAACACCACAAGATCAATCTTTTTGCAGCCACCCCTCTAAATGCTTCTCTTCTGGATGCTGGATCTGTGTCCTCCATGCTCAGAATGGGCATTCAGGACATGTTGGTGGGACAGACCTCGTGGGTGGGGAATTCACTCTTTGTGAGGATTCTTCTGCTCATAGCTATTGACTGCAAATTTCTAGGAGAACGAGTAAAGGGAGTCTGGTAAAAACAAAACAACTTTGATTAATTTTATAAATGTTATTAACATTTTATTAATTTCTAAGAAGATTGTCTCTGGGACAATCTGTCTTTCTACCACACTGTTAAATATGCTCTGAGACCATAGAGAGAATATGCAACAGATCTCTGTACTCAGCTTCCCCCATCCTAAGTACCCAAAGGTCTCAGAAAAAGTTCAAGAAAGAAATCTGAGCAGGTAGAACTACCAAAAAAAGTCAGTAAAAAAAAAAGTTAGCATTTAAAATTATATTTTCAGATCAGAAATAGAAGTAGGAGATGATCCTCGCATTGGGCGAGGAATAGAAAAATAGAGACAGAATTTTTATTTTAATTATTCATCTTACTTAATCTGAGAATTTAAGTTGATCCTCATTTTACAGAAGCTTGTGGAATCCCTAATTTGAGATAAGGTCTGAGTGGGGATCAGAGACCCCAAGCAGAGAAGAGGGCTGATGGACGTTTAAGCTGACAGAAGTATAAAAAGAAACAAATGGGCTTTGCCATTCAGAGAATGTAAGCAAAGACCACAGCTCTGGAGGGAAAACAAGACAAAGTCATAGTAAAACAATTCAGAAACCACAGACTCCACTTCAGGAAATGCAGAGGCAAAGGTGAAGCTTCAAGAGGAGATGGAGTGAAACTAGAGTTTGTTTTCCAGAGGCATCCTGAAAGTGTGCACAGACAAGCACAAACCAGCCACGTTCTGGAATGTTTGTCTTTTTGTCTGTGTAAGAAGCTAAATCCTTACTGCAGATATATATAAAAAAAAGAAATTAAATATGTGTAATTTGCACAGATGAGAAGAATTTGTGGGAAATGTTAAACAGACAGATACATACAGTGATAGAATATTACACTGAGCCCTTTCCTCTTGTGATTCCAACACTGCTGCACAAGCTCACTGCTCAGGAGATCAGGAGCTACAAATTGTGCTAAAAATTCTGAAGAATTAATTTAGAAATGTTACAAACAGCAATATAGACCTTCATTAGAAGCAGTGGGGGATTTCTGAGCTAGATATGGAGAGAAGGTGTCTTCCAGCTGCAGGGTCCTTGGAGCTGTGAAATAGAGCAGGATGTGACAAGTAAAACATACAAGTTCCTTTGAAGATTTGTCAGACAGGGTAGCCCAGCTCAGACTGATTGAGACCTATTGCTATGCGTGGTATATTGTCCCTTCTCTATAATATTTCTTTATTATGAATGACAGCTAAGTCAAATTAGCCTTTTGTGAGATTTAGGGTGAAAAATGTCACTTCCTGTAACATTGCAGCTAAAACTAAATGTCAAATTGAGCTGGTGAGCAGCCTGTGGGAAACTACAGACCAAACACTCCCTCTCCATCACAAGGACCTTGTCTCTGGAGCACGTGGAACAACCTGCTCTTCCATCAGGGGTGTTTCTGTGCTGTAGCCCAGGTTTCTTCTGCATAACTGTGGAGAGTGTGGAGAGTCAATCCCCTCCCCCTGGAGATCCAGGGTGGATCTGTCACTCTCCCTGTGAGCACACATTATCAGTGGCATCATCACACCCAGGACTGGGCCTAAATTCCACCTTTCTGCCACTCTTGTCTCCCCCACACGTAGCATTTGCATTTGTAGAGCAGTAACAGCTGTCAGCCGCTGACGGCCACATCCCAAGCCCCAGCCAGGTCTGTGGTTTCAGAGCTCCATGCACACTTGCCATATGGACAATCCTGCAGTAACGTGTCTCCTAGCCTATCGTGGGCTGGAACTGGAAGTTCATATGGAAATATTTTTTTTGTGTGTGTGCGCCGGTTTTGCCAAACGTCCTGTTTTAATTATTCATCTCGCCTCATGAATAAATGAAAAGGGGAAACATCAAAAGTCGCCAAATACTCTGTGCTGGTCACAAACACTGAAGGTTTCTTTTTAATGTACAATCAGAAAGTTGGATTAAGATTCACTCCTTTGATATGCAGCTGATTATTTTTTTTAATATATAAAAAAGAGAGAAATTCCTGTTTCCTGCAATTAACTGTATTTTTTTTGAAGCGCAACAGGCATAGAGAAATCACATATCTGTGGCGACTCCTTTCAAAGAAAACAATTAGCATCCATATCAAAAAGCTAATTCAGAGAAATTAAAAGAACACATACATCAGTAAAATATAATATTTCCTCTTTAGCACATCTCATTGTGTACAATGTGTCACTGTAAAATTGTTAGGCTTGGAGATAATGAAGAGTGACAGTTGAAGGGTTCAGGGCTTCATATAAGACTTTTGGGTATGTAAAGATTTTAATTGCACATAATTATGAATGTGCAAGTGGAACGATTTAATTTTTTAGCTTTCATGCTATTAGAAGGCTAATAGAACCAATATCAAACTGAGTTAGTTACAGCAGAATTACTAGAAGAAGCTATTTTTTCATTCAGCAATTTAAATTCAATCAAAACAAAAAAAAATTAAAATAGCTCATATGTTTCTCTCTTCTTTTACATTTATACAGTGGTGGCAAGATAAGTGGTGTGTGTTATTAACAGAGAGGAAGAAAATAGTTCTTATAAGATTAGAATATCCTGGAATAATGGCAATGGATAGTGGGGAAGCACAGAAGCAAAGGGACAGCTATAAAGAGAGTAGTTAAAGTAATAAAGTGGTCTGTAAAGTTTGAGACTGACTGTTGGCTAAGGTAACTCTCTATTCTTGCTATAAACACATAAACAAACCCTCTCCCCACCTAAGACAGAAATACTTCTGCTGATAACAAGGAATGAGCTCCTTTCTCTGTCTCTGTGGGGTCTGTGACTGCTGAAAACATACAAACAGCAGGACAAAATATTCCATATAAGCCAGGAAGATGCCTGAACAGGGCCTTGACTCCTTGACTCAGCAACAGTTTTCACCTTGGCAGTGTAAATAAGGACTCTGTGGCAGGGAGTGTTGTCTCCCAGCATCCTGCATGACTGAGAGCACTACCAAGGCTTCCAGGAAAGCTCAGGGTGGGATGAAATAAGGTTTCCCTTGTTTTATCCCTTGTGTTCCCAGCACAGCCCACCTTCTGCAGGGCTCCCCATCTGTACCATTCCCCAGCTGAGCACCCAGCCCTCTCCTGCATCTTCCCTCTGCAGCATCTCCTTTCCAGGTTCCCCTTCTGACTCCTACAGCCACACTTCCGTGGGCATTTCCCTTAATCTGCCTAAATCCAGGCTGTCTCTGACACCTCCCAGCGCTGTGTGCCGAGCTGAGGCTGAGGGGGCTGAGGGCGCTGAGGGCTCTGAGGGGGCTGAGGCGGCTGAGGGGGCTGAGGGAGCTGAGGGGGTGAGGGCGCTGAGGGCTCTGA
>VZTJ01006683.1:542047-561986 GCA_013397795.1 Orthonyx spaldingii
GGGCTGAGGGAGCTGAGGGGGCTGAGGGCGCTGAGGGAGCTGAGGGCGCTGAGGGGGCTGAGGGCGCTGAGGTGCTGGGGTCCCACCCATGCCCTGTCGTGCGAGCTCCTGTTCTTCCCCCACAGCTGTCACACAGCCTGCCCAGCCAGGGGCCGGAGGGCAGGAAGAGCAGCTATCAGCAGAGGGGAGGGAGAGGAAACAGTGTCCAGACACTCTGCATTTTCTGTGTCACAACCAAGCGCTCCGGTTCTGCACCGCTTCTGCGTTCCCCGTAGCGTCCCTTAGAGCAGGGCCAGAAAATGATTTTCTATCTTCCTCTAAACCCCATTTAAGTCCATCTTTCAGCAGTAATTAGAAGTCTGTTGGTGTTAGGATCTCTTTGCAGATCTTGGACCTTTTCAATTAATTTTAATCAGGTTCATTAGCACTTTTTTTAATGTGTAAGAAATGGGCAAATACATAACTGAAGAGCCACTTACCTTTTAATGAAGGTAACAAATATGCAATTAAAAAAGCTCTGTCTTTCAGCAACTTTGCAGTAAATTAACTTGTTTTGTCATTATTGTGCATGTAGAATGTCACTTACTCTGGAGTTTTGACATAAAATTCTTTATCATTGGCAGAATTAGTGAGTAACACTAAGAACTAGGAAATTACAATTAGTTCATGAATTAGGTGGGATATACAATGTGTTAATTATTGAGGGACCAAACTTCATGCAATTAAAATTTAAAATCAAGATAAGAATAATGTATTATTAGGCATCTGAGTATTTAATGAAGTTGCAAATGATTACCAAATTTTATAAATTAATTCTAAGGTTCCTTGACTATTCTTAGAAAATTTCATGCCATGGGACTTATAACAGGCTGCAGTTGTTTGTGAATAGAATAATAATACAAAACTCAGAAATGCTATAGGAAGCTTTGCTTTTCGTCAGTTCTATGCGGACCTGTAAAGATGCTTGTTAAACGTCTTGCTGCTAAAAAAAATGTTATACTGAGGCTTCTTCACCAAGAGCTTAATTTCAGATATGAATTTCACATACAACTGCCATATCCAACCATTTCTTATCTGCACCTCAGGAAGCTGTTGGAAGGTCACCCTTCTTTGTAAGTTGTCTAAAAATCAATGGGGCCAAATTCTGTCCATGCCAAGTGTAAATACAAAGTAAATCTAAACAGCAGCTGGCTGCCTTCTAAGAAACCCAGCAATGAATGGCACAAATTTCTGCCCCACTGCTACTGACAAACTGGGGCTGAGGAGCAAAGCAGACCCTGGAGCACCCCAAGGAGCCAGTGCTAACATCTCCCTGGCTTTGAGGTGTCAGTGCAAGATTGTTTCATTGCCAGCAGAGCCACAGTGTTGAGACCTGCTCTCAGAGTTCCAAAAATGACAGCAAGAAATAATCTGACACCACTGCACCATTGCTGCATGGGGCAGTGCAAGACAAGAGCAGTGAGCCCAGCTGGCTCCATCCATTCCTGCCTTCCAGGGCCACTTATCTACCAGACAATGACAACCACTTAATTTCAACAACTTTCACAAGATTAAGTGTTCCTCTTGTAAAATCTCCCTCTTTTTTTTTTTTTTTTTTGTGAGAAGGCCTGTAAACTTCAGAGCAGCCTTGCTGGTGAATTGTTGCACATGATCCTCAATTTTTGCAATAATTTCTCCACTGCAGTGAAATAAACTACACTTGTGGATCAGAGCCCCAAGTGATTGTACAGCGCTTCCTATGTGAGTCCAGTTCACATCGGCTCCACTAGCTGGATGATTCCACAGCAGAGAAACCTTGAAAATTTTACAGCAACAAGAGATCCTGTGTAAAAGCTAATGTTTATCTTATTTGTGTATTGTTTCTCTCATAATCTGCAGTGTGATGCTGCAGTGCCAGCATCTCTTGGGGACACTCAGAAGGACACCTGGTGTTTTCAGCCTGCATTGGTGTGGTGGCACGTACCCACCAGGGCAAAAAAAATCCATCTGTCCCAGGACAATGTCTCTGTATAAGGAGGCTTCCAGTGTCCCTTTCATCGTGTGGGATGTCACATTTCACCCCCTAGCAGTGCCCCATCCTCGTGGCTCTGCCCAGGCTCCCATGCTGGCTGTGGGTGTCACTCCTGGGGCTGTGCTGGGGTAATGCAGTGTGGGTGCTGATTCTGCATGCAGCCCACAAAAAAGGCTCTGTGTAAACTATCTTATTTATTTCACTGTCCTTCCTCCATTCACCAGGCAAATTATCACATGTGTATTTAGTTTCAATAAGATAAAAAATTGCCTAATAAAATATTTACTCAGCCTTTGTCCCTGCAAGTGTAAACTCATGTAATTACAGAGCACTCCAGAACCTGTGGCTATAAATCTCTAGAAATAAAATCCTCAGCACATTGACAGAATAAGTCTCCCATTTACTGTGAAAATGGGAAGCTAGTCCATGCCAAACTGTTAGATTAACTTAATGTGCTCCAATTCATGCTCCTTCTCTCTTTTCAGTCTTCAGGGAAGGATGTTTATCTCTTCCTACTGCCTAGAGATGGCTGTCATTACCTTTCCATCAGAGGCTGGAGAAGTGATGAGCCCACCTTTTTCTCTGAAATCATTGTCTCTTAGCCCAATATTGGCTTGTGTTGCTGGCAGTCAGCAGCACCTGGCATGAGCTGTTCAGAAAGGCTGATGTGTATGGATACCCTTGGAAAATTCAAAGTATCCCAGTACAGAGATGGCTTGATCTCAGCTATTAACAAGAAGCTGGTAGATGCTAAGGTGCCCTGGCCTGAGCAACCTGGCACAGGCAGCATGCCAGCCTTCCATGGGACACGCTGCCAGCAGAGACATGGTATGACCAAGCTGCTTTGTCCAGGAAAACATTCCCGAGGGGAGTAGGAACCTGTGCCTGAGGAGGCTGCATGCAAAAGGCAAACGCTCAGCCATGATCTGTTTGTTACACAGGCAGGGGAGAAGAGAGACTATTATTCTTTATTTTCAATAATGTTTAGGTTGTGGGGCTTTAGCTCGAAGGGATCAGAGAAGGAGGGAGCACAAGGAATATAACAACCTCTTTTGTACCTGTCACTTTAATGTATGCCTGCTCCCATTTTGGCACAGCACCAGAGCCTTTGAAACACAGGAGAGTGGTAAGGAGTATATTTTGAAGGAACTTTTAATTAAATCTGCCCTTGGGCTACTGAGCAGAGAAAGGTGGGAGCGCCTGTGGCTGTTTTTAAAGGGTTCCTCTACAAAGGCAATTTTTTTCTCAGGCTATCACCAGTCTAGGATTGGGGAGGGGGAAAAAACCCCAAACAGGTAACTTCTCTAGCTCAGCAGGTAACCTAACACACCAGTCCCTGAAAAAGCACAGCAACGCAGGCTTTTACTTCCCCAACTAATTACTTGAATAAAACACTGCTTGGACTCAAACCAGGTATCAACATTGCATTCAGCATTGTCACTCCACCCACAGCTGCCAGCAAACACACAATAGGGGAAAGTAGGGAGCAAGGAAGGAAAATGTTCTTTACTGCTGACTGTGTAGAGAATCAGGGTGATCATGACAGAAATGGGGGAGCAACTCAGTTCTTCAGGAAGTCATGACCCAGGGTGCCCCTTTGAGAACCAGGGGAACCTTCCTGATGAAAAGTCTGGCTGCATTTCCTTCTTAGCTGGGCAGACCACCCTAAAACATAGGCATTCCTTTGCCGGTATATTTTCTGTCTGCAAACATTCCATTGATGAAAAATCCCTAATGAGATCTGCCACAAGCTCCTGCAGAAGGTGACCCAAGGTGAGAGTAGCTGGAAGGGGTAGGAGGGAAGAATTTCTTCAGTTAAAAACAAAAGTCAAGCACCACCCAATTTTCATAGTGGTTGTGTTTGTGAAAAGGAGGTTGCCATATCAGCCCAGGTGTTCATGCAGATCTTTGTGTGAACCTCTGAGCTTCATCTCAGAAACCAGTTCACCCCAGGGGACTCCAGTGCCAGTTTTGCATGGTGCATGCTGACATGAAACACATCCCACATAGGCAACAGAGCCTGCCTCAAATTGAGTCAGGCTGAGTTGAGAACTCACTCTGGTGATGGAACTTCTCCATTTCCAACCCAGAAGATGACCAAGGATGTCAGCTTGGCACTCACATTTCACAATGACAGCAGACAGTGTCCTTCTGCTCCAGGAGAGACCCACCCAGGTAAGATGGCTCTGCTAAAACAAGCTTTCTTCCTATGTCTGGTATGTGCTGGCCTAGGAAAGAGCAGGGAGAAATCCAGAGGTGGTGGGTGACCAGGATGAATGCAGACCCTACACTACCACACACCCCTGGGGGCCATCACAAAACTTCACCATGAGGCTGAAAATGGGAACTGGGATTTTCATTCCCTTTTCTTAAGTCAAATATCATTTATGGAACCAAGGCCTACTTCCTTCTGGATCTCCCAAATTGTTTACGCTGATTAAACATGAGATAAAAAAATCTTGTCTCTCAGTCTTAGAGCTCCTTCATACCTCTTTCATCCATTTCTCCCTCACTTTCTCTCCATTTTGATGCCACAAGAAAACTGAAGTGCCTCCTTCTACACAGCTGGCAAGGCAGAATTGCATTCCAGAGAGTTCAGCCTTTAAAAGCAGAACAATCCTGTATCCTATGGCCTGGCCCTCCTATTCCCAGAGTCTCCAACTGCAGGTGATGTTTTTGTTGCAACCAGCACCGTTCCAGCATCCGTGAGGTGCGAGAGCCCTGCCCTGAGGGCTGCCACATGCTGCTTTAAAAAAGGATCATAGCAGCCTAAAGTAAGTGACTGAAGGTCTGATTTTCTTCCCGTTTCTGCCCAGTCTTAATAAAAAGCAAACATCCCCTTTGGGAAGTTATATTCACGAAGCAAATTTAATTTCAAGAAACGCCAGCTTCAAATTCACCCAGGCAGCATTAACTCGCCACTAACGCTTCCAACAGATGCCACCCTGTGGCTGGAAAACACCTTTTCCAGCTGATGTCCGAAGGAAGGGCTCCATGCCCCTGGAATTGCCGCATCCCGGCGCAGTGAGGCAGGACACGGGCAGGGCAGGGGATCCCGTGCCACGGGCAGGTGTGTCCTGGTCCCCAGGACGTGCGTGCGAGGGTGTGACGCCACTGCCGTGACGTCTGGAATGTTCCTGCCCTGGGAAAATGGCGCTGGCTGCCGCCCAGGCATCTTTAATAGAGACCGAACATGGATGTGGGGATGCTTGTGTGTAATTATACACAACGTACAGGGCCATTTGCCATATGGGAGCAGTTGGAGCCCTTTGATCCTTCTCACCCATAAAACGGGGCTGCAGGGGCCTGGCGCGGGGGAGTGGGGTCACAGAGGGGCTCACTGTCGTTCCAGTGAAGGCCAGGGCTGTGCCTGTATTTTCTCATTTCCCATGAGTGTTCAGGAAAGAGATTTCCCAGCACAGCTGGAAGAAAGCGGGAGAGCCCTGCTGGTGTCCTCTGGAGCCCAGCTTGGAGGCCTTTGTAGGCAAGCCAGAGAGGTGCTTCGGGGAGATTTGCTGGGACCAGAGACTCAGCTCCTCCAGGAGTGACCCCCTTCCTTGCATCTCCCAGTTTTGGGGAGAACACCCCTCATTCACAACACAGCTCAGAATGGGGAGCCCTGGCTGATAAAAATCTGTGGTGCAGGGTTGCTTGTGCTTGGGGTGGAAATACCTGAAAGTGGGGGGAAGCCCATCTGTACCCCAGAGCCTCTGCCAGCCAGGATGCCCTGTGCCAGCACAGGAACCAGGGTAGCTGCACTCCCACTCTCTAACACCCTTTTGGGAAGGTCTCAGCTTGCCCCCACACTCCCTCCTGATTGCCATATGCTTCATCTGCACCCATTATCCTGGTACAGGTGTTAAAAGGGCAGGGCTAGGGAGGAGCTGCTCACAGATTTGAACGGGGCTTTATCATAGAAATGCCTATCATTTTGTGCTTTCTGCAGTTTCCTGACTGGATGACGCCAAAACTATTTCATGAAAAGGAATTGCATACTACAAATGCTACACAGATTCAGTTTTTTCTTGTCTTTTTCAGTTCTGAAAAAAAACCCCCCAATACCTCACTTTGCAAAGACAGCTGGAATTTTAGTTGTATTTTCCATAGCCTGGCGGGCATCAGGTTGTGATTCCCCAGCCTGAGTTTATTTCTGACTCTGCCACTGAGGTGTGAGTAACCCTGACCAGACCACTTGGCCCCTCTGACTTGGTTTCTTCTTTTCTCTTTTATTTTCCCGCAGTATAAAGTCCTTGATATAAGAGCTGGTTGGTAGTTTGCGTTTTTGGGGTGTGTTGCACAAGGAGGGAGAGTCAGGGCCAAAGCAAAGGCAGTGAGGAAACCCTGCCAACAGTGTGATATAAACAATCAGCTGGATGTGTTGCCAAAGACGAGGGGGTTTGACTGCACGACTTGTTTGTCCTTCTTGCTCACCGGCTAAACCCAAGCCTGAATGCCAACTGAGCCTCTGGATAGTCCAGATCTGGGCTTGCCCTGAAAGCTGCTCCAGGCCTCATGGCAGCCCTACCATGCCCCTCCTGTCCCTGCACCTGGATCTTGTATCACAACTCCTCATGCTCAGAGGCTTTCCTCCATCTTATAGGCTGCTGACAAGCATTTGCTTGCAGAGGAAAATCCAGCAAGGAAATGCTGGAGAAGGGTAAGGGTGTCTTTGTGCCCTTTTCTCACCCACACTCACCTGTGCAGTCCCACTGAAGCTGAGGGTGCAGAACCACCTGCCTCGGCATCCAAATATTTTAAGGACTTTAGCAAACATGAGCCCTTGCTGATGAATCTCCCTGGAGCCATTTGTTCTGCCCTCCCGATAGCTAAAACATGAGAAAAGACCACACTCTGCACGCAGGGGTGTCCACCCAACCAGCCCCTCAGCAAATCCTCACCACCCAACAGATACTTGTAAACTCCTTCCATCCATCCTACACAGTGCTGTTTGATTTAAACTTCTCCCATTTCCCAATCTTCTTTTTTTTTTTTTTTTTCCAGGCTATTTGAGCCACAAAACTGGCCAACAGACACAGCTGGGAAACACACTGCAGCACAAAGCAAAAATAATAAAGGCTGGGAGGAGTTCGTTTCCCCTCTACAGAACTGTAATTGGGTCTTCTATTTTTATTTTTTTTTTAAAGCTCAGTTGGGGTATGAACTCCTTAATCTTAGTTTGACTTATGGGAAAGGGAGGGCATTAGCATATTTATAAAAATTTACCTTGTTCTGAAACTGTAGACATGCTTCACCTTATAATTTCATGATTAGTGTCATTTCATCATGGGGGAAAAGCCACTTCTTCTATCCAGCGGCACAAAACGAATACAAATCAAACACATGCTTTCTGGAATTATTCACACAATGTTTTCAAAAATCGACATAGTTCAATAGTTGAGCAATAAATTTTCTTACTAATGAGACACTAAAAAATGTTTTTGATGTTACGCCCAGGGAGAACTAGTTATTGCAGATTTATAGGCAATCTGTGCAAAGACTGTCCTTTGCTTCCAATGAGTTTCTAATTTTGATTTGATGATATCCAGCTGCGGAGATTTGGCCATGATATTATATAACTTGTGATATCACATCTATACAGTATTTTCTTCACCCTCGATGACTGGCCTTTTCATACACAAGCTGGACTGCAGCGTCCCATGTTTTCCTCGTGCAGACAGCCGTGGCATGTGGTGTTTATGGATCCCTTTAAGGAGTGTGTGCAGCTACTCTGAAATACAGGAGGCAAACTTAAATTTTGCTGAAAATGCAGCTTTTCCTGTCAGCTCCTCTTGTTCTCTCCATGGCTGGGAGCTCAGATCAGGTTGGGGTGTAGGCAGCCATACACTGGAAGGCCTTGCAGAAAGTATTTTGTGGTTCCTTTTGTTCCAAGAACTTCTTCCAGCATTAGGCTGGAGTCAAGCCAGTCAGGCTGGTCCAGCCCAGGGAAAGACACCACCCCAAGGACTGAAGTCACCACAACCCACCCCCACATACAGGAAGGTTCAGAACAGTCAGTGAAAGACAGTCAGTGACCTCTTGTGACACTATTTTATCAACAAGAAGCCTGAGAGGGAGGATTTCCCAATTGAGGCCCAGAATATTTTCCAAGAAGTGTATTCAGTGAAGGTGACCACCTATGCATTCCCTGGAAGTAACCATCAGCAGGGTTATCCCCATGACGTGGCTGAGACCTTGCTGCAGGCGAACTCAGACCTTCTCTGGGGACATTTTTAATCTGAAAGAAACCAAGCTGTGCCTGTATTGATACTGCTGGCAGGCCCCTTCCCTAGGAAATGAGGGAATGTGGTATCTCTCAGAGGGTAATAACAAGGCTCCTTGCCTGGATACAAGAACGATGAGTGCTTCAGAAGTGCTGATGATTAAGGCCCGTGTTTAGGACGCTTGGAAAAAGTGGTCTCCGAGACGAAGCAGCCACAAGCCAGTTTGCTCCGCCGCTCGCCCGCCTTCCGCCCACATGGCTGCCATGTGGGGAGGCCACAGGGAGCCCGGGCCAGCCTTCCTGGCAGGAGGCTCCTGCTCCAGCTGTGCCCGAGCACGCAGGGGCTGCCCCTGTGTGACCCGCCGGGCACCCGGCACGGCCCGGCCGCCGCCGCCACGGGAGGACACCCCGCGGGTAGCCCAGCACGTCAGGAGCACTGTTATGGGGGTTTTTTATTCTTTTTTTTAGGAAGTCTGCAACTTGAGCACGCTGCCAGTAATTCACAGGCTCGGCTCCCGGCGGAAGACAATGAGACAGTGGTGGGTTATGCGGAACGGCTGCAAGCACAAAGGCTGCAGGGCTATTTTTGGCCTAAACAAACTTTTCCAGCTTAAAAAGTATGATGAGGAGTCTGTGGCCACCCTAAACAGTATCAAATTAACTGATAACTCACAAACACTTCAGTCAGTTATTCTTCTGAAGGGCTGCAGGAAGAACACCCATGGCAGGGATTGCAAATGCCTTCGGCAGGCGCTCCCTTGGGAATCAGGCAGAGCCATTCCCTCGTTCCTCACATGCCATGCATATGCATAATTCCATATAAATCACAGGTCTAAGCAACACAGAAGCACTAAACAAAGTTAAAAGTTCACAGAAACACATTCAGAATGACATCTTATTCCCAGCTTTCAGTGAGCACGTTATACATTGAAGAGCTGCCATTCTTTTTTCTTCATAATGCAGGGTTTTGGTCCCCTCCTCCTCACATGCACCTTCTCGTCACACTTCTATCTCCAAATTCACTTCTGATGCAAATGATTTCAATGGCACTTCACGAACATATGCAAAAACACAGCCAGATGTCTTCCTTGGACTTCAGAAAGGCAGAGAAGTGTCAAAATTAAATCTGGATGGCTATGATGTTGCCAAAAATAGTTTCTTGCACTCACCCTGTGTCCGTGAAGATGAATCTCAAGACCAAACACAGAAATTAGCTTCCATATCAACATCTTACTGTCACTTTCATCGCCACACCAATAGATTAGTTAAAATAACATTGTTTACTGGCATGGAGTGTTACTGCAAACAGATGTCATCATTAGGATAAAGATGAGTTCTACTATTTTCATCCAGGAACTTATTCATGGAAATTTTGATTTTTCTCATTGAAATAAGAAACAGTTTTCAGTCTTTGAATCTTTCATCCCTGAAAAACACTTTAGGGTGGGTTATTGGGTTTTTTTTTTTTTCTCCCTCTTCCATAAAGAAGGAATCAGCGTTTTGCTTGATATGGCATAATTCTGGTGGTTATTTTCAGTTAAAGGTTTTCCTGTAGTGAAAGGCAAATGTTAGTTGGAAAAATACTTATGACCAGTTGTAATTTCCTCTTTATCTTTCATAATTGTATCTAACTGTATTCTGATTCCTTCAGCTCTTCTTCATCTAGAGTGGAGTATTTCTAGTCTCAAATATATTTGTTCTTCCATAGTAATTGAGTCACCTTCTCTGTGTTATTCAGATAAAGCTGGATATTTATTTGTAATGTTTGGGGTCTGTTACCTTCCTTTGTTATGAAGGGAGTCTGTATGGATAATGGATACACATTTAGCTTCATTCATTAGGAAGGGATATGGAACTGTGCGATGTAATGAGATCAGCCACCAGAACACAGCAGCTCAGGAGGGGTAAACCAAGCGTTCACCAGGCAGAAATCTGAAATCTCAGTCCTGTTGGAATGAGAGGCAGTGCTCTGGTTGACTTCAGCAAGGATTCTAGGATTTCATCCTGAGAATTTAATAGTGCTGCAGTTCCAAGTAAGTTCAAGCAGAAATGCATGCTCACTGGTGTAGAGCAAGGCTTCAGTCCTACACAAACAAAAGCCTATGCATTCAAGCAAAAGAATTTTGAGTCCCTACATTTCATTTGTTCAATGTGCTTATAACATATTAAATATTAAAAACTGCATTGTAATAGATTCTATGTACCTCTTAGAAATAACCATAAAAATCACCCAACACACAAAAAATGCAGTTGTGGCCAATTTGTATTCTTACTCAATCTGCTCCAGAGGAGACAGCAACAAATCAGGTCATGTTTGGCACCCAGTTTGGTGTAATATGTTGACACATTGCTGCTCTCTGGATCTGTGTATTCCTTACACTACGACTAAAAGGTTGCCCATAATTAATAACTCCCAGCACTCCAACACAGCCCTGGCCTCTCTGCTCCTGCTCACATAATGGAAAAGTTCTTAGACCTCAGTGATGGAGTGTCAGTCACTAAAATCAAAATCCTTTGCAGAAAAAGCTTGCTATAACTATTTTTAAAGTCCAAAATCTTCTTGAGTTCTCTAATAATATGTGAAAATGGACACTGGCAAGAAAAAACACCTTTGTAATGTAAGATAAATATTTAACTTGGGAAAAAATGGGAACAGCTTATATTAATAGCCCTAGAGTGAACACAAAGTCAGCTCAACTTCTGGAAAATCCCAAGGGGATCTCTGAGCA
The DNA here is from genome assembly GCA_013397795.1 of Orthonyx spaldingii. Classification (NCBI taxonomy): domain Eukaryota; kingdom Metazoa; phylum Chordata; class Aves; order Passeriformes; family Orthonychidae; genus Orthonyx; species Orthonyx spaldingii. The sequence continues at coordinate 553,008 of VZTJ01006683.1, forward strand.
CTCACAAAGAGCGTGGAGCAGGTGTAGGTGGTGCAGGACTAGCTGGGCAGCACTGAGGTACAAATCCCCACCCCACTGGAGCTGACAGGCACCCAGGTACCCTGGAAACACTGAATTAAATCAGCCTGACTGCAAAGGTGCATAAAGAAGGGACAGAATGGTTGGAGTTTGAAGCGACCTCTGGAAATCATCTGGTCCAACCGCCCTGCTAAAGCAGGTTCACCTAGAGCAGGTGGCACAGGACTGCCTCCAGGCGGCTTGTGAATATCTGCAGGGAAGGAGACTCCACAGCCTCTCTGGGCAGCCTGTTCTAGTGCTCAATCATTCTCAGTGTAAAGAAGTTTTCCTCATATTCAGATGAAACTTCACATTTCAGTTTGTGCCCGCTCGGTCGTGTCTTGTCCAGGCAAAGCAGCCCCAGCTCCCTCAACCTTTCCTTGTCAGAGATGCTCCAGTCCCCACATCCTCCTCTAGACCCTCCCCAGTAGTTCTTTGTCTGCTCACTGCCACCAACCCTCTCCTCGTTTTTCCAGCACAGAGTGTCATCACAGCACTGCAGCTTCCTGGGATAGCCAGAACAGGCTGTAGAACAGCATTTGCCTTCTATTCTCACTCACAGCCCTGTGCTGAGATGCTTAAATGTGTAAAAATCTTGATCCTGGATCTCCTCTGAGTGCCTACAGGGACCACCGCTGTGTCTCATTACGCTGAGCTGGGAAAAGAGCAGGAGTTAGTTACTGATGGCAGAGCAGCCCCCAGAAGCTCTGGCTGGAATTTCTATCTTCTTCTGCATTTGCCTTTACTGTAATTATGTTTCAGAATAATTTCTATGTCAATCTCCCACTTCCAAATATAAATGTCACTTCTCTTGCCCGGATTCAAAACAAACTGTCAGTTTGAAACAGCTTCTAACATGTTAAAAATGAAATACCGTTTTACCCCCACTGAGAATAAAATGCTAGGACTAATCATACCATTCTAAAGGGCTTATAAATCAATAAACCAAGAGCCAGTGAATGAACAAAATGCTGATTGAAATCATAAGCACATCAAGTATCTGCAGATAATCAGCGTCACATGTTTAAAATAAAAATATAAAAAAAAAATAAATAGTTTTTCCTAAACATGTGGATACACACAGTGTCTTGGTAGGTTTTATTCTCACAACGTGGTTTGATTACCTCACCAAGGTAGATGAAAGCACAACTGAATGTTAGAAAATGAGGGCAGCAGATCACTTTGTGATGTGACATTCACAACCCAAGTGGTACAACCTCATAATAAACTGTTCCAGTAGCTGGGACTTTTCCCGTGTCTCTTTCCCCCCTTCACTGCTGGGATGCCAGCTGGCAGCTCTTACCTGGGAGCAGCTCTGGTGCAGTTTCTCAGGTCAGGGCTATGTCAGAGGGCCAACATCACAGCTACCAACTAACCCACATGCCTGTCTGGGGTCACAGAGTGGAAACTGCTGGAGCAAATCCTGTCACATCTCAAACCCTGTCACACCTCAAACCCTGTCACACCTCAAACCCCACTGCCCACTCACCCAGCCCACCCTGGGCAGCTCAGGGCTCTACCTCTCCCTCCCACCTGCAAAGTGTCCAACAGAGTTTCCTGTGCCTTTCTTCCCCTGAAGCACATGTTTTGTGGCCATTGGCCCCATGGAAATTTTGGGAAGCAGCTCCACAGGGCTGGTTACCTCTGGTATTTGTATAAAACACTCGTTCAGCATTGGCTGGTTTGGTGTCCTTAGCTGGACACACAACACACCTGAAAATCCTCCCTGGGTGAGTCACACTCTTCCCCATCCCACTGAGGCTAAGGGAGATTTGTAAGTCTGATGCTGGGGAAAGCTTTTCTCAAATTCATGGTACTCTCTTTAGTGATTCACATGACTACAGTCAAAGAATTTCTTCCCCGTTTGGGGATGTCTGCAAAGCTCTGATATAAAAAATGTCGTCAAGCTTCAGTTTCTAAGGATTCCCAAAATGTTGGCGCCATGGAGGTGTCCAAGCACCTTAGCTGGGGCCCAGGAGCCCTGGCAACACAATCCAGTGCTTGCAGGTGTAGCACCTCCAGTGTAAGACCCTCCTGAAGAAAGGAGCAGCCTTTTGTCAACTGACACTTGATCAACAAACCCACAGCTGTTTTCCCTGCATTTGTCACCCAAACCCCATCCCTTTTGCCCCTGGAAAGGAGCCTGTGAGAAATCTCCAGCGCTTTGGAAATGGCACATTGCCATTTCTAGCAAACAAACCTTGTTTTCAAAAGTTAAGGCTGGCACTGGATGTACAGAGAAATGTTAGATGCAAAACACCAACAGAGCAGCTCCTAAGTTTTATGGAAACTGGTGACAGCAATTTCCTGTGTGAGAATAAGAATGGTTCTTATTTACAGTCAACTCCAAATTATTTCCTCATATACTTTATTGAATCTTTCTTAGAGATAGATTCTATAACCCTCATTGAATCTATTTCAAGAAAAAAGTTTATATAATGCATCAAGAATCATCTAGAAATTCTTCCTCTGAATTCTGATTCAACATATTGAATAAAATACAATAGAAATGAAGATGCTGGGAATTTATGGCAGAGTTTTTAATTGTAAATCTCAGAGTAAATGAGCATGAGATTCTCTTGCTAGAGAATTGTAAATTAAGTTAATGGGTATTGAGATTAAGTCTTTTTTTTAAATGTATTTTGCAATACTTGATGTTAATAGAAACTTACGTTATGTATTAGTCCAAGTGTCTTTAAAGACTTTTAGAGTCATTATTCAATGATGGATTGAAAAAAATTTGCATTTCTGAATAGGTGAATAGATTAATTGAGAGAGGATCATGAAAAGCTTTGCAAATGTGTGTTGATGAACCTGTTAATAAAACATCACACGAAACGTTTTATTCACACAAGATAGGTAGGTTCACCCCTTGTTAATATTCAGCCAAGTTAAAATATTCCTGTGAAGTGGCATGGAGGCGTCATGATCTTCAAGTGATATGGGGTAGGAACTTTTTATTTAATAAAATCTTCTGGGGAAATACATCACACCAGTTGTTTAAAGACCCCATGTGTTTGTGCCCTGCAGTACATGTTATTTGAATTGTGGCACTGAAATGCTGCTGCCATTTGAAACATTTCTCCCCAAGCGAGAGTAGCTCTTCAAAAGTGAGGTATCTCTTAACAAATGCTTTAAAAACACAGTGGAAAGTTCTCGGTGTGGAGCTCTTTTTGTCCTTTGCAAGATGGCTGATATTTCTTCATCTCTTACTTCCTCTAATAAACATTTAATGAACCTATTTTTTCCCACAAGGGTGATGAACCTACAACTCTCAATCAATGTCTTGTAGCAATGTGCATTTGTTGGATCCAGTGAACAGGATTGCACTGAATACATCCTGCAGCATTATGGAATTCAGGCACCAATCTTCCAAAAGGGATTCAGAAGCTCGGCCCCTGCTGGAATTCAGTTCAAATTTAACCTGGTGCCTAGGAGGTGGATATTTCAGAAAAGCCAAGAAGCTGAACCATAGATTTTTAGATGTGTTGCCTCCATTTATACCAAAGTTATTGAACTCCAGCTCGGCACTATTCTACAGCTGGAGGCTCTAATTCTTTTGGGACCTGAACTGGAAATTTCGTGTGACTGTGTCTGCATGCACAGAGGCAACTGAGGGCTCAGAGAATATCACAGGGCACCAGGACAGTGGATGTTACTCATTAACAACAGAGAACTAAGAGAAGAATAGTTATACCCTGGAAAACACAAAAAAGTTGCCATTACCTTGCACATAACCTTGAAAGTTTCTCCTACATGCCCTTCTTCACAGTCCACCCAAGTTGTCACATGCCTATCTGCAAGAGCCTGGGGACTACCAGCAAAATCCCTCCTGCAGGGCCATCAGTCACATCTAAAGCACTCAAATGTTAGGAAATGTCAAGATTTAAGCAGCTGAGAGAACCTTATCTCTGCCCTTCTGTGTGTTTGTGTGTACAGGGTAAAGCACTACTCTGGTGAGTAAAGCCAGAGATCCTTAACTCCCTGTAGCAGTATGAATGAATGGAGTCACTAATTCAAATGTTTCAAACATATCTACTGTCCCTTCAATAAATATTTAACACCTGCATCATCACTATCCCCTTCTGAAGTCACTCTGCAACTTTTTGAGCCGTACTTCAAAGAAGAAAAAAAATTAATTAAGTAACCTGGCTGGCAATAACATTTTTTCATAGAATGGAGCATTCCCTCTGTCCCCGGGCCACGGAGCATCTTGTGGGAGTGAAAGGTGAATAAATCCTGGCTGTGGTGGAGTTTCTCCATTCTGTAGCTTCCACTGACACCTGCTGGAGACAGGCGCTATCATTTTAAATTCTGTCTCCGGACTGCGAGAGGGCTGGGTGGGCACTGCTGTGTCCAGCTCCGGGGCACCACAAGAAGGACATGGAGGTGCTCGAGTGAGTCCAGAGGAGGTCACAAAGATGTTCAGAGGGCTGGAGCACCTCTGCTATGGAGACAGGCTGGGAGAACTGGGGTTGTTCAGCCTGGAGAAGACTCCAGGGAGACCTTAGAGCCCCTTCCAGTGCCTAAACAGCTGGACAGGGATCTTGTACAAAGGCCTGGAGTGATGGGAGGAGGCAGAATGGCTTCAAACTGCCAGAGTGCAGGTTTAGATTAGACATAATGAAGAATTTCTTCCCTGAGAGGGTGGTGAGGCCCTAGCACTTGATGCCTGGGGAAACTGTGGCAGCCCCATCCCTGGAAGTGTTCAAGGCCAGCCCGGATGAGGCTCAGAGCAACCTGGTATAGTGGAAGGTGTCCCTGCCCCTGGCAGGGGTTGAAACTCGATGACCTTTAAGGTCCCCTCTAACTCTTTTCATGTTAGAATTTTCAGCAGTCTCCTGATGAACATCTGAAGCAATAGAGGGAATTACAATAAAAAACAAAACAAAACCACAAAAACGAACAAACCCACTAAAATATAGACACAGTCCTAGAACTTTGAAAGCTAGGAAATGCATGGTAGTTTTTTCAACAGGTCATTTATGTTGGTGTGAAATGTTCCTGCTCTGCCTAGCCAGGGAAGAGAGCCAGTCTGATAGACCTGAACCTTTCCTTCACTTCCAGGTTAACACCATAGTTTGTGCTTTTGTAACCACTAAGAGCTGGGTGAAACTGAAAATGCCTTTCCTGAGTTAGCTCACAGCATCTAGCTCATAGATTTTTAGATTTTAAATAAAAGCTCAGACTACTAAAAAAATTATAGATCTATACGAAAATTATTACATTTAGAGTGCTGCCCAACAGGGGACATCTAAGGTGAGGGTGTTTTTTTTCCTGCCAGGAACGAAAGGGCGGTTGAATTTTGGCTCAGCATCTTTTCAATTCCGTGTGAAGCTTTTATTACCGCGTCCCTCAAGTGCCCTGGTCGCATCCAGGAGGTGGCAGTGGAGGAGCATCCATCGCTCCCCAAACACGGGCTCAGAGCTCACGGTTCATTCCCGTTCGGGAGTCAGGGTTAGGGCAGATCCGCGGTGTTTGGACATATTTGTGAGGTCGTGACATGATGGAACAAATCGTGCCTGGATTGTCCCCGCAGCCGGGCTCAGGGGAAAAGCAGTGCCAGAGAGAGAAAGGCAGCCGGGGGGTTTGATATATCCCCTACCGAGGGTGTCTTATTTTCTCCTAAGGACAGCAGGATCAGGTCACACACAAAACAAACACAAAAAAACCTCCTATTTCAAACGTTTGAGGGATATTTGTGTTTCCCTTAATTTTCTGTACAGTAGTGCTTAAATGGAAGTTTCTTTCTAAAAAATCCATTTAAAAGGAAGGAAAAGACAGGGAATTGTTGTGAAAATCTTACAAAACTGTTGATTCAATTTAGCTTTTTTAAATCTGTGTTAAAGATGTAGAAAAGAAGGAAAAAAATTTCATGGGTGAGCAGTGTGCAGCAGGGCAGAACTCTGTATCAGACTCCAGCTCTTTTTATTGAGCAGCACAGGAACACTGACACCTCAGCACATCACAATTAAAAGGACAAGTAGTTGACAACTAGAGGTGCTGGGGAAAATTTGGAAATATGAGGAAAAGTCACAAGTTCTTCAATGTAAAAACAGAGAAATTGCCTATGGAATGCAGTGACTAAATGAGGCTTCTGTCACAAGTATCAAAGAACAGCAGGAGAAAGCAGAGTCAAAATTATAAGAAGTGAAGGCACAGGAAAGGATTTTACAAGTGATAGCAGGAGTGGCAAGAAACAATTTGCAATATACTTTGAGAAAAAAAGAGACCTCACAAGTTATTGATTCATCAGCAAATTAAAAAAAAAAAAAGCCCCAAAAATTATTAATTAAAAAAAAAAAAAAAAAAAAAAAAAAAAAAAAAAAAAAAAAAAAAGCCAGGAAGGCCAGAGTTCTCTGTGTCTTGTTTTGTGTTTTTAAGGGGAAAGACCAAGCACTTCAAGCAGTAGCACCAGAGCAGGAGAAAATCCACGTGGAAAGAACAGGGAGGCATCAGCACACTCAGAGAACTGGGAATTTTCACACTGCCTGAGCCTGATGCATTTTATCTCAAGATGCTGCAGAAGGATATGACAGAATTAATGTCAAAATCACTTGGGGTTATCTTAGGGAAGTCATGGGGTGTAAATAAGTATCAGAAAACTGGAGACGAGCAAATCTATTCAGTTTCTAAGACTGGAAGGAAAAGATTAATTGGGGATTTGTCTATCAGTCATCTTACCTTCAAATGCCAGAAGAATCTTGGAAAGCACAAAATCTTTGTGAGCAATGAAAGAAAACAAGGCAATGAGGAAAGTCAAAATGGATTTTTCAACTGCAAATCCTTTCAGAGCAAACTCATCTCTTTTTATGAATGGGCTCTGGGCCTGGATAGAGAGAAAACAATAAACACCATCTAAAGTCACAGAATGGGCTTTGATACCTTCTCATTCAAAAGGGAGAAAAGTGGGCTCTACATCAGACTCTAACATGGCACAGGCCAGAAAGGCTGAATAAACATGCTGGACTCATGAAAATGTAGCGATTTTCCTGCAACCCAGGATATTTTTTCTGAATAAAAGTCATGACATGTGCTTGTAATGGAGTGGCATTCATGCAGCACAACACTCAGACATACCTTTGAGCCAGACCATGATGATCCATTTCCTAATGCCCTGTCCCCCCGCAGAGCAATTAAACAAAATATCTCATGTTCTGTGAGAGCCAACCCTGCTGGAAGGGACTGGGATAAAAGAAGGGTCTGCCTCCACCAATGGCACTGACTCACTTCCCAAAAGCTGAAATCACTAAGTGACCATCAGGAATTAAGGGGCCTGAGACATTCTAAAATTCCTTTTCCTATAACTGGCCAGTATTGAACCTTCCCTCCGAGCTGCACGTGAAGCCAGAGCAACATTGATTCAGCACTTTCACAAAGCTTTTAGCATTGACACAAAAAACCCAGAACTTTCTGCCATAGCCTCTGAGAGGCAACCTTCACTAGCTAACATTTCTGAATTTTAACATCTTTTATCTAGTTACATAGGAACACAGGCTTAGTAAAACCTCAAGCATCACAAAAAAATGTAACCTGTTATTTACTACAGAAATAGTAAATAAACACTAGGAACCAAATCACAGCCTGTGTTAATGTGATTCCTGTCTGTGCTGGCAGACCAGGGTTGCATTTCTGAAAATATATTAGAAATAAATCACCAAAAACTCCAAAAGAAGTGCAGTAAATATGAATCCATCAAGTGTGAAGGGCCAACAAAGACTGCCCCGAAGTCTCTATGTGTCCTCCTCATGCAAAGCAATGAGTGGGTAGAGTTACCTTCTCCCTCTGTTGCTGTAAATATGGCATTAATTGCTTTTGCTTGGAGATGTACGAGGGAATTTGCACTGAAAGCAGATGAAAAGAGTGAGGAGGATGGGAACAAAACATCTTTGGTGAGCAGTGAGCAGACTGGATGTTCTGCTGGGAAATACCAGGGGGTAGCACTGCCTTTTGCTGGAGTGTGCTGGTGGCAACCAGTGTGGTGCTCCTGGAGTTTTCCCCATGGTGAGGCTTGTTTGGGATGGAGCTGGCTGCATCCTAAGGTTCTGCAGTGATCAGCATGGGAAACAAAACACACTGTAGAACACAGAAGTCCTGTTTTGCTTATGGATGCAGGCCATTGGTAGGGTGAGTTTTGACTGGGTTTTCTGTTTGTTTGTTTTTATTTAATGATCCTTCAGTTTTCAGGATTTCATACTGTTTTCCCTTGTAGGGTAAATATGTAAGATAAAAGTGAGCTTTATGGGTTCACGCTGTCCTGATTTGCACAGCTCTGTTTTGTGTCTGTGCTAACAGGCAGGGCTCTGCTGGAGAAGCACAGATTTCCTTGGGGAGGAGAGCTCCTAGGTGTGCAGGAAGAGGGAGCGGGAAAAAATGTAAAAACCTATGATCTCCTAGAACAAACAGTTTAAAGCAATGGCAGTAAAATTTCTGAAGGCTGGCAGAGATTTGCACGGTGTATATGATGGGTTCCTCGAAGATGTGTGATTGCATCCAAAGGGTGAGGCAGGCTTCAGTGGGGAGTGCTGTAGTGGTTTGAGTTCGTTCACTTGAGTTTTTTGGTTAAACGCCAGCACACTTACCAGATTTTATTTAATTTTGCTGTGAGATAAGGATTAGGAGTAGGTAAAGCAGGCTCAAACTTTAAAGAATATAAAGAAAGTTTATTAACAGACTTAAAAGGAAGAAAAAAAATTAAGAACCAGAACAAACCCGTCAGAACACTTTTGCTCTTCCCACCTCTCCATTTTTTTCCATGACAATACAAAAAACAACACTTTGACTTTCAGTCAGTTTACTACTTTTAAATTAGTCTTTTTTCAGTTATTTAGGGAGAGGAGTTTTCTCCTGCTTTACCATGTTGACTTTTCCACAAGAAATACAGTTTTTATGGTTTTCAGCTTCACAACTAGCAGCCGCCCA
>VZTJ01006683.1:562645-594567 GCA_013397795.1 Orthonyx spaldingii
CCCCGCTCTGAAGACGGGAGGGGGGGGAAAGGGCAAAGGCCCAGCCTTACCAGAGAGAGAAGCACAGGACTTGCTTCTCTCGCAGCAACAGGACAGGAAAAGAGGGTTTTTTTCAGGTGTATCTCTCTTAAATATGGTTTTTTCCCTGGAGACAGAACAACTTTTAATTAGATTATACACCCATCAATACTCAAAACTAGCTAGTCACTGGCTCTGTTGCCCAAGAAGCAAAGTGCACTACTTCCTGCACCATAGGTCACTTGAAAGACTGACCCTTCCTGGGTAAACCCACGACAAGTGCTGGCAGGGAGAGAATTGCAGCATGGCTGGAAAGTCAGACAAAAACATTAAAGTCCATCTTCTCTGTTCCAGGCTTTCCAGGGCCAGCAGCACTGCTGGCCTGCCTGTGTTTGGTGGTGAGGCAGGGAGGGGCTTAGAACTGGGAGCTGTCCTGCATTGTCTTTCCAGGTCTAACATGTCCTCCTTCTGCAGGCATGGATCATGCTGGGAAGGGGCNTTGCAGCATGGCTGGAAAGTCAGACAAAAACATTAAAGTCCATCTTCTCTGTTCCAGGCTTTCCAGGGCCAGCAGCACTGCTGGCCTGCCTGTGTTTGGTGGTGAGGCAGGGAGGGGCTTAGAACTGGGAGCTGTCCTGCATTGTCTTTCCAGGTCTAACATGTCCTCCTTCTGCAGGCATGGATCATGCTGGGAAGGGGCTCTGAGCTGTCCTGATGGCTGCAGACCCCAGATTCAGCTGTGAATCCTCTCAGAACAAACTCAGTTCTCTGTGCTGCCTGGTTACAGCCCAAGCTGCCTTGCTGTAGAGCAGTCACCAAGTTGCAGTGCAGTCACCAGTGGCACAACACTCAGGACCCACAAACACCTCTGTGTTCCCTGTGCCCTGTCTCTGGTGCATTCTTTTCTGCAGATTTTGGGTTTTACCTAACATAAACCCTGTAGGGTTTTAGCTCTAGCTGTCCTTTTGACAGTAATGGACCATTAACTAACTGGAGATAAAACTGAAAGAATAAACCCCTCTCCTTTAGGGAATTAGAAAGCAGTTTTAGGATGCAGTCCATGAAAGGTAAGAGTCCACTGTAATCTCAGACAAGGCCTGATTGACTGTCCCTGCCAGGCATCCCCACCTGTGCCAGGTGAGGAACAAAAAGCAGAAGTTGAGGTTTGTGCTGCAGAACCATTTGCATCTACCAAGGGAAAGTCTTTAGTCCTGATATTTGGCTCATTTGCTCTGTAAAACAGTGAGAGGAGTCAGGGCTGCTAAGGAATTATCTCCAGAGACTGATGATGTCTCTTATAGAAAGTTTGATGTTTTTTTCCTTTTTTCAAGACAGGGTGAGATGAGAAGAGCCAGAGATTTGCTTATGTCAGAGGTGAGGGATGAAAAATCACAAGGTGTCTCTGTCCCAGGGGAGTGGCCCAGACTGCTCCCAGCCAGGCAGTGGAATGAGATGATGGAGCAGCTCTGGCTTGGTGTGTACCAAGCCTAGTTCCCAGCACTTTTCCTGAGGTCTCCAGTAATGTAGAAGGGCTCTGTGGTGTGTCTGTGGGAGTGAGTTTGCTGATGACTCCCTTCACTAGACCTTGAGGTCAGTGCCCACTGATTAAAAAAGTTAATTACCTTCATCTTGCAGGAATGACTCTATTTTCACGGTCTCCCAGGCCATTAATCAAGCATCTTCCTTTGAAAGAAGTTTTAATTAAAAGTAAGTCGTCATTAGAGCCAGGGTGGCCAAGTCAGAGGGGGATGTCTTCAGAGACCTAACTGGCTCTGCTGTGGTGAAAGGAGTGGTTCATGTTTGTGCAGCCCCCATCCCCCAGCCTTCCCCCCACTCCTGGTGGGTTATGAGTGTTCTTTTTTAAGTGTCAAGCTGAATATTTTAAACACTGTTTAAAATCTATAATTTATGGGCAAACCTTCCAGAAGAGTTCTGTCATCTCTTGGTGCTGAGGGTGTCTCTCTGCCCTCAGCAGCCCCCACTGCTGTGCTTTGGGGTCAGACTCAAAGGGTGGAGGGAAAGGCTTAAAATGTCAAAGTTCATAGTCAGAGTTATATATTCTTTGATTTGGTATCTCTTCAAGTTCATTTAATGCTTTTATTACAATGGTCACGTCCAGGAGGTGGCAGTGGAAGAGCATCCATCACTCCACAAACAGAGCTCTGAGAGCTCATGGTTCACCAAGGGTGGAATCAAGGACTGCTGTACATCACAGCTCAGCAAGCAGCTGCTGTTTAGGGTGTTTTAAGAGGCATCTCCTATCTGTGGTGCCCCAAGTGCCAGAATCCGTGGCTCCATAGTTAATAACCTGGACTTGTGTGAGGAAACTTTTTCGCTGCAAAGCCAGGAGGAGTAAAGCTCTTGTGAGAGTGTAATTATAAAGCACTGGATTTCAAGACAGTTTTTAATCATTTTAATTACTCAAATGAGTAAAACATCTGCATATCAAATCCACTGCAACTGACTAAACAACAAACAGGATTCTCACAGGAAAGCAAATTAAACAGAATTGTCCGAACATCATGTTTTAACTTCATATTTGTTAATGAGTCTGTGGCCCCCTTTTTAACTGCCCTCATGTTGGGATAACTGCCCATGGAATTGCACAGGGAGGCATTAGAGAACTGGAAAGTTTCACACTGCCTGAGCCTGATGCATTTTATCTCAAGATGCTGCAGAAGGATATGACAGAATTAATGTCAAAATCACTTGGGGTTATCTTAGGGAAGTCATGGGGTGTAAATAAGTATCAGAAAACTGGAGACGAGCAAATCTATTCAGTTTCTAAGACTGGAAGGAAAAGATTAATTGGGGATTTGTCTATCAGTCATCTTACCTTCAAATGCCAGAAAAATCTTGGAAAGCACAAAATCTTTGTGAGCAATGAAAGAAAACAAGGCAATGAGGAAAGTCAAAATGGATTTTTCAACTGCAAATCCTCTCAGAACAAACTCAATTCTCCTCACAAAGGGGCTCTGGGCCTGGATAGAGAGGAAACAATAAACACCCTCTACAACCATAGAATGAGCTTTGATGCCTTCTCATTCAAAAGGGAGAAAAGTAATTAGTATAGATTTGTCTCCTTGCTCAGGTAGATGGGAGGCTGTGTCCTTGGGCAGCATCAGGAGCCTGTTCTCCTGCAGCCTTTGCACAGGTGGAGAAGGTTTGCAAACAGAGGGCACGTGACTTAGTCTGAAGCTAAGGTGGTCCTCACATGCCTGTTTCAGGTGGCCAGTGCAAGAGGAAATAGATGAGGTAATATCAACAGGAGCAAGAGACCCATCTGGAACAAAAAAGAGAATAATAAATCCATGGGGATGAAACCTGAAACTTTCTTAGAAGGAATGTAACAATTTGGGGACAGCATTTTAGGGCTCCAGGAGAAATGGGAGGTCTAAGGTTAAGTGGAATATCAAATTCTTCATGCACCCACAGTTTTTATCAATTTTCATTAATTCTTTTCTGTGTTTATTTTCCCAGGAGATTAGGAAAGGCTTTTTCACTCTGTTTTATTAGACTGCTTTATTAGTTACTCTAATCACTGTCTTGCATATGTGGGCTCTACCTGGCTTCATGTAATTGCATCTCCTGATGACACAACCTTGGGAAAGTTGTTTAATAAGCTGAACCCTCTCTAAAATGCTCCCATCCACCCCAGCCTGTAGCAACACTGTCAGTGTTTGACAGGGGGCTCTGTGTGTGTCTAAAGGCTCTGCCTGCTGGGCTGGGGGGAAACTGGTGGTGGTAGAAGGGCCCCATGTTCATCAGAAGGTGAGTTCTGTTGGGAAATGGGATGTAAGGGTTGCTGGGGGTTAGGGAAAACAGGTTGTGTTTGTCTAATGAAGAAAGTATTAGTGAGAAAAGAGCTGCCTAACAGGCTCTAGGGAAACAAGGAATAATTTACAAGAATATTTTTGTGAATAAAGACCCAACTGTTTTATCAAATGTGTTAATGCTAAGTGTTGAAGGGAAACTCATACTAATTTCTTGTGAAGAGATGGTACTTGATAAACCTACTGACTCCAATTCAGAGTTAGTCTAGCTCTGGATTAGGATGATAATTACATGTACTTGTGCTCTGCCTCATGGTTTGTGCCACAGGAACTCCAGTCTCCCAGAGCTGTTCGGGGGAGATATCTCAGATCTTGGGTTCTTCCTCTCACTAGAAACTGTACGAAGTGTATGGAGGGAAGAACTGCTGCATCCTGAGGGCTTCTGTTCTGTAGGGGGAAAAACAACTCAAAAGCGAACTTGGGAAGACTGTATAACAGGCAACAGGCTGGAACTTCCCTTGTATTCTATTTTCCTTCTACTGATGTAAAGTGGGAGAAAGGAAAGGCAGTGATCCCTTTAAAAATTCCTGTTTTCCTGCTCTGAAGTCAAGACTACTGCTGATCTCAGTGGAGGTGGGACTAAGGTTCTCAGTTAGTTCAGAGCAGCCCAAGGTTTGCTTGGAGCTGGTGGTGCCCCTTGGAATCATTGAGAAGCAACTTGTATTTGCACATCTTCTGTTCAGACAGTTTGTGGAAACAGACTTCAGAAGAAGAAGGAGATATTTGGAACCAGGCATAACACAGTTCTAATGTCACAGAGGCCTTGTAGGTTCCTCTTGGGTTCCTCTGTGTTTCCTAGATGGGACACAGCTTTCAGGGACAGCTCACCCACACTGCTGCTTATTCCTAAATAAATGAAACCATTACTCTGGTGGATTCTCAAATGGTTAATTAGTGCTTAATGGGAAATACTTGTGCAAGGTTGAGAATCTGTGGATGAGAGGTTGGATTCCTAGCCATTAATAAAAGCAATTACCTTAAATTCTGCATAGCTAAACTCTGCCAGATCTTGTTGTAAGGTCTTCCGTGTTGTGTTTCCACAGTTAATGAAGCACATCCTAGGGGTTAAAAGTGGTTGTCCAGCTCACAAGGACAGAATTTATTCTAAAAGAATATTGCTCTCCCTGGAAACATCAGTGCTAGAAACAGCACAGAAAGGCACAAATTCCAGATGACAGGAGTTGTAATTTCATGGAAAACACCTCTAGAAAACAGAGGTTAAGCTTCAAAGCTTCTTGTTTGATTTCTTTTTGGTTTGAAATGGTTTGGTTGGTGTAAATGGAACATTAGCAAGAGTTTCTCTGTACATGATTTGCTGTTTTCTATCCTCAGGTTATTCTGTGAATGTGAAATACAAATCTCATGGAGACACACCTCAAAGCTCATTTTGGACCTATTATCTACAGCAGAAAATCCCAGTGGCTTAGCAGACACAACAGGGACACAGCTGTGTGTTTTAGACTTTGTCTCAAAGAGTTTAGACTTTCTGCAATAAAAGGTGAAATCAAACTACAGATCCATGTTTCAAACTTCTGCAGTCTAGAGTAATCTGTAGGACTTGCCATTTTTGCAACTATTTTCAAATAGGTGAATTGTGAAACTCAGTGTAGCTCTGCATTACCTTTTGTCCACCTTATTGAGTCTCAATATTTGGACATAAAGAGCTTCAGATTTAGAAAGCTGCACTGACACTCTCCATTTAGTTTTCATTCACAGCTGTTAGGAATTTTAAGACTATTCTTGTGTCAATCCAACCTTCTCCAAACCCACCTTCCGTTTCTGTTTTTAAATACCTCATGTTGGAAATGGAAGAGAAAGTGCTTGCCTAATTATCTCTATTTTCAGTGCTATAAATTAAGCTGTTTGTTGAACATCACGTTGCAGACTCAGCTTGTCCAGCTAAATCATTTTAGCACTAAAAATCCTGTGCATTTTAGTCTTGTCCTCAAAGCTTTTGTGCTTTTCTGTTTATTCAACAAACCCATAATGGTTTAGAAAGCTACCAGATATTCCACTTGGACATACCTTCTTCAGTGTTGAACAAACATTAGAACATCTTGTACCCCTCTTGAAAGTTACCTAATCCCCAGGAATCAAGGCATTTTAAGAACTATTTATTTCTTTATGTGGTTCCATTCCTTTAACGTGTTGAGGGTTTGGGGTTGTTTGTTTGGGGGTTTTTTTGCAAGATAATAAATTTCACACATATAGAGAAGTGAGGCTGCTGGTTGCTGTACCACTCCTGGAAAGCAGATCTGAACTAAACCCACAAATCAGATTTGAACTTTGTAAGAGTGAGCAAATACAGAGGAGCACAGACAGCATCCCAAGGCAATTGTTTGTACAATGCTCTAGGAGAGGTTTCACCCCAAATGTTGAATGCTGATGTGCAGAATGAGCTCCTGTCTGGGCTGAGCTAGCTCACAGCCACTCCTGAGGGTGCAAAGTGAAGATGTGACTTTAAATGCTGCATCTCTGAGTTTGGGTGCCTCCATACTGAGCTGAAGGGAGGTGTCTCTGCATGAAAAATAGTAGCCTGAAATTCAGGAGCCTTTCCTTAAAATCTGTGTGGAGAGGAGGAAAGTCTTCTCAGTCAATGACTGAACGATAACTTTTCCATGTTCTGATGCCATCATCCAAGCATTTAATGATTTCAGGGTCCTGGCAGTCTGGCTTTAAATCCCCATTTCATTTAAGTCCTCAGTCTGTCCCGAGACTGCAGCGTTGCAGGTGGGTAGTGCCATTCCAAACTAACTCGTGGGAATAGTTTCTTCATTTAGCAGTAAAGAGAGAATGTTAAGAACTGTGAAAGAATGCAGATCTTGTCAGAGCACTGTATACAAGGTTTTTTGGGGGTCAGAACTGTTTGGAACAGTGCTTTCCACAATGCCTTAAAAGCAAAGAAACCCATCTTTTTGTCACTACAGCAAAACACAGGTCTCCAAAACCTTCCCTGCACTTTGTGTGTGATGTTGTCAGGACTTTGACAGGTGATGATTTGTGTTTCCTCTGTCCTCAGCCTGTGACAGTTTTCCAAGAGGAGACATTATCAAAGCAATCTGGCATCAGCTGTGACAAGTGACAATTGCATGGGTGGCACAAAAGGCTTTTACAAATAGACATTATTTTATACAACAGACATGAATACATGTGTTAATGAAGAAGTGATTCACAATGACAATATTATTGACTTTTTGAGGTTAAACAGGTCTGCCATATGCTGTCTAGTGCTTGAGATGGTTTCAAATTTATTTTTATTTTTTTTAATCTCTGCATATTAACAACAGATGTTGAATTTTAAAATGATCCAATAATCGAGGGGAAATCACTCCAAAGCTGAGTTATAGTTTTGTCATGTTAATGATTTGAAATACTTTGTATGTAGTATATATTGGTTATATAACACATAGCTAACTCTTGCACATGATATTTGAATTATTTTCATTTTACTTCCTCCAGTTGCTGAGGAGTGGGTGGGTTGAACACTTGTCTTGGAGCTCCATCCCCAACCTTTCAATTATTTTTATTAAAAAAACCCTTTCACAAGTGCATCTGCCCTCAACTCCTCTGTGTATGTGGACCTCACACTGGTGTTCCTGCTTTTGCCTGGCTTGCCCCTGTTGCACTGAGGGGCTGAGGGAAGAAAGATACCGTGAAGCAAATACACTGAGCTGACACGCCACAAGTGAGGGACCACGCTCACAAGGCTGGAGTGGCTCCTACATTCATACAGGAACAGCCTATGAGTGATTACAAATTTACCCTTTGGCTTGTTATTGTTCACTTGAAGTCAGAAAATATTATTTTTCTCTTTCTTTCTTGCTCTGCCTCCACAAGTCCAAGATGGGATTGGTTTACAACCCAGTCTGTTGCTTCTCCTTCCCACTCCCAAACTCAGCAGGTCACAAACTCGAGCTGTGAGCAGTGGCAGGCTGGGACAGTGCACCACAGCTCCTGTGCCGTTTGCTCTCACATTTTCACCAGTCTTGTGGGTGTGAGGGAGTAAATAAACACATCTCCCTGTGGCTGTGAAGCTGCAGAGAGAGAGACAACACCTCGAGCTGATCAACCTTCCCAGAGCACAGCTGCCTCGAGCTGAGCACGTCACCCTTTTGGTGCTGGGGAGAACGTGAGCTGCACCGAGTGATCCTCAGCCCCACAAACAGCACCAGCTTCTCACAAACCACAGCATTAAACCCACTCCTGCTGCTGTGAGCCACAAGCTGCCTTTCCAGCATGTTGTCTGGAAACCCAGAGTTGTGCTCAGCAGGAGAGGCAGATCCCATCTCCACGCTGGAAAGCAGCAACCTTCTCTTTGCAGTCCTCTTGCTGCTGCTTGTCTCCAGCACCTCATGGAAATGTAGAAATTGCAGGAAATGTAGATGTAGGGATTTAAGCCATCACCTCCTCTCAGATGTTCCCTGCAGAAATTAAAAATTAATAATAAAAAAAGGAAATTGCAATGTGATAATTAACATAAACAAGATGCAAAGGATGGAAAGCCCAGTCAGCTGCAAATAGATAGCAGTGATCCCAAATTGATTTCCAATGGGCTGGAAACAGGAATCTGGGAGCTCTTGAGTGTGTGCTTTATTATTTATATAAATTACTAGCTTCATTAACTTAATTTGACAAAGCAAGCTGTAGAAAGGGAAAGTCAATCCTATCTGCTTCTTGGTGAAGAGAGTAAATGTATAGATCTCAAAGGGACATAACTCCCAATGAGACACATTTGAGCTTCATGCCCTTAACCCCTCACTTTTTGACCTGCAGGGAGGCAGCCTGACCATCTAGCAATTAGTCCTGAATCATTTAGGTTGGAAAACATCTCTAAGATTACCAAGTCCAACTGTTAACCCAGCACTGCCAAGCCCACCACTAAACCATGTCCCCAAGTGGCACATCTACACACTTTTAAGTCCCTCCAGGGATGGTGACTCCACCACTGCCCTGGCAGCCTGTTCTAATGCCTGAGCAGACATTTGGTGAAGAAATTTTTCCTAATATCCAATCCCTGTGTAATCCTGTGTGGGTTCCTGAAAGAGAGAACATGTAGGTGTCTTTTTCTTCCCCAGGGAGCACCGAGAAAATGCCAATATTCCTAATTTCAGGTAGCAACAACCTTGAGGCTCCTGCTTCTACTGAGTAGTTGATTCATGGTTGCAAAAGTCTGGGGGAGAGTTAGGAGAGCAGGGAGCAGAGAAACACAGAATACAAAATTTGATTGAAATCAGCCTGGGGAAGCCTGTCCCGTCTGGGTATTTGAGTACACAGTAAGAATAGACTTCAAACCTGCTCTTGAGATGGGGATTGTGATAATGATGTCCAAAAGAAAAGTCCCATTAATATAGGATAGATACCTCAGATGCATCTGCAGCTCCTCTCTGGGATTTTCAGTAAAGCATCTTGTTGCTGTGGAGGGAAACCAGGTACAAAGGATCAGAGTTAGTGATGCTTGTGACCCACAGTGAGGTCACTGAGCATGGGGAGAGGTATTTACTTGACGGAAACTCAAAAACCAGAGCTCCAAGTGTCAGGCCAGGCCAGCTGCAGATCCACACAGCAAATGGTTCAGTTCAGAGCCTGTGGGCCTTGTTGAAAGAAGAGAGAAGAGGATATTTTTCATTTTAGAAAGCCCTTTTCCCTTTAGAACTCTCCCTGTATGCTTTCCATGAGGTAGAAATGTTTGCTTTGACCCTTGAGCAACCTTTTCTCCAGGGAAGGAAGGAGGAATGAGATTATTTTTTTCTGAGAAAAGATGGTGGGCAGTGAGAGGGGAGGGCTGAAGGTAAAAGTTTATACTACATTTCTTCATGCAGAAATGGCAAAGATGGCAGTGGCTTTACCACCAGCATGTTGTTTTTGTCCCTACCCTCTTCTCATCTGGTGGGCAGATTGATTAATGCATTGTACAGTTCTCTCTGGTTTTGCACTTTTTCTCTCCCCAGCTGCAGGTGCACCATTTTCAGCTTTTATCACCTTGGACAACTAATTATAACTCACTATTGACACCTCAACAAGCAAAATTTGCTCAATTAAAACTGTACAGAGCATCTGTTTTTCAGCAGGTATGAAAAACACCAGCTTTGCCCAGGCCATCCATCAGCTGTGAAACACTCACCCTGCTCCTGTGAGTAATGACCTTCTGGCAGGAGCTGCTTTTGCCCACCCAGATAAACTGCCATTCCCCAAACATGGCACAAATATAGCTCTGAGTTTTCTTCAGCCAAGAACAAGGAAAATTTATTTAAAGCAATGCATTATACAAGCAAGTTCATTTTTGGTGACTGTTCTGAGTAGATATTCTTGAGGTGGGGGAGAGACCAAATCTACCTGACCCTAACTGAGATTTCATTGTTTTCCTTCAGCTGCCTGATTTCAACTTTGGTGACCTTTGGTCACCATCTAGTCTGTTTTTTAATTCCTGATCAAACACTAATTTACTTTTCTGCAAGTTTCATGAGTACACTGCCTTTTAATGCCAACCCCACTTTTGACCACAGGGAGTAGCTGATGTTTGATCAAACACTAGTGCAGTTAATAGGTATATCAAGTTTTGAACCAAGCTACTCTGCAAAATAAAAGCATGCCATGATTTCTTAAACTGCAATTAAAAAACATACCACCAAAAATACCTCAGTGATGAGCCCTGGTCCTTCCAAGAACCACAGCAGTTCCCTGGAGAGCGGTGAAGATTAGCAAACACATTTCATATGACAGATCTCAATATACTTATTTGCATAACTGGATTACAGAAGTGCATCCTTGTGCCTCTAAATCTTATTATTGTTTATTACTCTGGATATCAGACAAAATAATAATTAAATTGGGCAGACATTCTTGGGACTCAATTCAGAGAATTGAGGCTCAGAGAATTGTGGCTGTGCTTTGGCCCCTGCCCTGTGGAACCCCCTGTCCTCAAGCTCAGGGCTGGACCTCCTTTGTGCAGAGAAAGCCTGGAAAATGGCATTGCAGGACCACTGAGGTGGACCAAGGTGGTTGTGGAGGACAGAGAAGGAGCTTCAGGAGCCCATAGCTGGGGAATGTAGAGCATTTCAGGGTACATCTGAAAACCTCATGAGGAGGACCTGAAGCAAGAGCAGGCTCTGAGCTCTCTGCTGTAAATTCACATCCTGACAGAATCAAGGCATGCACAGGTTAAACCAGCACTTAGATGAGGGTGCCAGCTGTGCTGGGCATCTCCAGGAGCTGCCAGACCTTGGCACTGCTCTAACAGCAGCTCCAGAGGTGGCTGGAAGTGAGATATTCCCAGTCACTGTGGGAACAATCTGTGCACTGAACAGCCCTTCATTTCTGTCTCAAGGAAACCAAACAGAGAGAGAAATCCTTGTTTACTTCGTGCAGCTCTCTGCAGTCACCATCTTCAATCATTACCATTCAAGGGAACATGAATAAGTCAAACTGCAGAGCTGGCAAATGAGGGAAAAATAATGATGTGTAAGGAGGAAATGATCCCAGGACTGCTGCGGTTAGGAAAGTCTGGGAAGACTCCACTGGGCTTTGGATCACTCTGGATGGCAGCACTGTCTGTGTTTAGTGAGGAGGTTGTAGACATTATGAGCCACCTCAGTGTTAATTAACCTTAACAAACTGAAAAATTGAATTTCCTTAATTCCACAGAAGAAAAACCTCTAAAAATCAGGATTTTTTTATATTATTTGAAGCTGGTTTTTGCCCTGCTGTTTCAGTGCTCACTTGGTGTCCTACTGTCTGTGCTCTTTGAAAGGGTCCTGAAAATAAGGTTGAAATGCTTTTAAAATTAGATTGGTTTGTTTGGAAGTGGGTTTTTATGTCTTTTCAAAGAGACCAGTTATTCCAGTAACTTGCTATATTTTGCTTCAAGGAAAAACCATTTCCTAAAATTCAGCAAAAGCAAAACATTCTTTAGGAAGTCACATCTTTAAAATGAGGTAAGCAAGGCAGACACACATAATCACAGAGTGAATGAAAGTAATGCCCACTTTAAATGGGTCTTCTTCATTCAGTGCCTCTGTAATCAGCTTTTAATGTCCTCATTACCAGCAGTTGAACAACTTGAAATTCTAGGAAGTTCGTGAAATTAGATTTCAAATGTTTTCCCAACACTTTTCCCAGTGTGTGCATACGGATCTGGGGGATTTTAAATTAGATTCATCTGACTGAAACACGATGAGCAAAATGATATTCACAGTTTCACAGTAGGAGAACATTTACAAACTAAAGGAACCATCCTCTCTCTTCCCTCTCCCCTCGTGTCCATTTGCATTGCCCCCAGCAGAGACCTCGCTGGCCACGTGCAGGTGTGGTCAGACAGATGCTGACCATGGCCAAAACTGCCCCAAGATTTTGTTCCTTCTCCAGCTGGTCTCAGATCAGTACCAGGAAGTTTCTTGTGCTGTCCCAGATTCCAGCTGAGCAAGCTGGAAGAAATCTCTCAGAATCAATGTGTTTTGTCAGAACTTTGTCCTGTACACTTAAATGTTATCTCAGATATTTTCAGGGAGGAAGAAACTAGAAACCATTGGGTTGATTATAGCTTCTAACTCCCTTTGAAAGGTGAATGTCAAAGGAAATTGTTTCTTCCCAAAAGACTCCTCCAAAGCAGAGCGCCTGCCCCTCTGCTCTGTTTGGCAGCTCTTTCTTTGACTGGCCGTGCAACGCTCATGCTTGGCTCAATATCCACGGCCCTTTCAGGCCTGTGCCTCTTAACAGACACCCCCAGAAGGGCAGTGTCAAAGCCTCTGGCTCTGTCTGGAGATCAAAGCTGATGGCAGCATTGCCACATGTCAAAATCAGTTCCTCGAGGAATGAGTGAAATTCACCTTGGCACTGACAATGCTGTGAGGACAACGCGGCTGACTTGCAGTAGGGTCAGCAAATAGAGGCTCCATGAGGCAATGGCCCTAACCCAAAAAGGACTATAGGAATGTTATGAGTCCTCGACCCTAGAGGACTCTGGGTGGATACACAAATTTAATTTTTACCCAATCCAAAACACTCCCTCTTTGAGTTATTTAGGTTTCATATTCATTCTTGCTTCCCTTTGTCCCCAAAACCCATCTTTTTACTGACAATAATATCCAAAACAGATAGGAAGGATCCCTGTATTTTATTGTGCTAACATCTCCTTGGTCTCTAACTCCAGTCAAAGAAATAAAGATATTTTTGAGGCATTGCATCTGCCTGTCATTCTCCATTAGAAGTGGAGGTGCTGGGGAAGATGCACACGGGACTTGTGTTGTTATAATTGAGCCCTAAGGGCAAATGTCAGGACTGAGGACTAATTAGAAGTGGAAAAGACTTACAATGTTACTGTACAAAGGAGCTGCACTCCCACCAGCTCTTGTTTACAGCACCACACTGGCCATAATGCAGTTTGTAGCGGGTCCAATTTTCTTCTTCCTCCAGGCAAACATTTTTTTCAGCTCTCCCCTGAAGCTGTCATGGAGCCAGGCATAGAGGAAGGCATTGGTACAAGCAGACATCATTGCAAACCAGTGGCACAGCAGCTGGATGAAGTTGAAGTACTGCTTGTCAATCAAGCTGATGTCGATGTCCTTTATCATGTTGAAGATGTGCAGGGGCAGCCAACAGACTCCAAAGGCTGCCACCACTAAGACCAGCAAGCGAAAAGTCTTCCTCCTCCTGGCACGGTCCCACTCAGCTTGGCCCTGGGTCACATTGCCTGGAACCACACGGTTCTTCAGCTTGACTGAGATCCTTAGGTAGGACAGGGAGATGACAGCCAAAGGCAACACATAGGTGATGATGAGGGTGCTGTAGGCGTAAGCCAAGCGATCTCTCTTCATGTGGAACCAAAACTCCTCGCAGATGGAGAAGTCCAGCTCCGGGAACTCTGCGTGGTAAGTGTGGACCAAGGCTGGGGCAGCCAAAGTGCAGCTCAGCAGCCAAATGGCAGCCAGGATGTAAGCACAGATGGGGATGGTGAGCCTCCTGCGGAACGGGTACACCATGGCACAGTACCTGTCCACGGCAATGACAGTCAGGGTGAAGACAGACACGAACACAGTGACGGGTTGCATCAGGAAAACAAAGTAGCACATGAAGCGCCCGTACACCCAGCCCCGGGGCTCAAAGGCATAGGCCAGGGTCAGGGGCACGCAGGTGGCACACATGAGCATGTCTGAGAAAGCCAGGTTGCCTACCAGAAAGTTGGTGACATTGTGCATTTTCTTTGTCTTGCAGATGACATAAATGAGAAGGTAATTCCCAATGACACCAATAAAAACCACCAGCGAGTAGCAGGGGATGATGAGTGGCTTGAAGGACTGAACAAACTGGAGCCCTGAGAATAAATTGCTGGTGTTGCTGTGAATCGCAGAGAGGAAGCTTTGGGAGGTTAAATTGTCCGAATTCATCATTTTCCTCCTTTTGTTGTCTGCCGTCAGCTGAGTGAAGTAGTTACCACTGCGCGACTCCCGCACTCAATCAGCGGGGAAAATGAATGGATTACTGGCTGTCCAGAGGTTACCACATGGACAGTAAACAAGCAGCCGTAAATGCAAAAGGTGAAGTTGTAATCCTCGAGAGGCAGCTTGCAGCAATTCCTAAGAAAAATCAAATGCAACCAATTTCCATTAAAGTCCTCCTGTATTTACTATTAAATCTAGCTTTTGACAGCATGCCACTTAATAAACGTTTAATGAAGTGAGTACTTACTGCTGTGGGTTTTTAATCCCATATGATTTTCCTGTGGATGCCAAGAAGTGCCCTAGATGTCTGTCTTCTGCAAATCCAGGAGCGTGTATGTGTGTGTGTGTGTCAGAGAGAGAGAGAGAGAGAGAGAATAAATGAGTGAGAAAGAGAGTGATGCGCATTTACAAGCTAAGTGGAGATCACTGTTTTTAAACAGTCTTCACTACTGGGTCATGGCAGATTTGTGTATAAGCTTTTATCCCCATTGGCTGTCCTGGGTATTACGTTGCTCTCTGCGTGTTTTTTACTGATAGTAATTAGTTCTAGAATATCCTTTCAAAAACTCCCCTCTCCTTCCAGTGCATCTATAATTGCCCCTCACAGCTAAAAATCAATTTACATTCATTAACGTGAGCCTGCACAGTATCTAATCCCAGATTCACTTTGCCAGAGCCCCTAGAGTGTCCAAAAATACTACCTGTAATTTTGTTGCTATAATGTGACTGTGAAGTAGAATTTTAATCAGATGCTGAAGGCAAATAAATGTTTATGCCACTAGAGGGTCTCAGCCATGTACCTGTGAAAGAAGTTAGGATTAGAAATGTGCATTTTGCTTGTAGCACAACGGATCTTATTTTATTTAAATTTATTTTCCACCAGTGCTACAATGTTTGCTCACCCACTATGACTATTTTCAGTAGGATTTACACATCTTTAAAAGCAAACAAACACATGTGAGCATCTCAAAGCAAATGTTAGCATCCAAACAGGCTAGCTGTAAGGGTTTATCTGCAGAGAACTACAGCAAACTGCTAGTAATATTGCAGCTACCCAAAAATATTTGGGGTGTTTCTTCATTCCTGTGGTAGATTTGTTAACCTTTTCTATACCAGACAACAAGTGCTAACCGGTCTGTAAAAGACTCTAGGGTTGTTTTGCTTGGTTCAGACAACAGAAAGCAAAAAAATCAGGGTAAGTGCTGACAGAACATTTAATGAGACATCCTCATCCAGCTCTTGTCTGTTGTCCTAATTATCCCTTAACTTTTCTCCATTTCAACCTGGACTTTAGCTGGCGAAAAACAGTGAAAATCATTGCATGCATTTGTACCAGCTGGGGAAACTAAAAAATACATAGCAGCCTAACATCTGAATGCTTCAGAGCAGAGAATATTGTTAAGTTCTGCAAGTCACTCAGGAGATTTAGACACAATTTTAAATGACAGTTTGTGTCCTAATGAGTCAGACTAAGGAAATATTAACCCATTAATTTCTATGAGGCAATGGACAAAACCATATCCTTCTTTTGATTTGATGTCATTTGATGTAAATCAGAAGTTTAAATTCATTTCATTTTTGCCCTACCCTTTTTCCTAATCCTGAAACAGAAGCTAATCTGGTAGCCCCTGTTCTGATCAGAGACATTCTGCTTGTGAAGAATGGGAAATTCAAACATGGCAGGTGCTTACTCTGTGCTGCTGCATCCAGGGTTAGATTATGCCATGGAGTGGAAAATAGCTGTAATTCCAGCCTGAGGGGAGCACATCCATGTAGCCCCATTGCTCAGGAGTGTCATCCTTCACTTCCTGGCTATAGTAACCTACCCATGACCCACACTAAAAATGGGATGTCATAGCCCACTTCAGAGTCCAATCTCGCCTGTCTGAGCTGAATGGGACCCGGGGGAACATGGTACCTATTTATCCCTGCATACCCAAACCCAGAATAGGAGAAGGACCTGAGGGTAGAGGTTATAAAGAGGCAAGGAAATAGGAAATTCCTACTGCTGTCACCACCCAGTGCAACCACATTGCTTGGTGATAAGCAGCATGCTGCAAAATTCCTAAAACTCATAAATTCAACTGCTCCATTTAATGTTGTAGAAATGTATGGCCTGGTTTAAAGTAGGATTGCAGTCGGCTTTGCACATGGCCTCCCCTAGAAGCCAAAACACACAGAAAAATGAAGGGGGACTTATGTAAAAGGTCTTCGTACTGCCCACATCCTACTGGAATGACAAGGCTTGTGCTAGGAAAGAAGCCTCACGATAATATCATTGCAAACATAATATTTGAAAAATTTATTTTTAACGGAGTGAATTTTTTTTGTTTCATTCCCAAGAGCTGCAGAGTAGATACAATAAATGTCCTTGTTGTTTCCTATGAGAAAAGGATTTATTCTTCTCTATGTGAGAAAAATCAAACACAGTATCTACCCAAGAAGCCATCAAGGTCACCTTAATGCTCAGGTCACAAAACTAGCCTTACATATTCTTTTATTTCAAGCTGTACCAGGCAACATTCCTGCATTTTCTCTTGCCTTTAAATTTATTTTCTTCACCTCTGAAACAGTAACCAGTACACCTTTTGTTTGAAGACTCCCACCTATTTCTCTTAGTGATTTTCCGTTTGTTTTGGCTTCAGGCAGAAAATGTCTTCAGTTCAGCTGTATGCCACAGCCAAGACCTGGAAAGATAATATTTAATAGTGGCTTGAATTGAAAAAGTATTCCAGTAATTTATCCCAAGGAAATCATCTTTTCTCCTTCTAAAACTGTAAATATTCATCTTGTTTAGAATTTCCTACGCTATCTGACAGAGTCCTTCCTGAACTGTCTGTAAGTCCATTTCACACACAGAAGTTTCTCATTAAAAGAGAAAAGGTCACAGAAACTGCATTACTGTCATATTAGAAGTGTTTTGACATTCCAGGTGTCACACACAGGAATGATGGTTAGTGTCTGGTTGAAACCCTGGTCTTCCTTGAGCCAATGGAGAACGTTATACCCAGAACCAGACCAACACTTCACAGAAATGTTTCACAGCTGAGCTTTCATCGTCCCTTATGCTAACCTGTCCAGCTCTGCACACACACTCTGAGTACAGACATTAGAAGCTGCTTTTAGGCTTTACAGACCAAAACATTTTCTCCTCTCATTAAAGTCTCACCATTCCAGGTGGTAGTTTTCCATATTCCTGTTTATTTGTCTTTTTTTTCCCCATAAAACACAACTTTTTTTACATCACAAAGCTACTTTTAAAATTCTTTCACATTCCTTCAGAAATGTTCTGTGCAGAACAGATCAAGTAGTTCTTGCAGAGCCTATAATAAAAGCAGATGCTTTGCTTATTGTGAATGATGTTGAGCTGGGGGTTCCTTTACCAAATTCTTCTTTTGGCCAGCCAGGGAACAAGATTTTATTTCACACAACAACTTCAAGTCAGGACAACCTGTCCCTACCCCATTTAATCATATAAATGCATCCTGTCTGTCCCTGCTGTGGATTGCGACATCACAGTCCCTAAACTCTAAGAACCATGTTTACAACTAAGGGGATTTTGTTGGTTTGTTGTTTTGGGGTTTTATTTTGTTGGCTAGGAGTTTTTTGGTTGTTGCTGCTGATTTTATCAAATTCAAGGCATCAAACTGTGATAAACAGAGAATTCAGATTAAAATAATTCACTATAGCTGAAGAAGAGCAATTAAGGTGGAAGTCCTTTAGTCTGACAGCAGTTTTATAGTAGGTTTTAGACTAGATTTAAGAGCAGAAGAAAGTACATGAGAGAGAGAGAGAGTAGACAGATTCGGATACCAAAGGAAGATTTTGTGAAATTAACTTTCCATCTCTGTTATTAAAATGATTTTTCTCAACATAGAATATGTAGCAATTCTCAGTTTGGGTTTGCGTAACTTACAAGAAACCGTCATCTATACCAAAGGAAATAGCCAATCTATACCAAAGGACTGTGAGGCAGGCAAAGATCAGCAGCATCTATGAAGAAATTGGACCAGAAGACAGCAACTATTCATGGTCCTCAAGAACCTTGCTTGGGATTGACCAGCCTTGGTGGCTCTTTTCATTTTACTGTTTTAGCACAAAAAGCAGGACTGCACCAAGTAAATTTGATAGAAACACCAAGTTTGGAATTGGAGATGACATGGAGGATGACTGCACAATTAAGCAGTGAAACTTTGAAAACCTGAGGGAGAATAGAAGGAAAACTTGTCATAAAAGACAGAATCAAGGTCACCGTAATAAGAATTTTCACTGTGGCTTATAACAAAGTAAATTGTGTTGCGGGTCTAAAGAAAGGAGCAGGCAGTGCATTTGAAACTGCACACAAAAGAAAATCTACTACTCTGTGAGAGCTTTCAGGCTGAATTTGCCTCTACTTTCTCTGGACAATTTTCTTGCTATAAGTGTCTATTCACCAGAGCAGAATTGCACTGTATTGTTTAAAAGCACTGGGGAGGATGGTAAACTCCAGGGCAGGAAAACAAGTATTTAGAGACAGGAACAATACTAATGAAAGAACAAATTCACTGTGGGCAAGTTTGGGATGGAAAGTAGAACACTTCTAAGTTGGAGGGCAACAAATTGCCCCTTGGAATTGCCTGCTTTTGGAACAATCAATGTGTCATGGGGGATAAAAAACATGCATGTGGACGGATTCTTGCATGGAACTTGGGCTTCAGGAGGTTCCTTTCCATCCTTCATCAACATAGACTTCAGACTGTACTCATTCCTACTTGAAAATAACTCCACTATCACCTTTTTCAACAGTATTCCCATTGATATTAGGAAGATAGAATTAAAATTTACATAAATCCACACCCACACACATGGGCACAGCTCAGACCAAGTCTTAGGATGTTTCTGGTATTCTTTGTCATTTTTCAGTGGGGAGATTGTTGCAGTAGTGCCTGTGAAGATCTACTAGAACAGCACTTGAATATTTGCCAGACAAACCTTCCGTGTTGCTGGTCTTGGCACCTGCTCAGAGTGGCTGATTTACCAAATAGGGAGAAAGGCAGGGTCAGCATAGTCACTCTGTAAAATCATTTCAGCCACAAGGCACTTCAGTCAGTACAATCACTGATTCTTCTTTCTCTGATCTGCCTTCCTGCAAAATTGCTGCCAAGAGATTTGATACAAGCAGCCTCGATTCTCCCACATGCCCACTTCCTTAATATTTTCTTTGGCAGCCAAGTCCACACAGGAATTAATGACCAAGAAAGAAGCTGATCTATTTTTTTTTTTTAATGTTAGGTTTTGGTGTGCAGTTATGAGGGGGTTTTTTTGTTTCTCTACGTGTGTGTGCTGTTGTTTGGGTGAGGTGGGTGTTGGGATTTTTTTAAATTTCTAAGTAAGCACAGGATAAATAGGTTGAACATTAGGTTGATTAAAGGCGTATTTGTGTTGAATATATTGTTTGAGCATGCAAAGCAGAATTTTGGTGAAAAATAGAGTCTGGCTAACAAGTCTGACCATCTCCAAGTTGACTGGACAGACAGCAATAGAATTTCAGATTTTTACTACAAATTCCTCTGTAAACCCACCACTGAAATGGACCCTTATGATGTTACAGTAAGAGACAGCAGCTGTCTTCAGCATTCCCATGGACAGGACATATAACAATAAGGAAATAAACAAACAGACAAACCCCTCGGGCAAAAACTTAAGGATTATCAGAGCTAGAAGTTTCTTCTTCATTTATAACTGTAGTTTTAGGCAATACTGCTGACATGTCATGGTAAAATGCGCTTGTTTGTTTTTATAGCTCACTCAGAAATCACCTGGGAGAAGGTACTGAATGTCTCTGGTCTAAAGGTTGTTACAAGGAATGATTAAAATGGAAAAGTATGCAGGCAGATTTGCACACCCGTCAGATCCAACAATTCCTACCGCTCCAGAAAAACTGGCATTTCTCCTCTACTCACAGGTCCTGAAGGGATGCAGAGTGCAGTACAAACATGTGCCCCGAGCCAGAGCAGACTGTGGGAACCGGCTGCCAGAGATATCTGCAGAGTGGATGCTGAACCCTGGAGCAACTTAGCATTCCAGCTGTTCCCTGCAGCCCTACACAGCCGGGAGTCAGGGTCACTGCACAGCCCCAGAGTCCTGCAGGCAGTTTGGCCTGGGGCTGCCAAGAAAACCCAACAGCTGAGGCTTGATGGGACAAAATGCTGCCCAGCCCTTGACACTTCTCTGTAGCACCGCGGAGAAACAGGGCACCTCTGCAGCACCGTGCTGGGAGGGGCTGTGAGTGGAGAGGGTGTGGAAACACCTTCCCGGGGGTTTCCCGGAGCCTGCAGCACCGGGGACAGCGGCACCTCCAACACCACGGACAGCGCTGCCTTGAGCACCACGGACAGCACCGGCCTGGAAACCGCAGAGTCGCAGCTTCACCCCAGGACGGGCTGGTGTCCCCCTCCGTGTGACAAGGGAGGACAGCCCAGAGCGCCCCTGAAAGGCAAGGGCAGGTCTCTCAGAGTCATCCCTGTACCTGGGGGCTCTCCTACAAACTACAGAGTGTGCTTGTCCCACCGAAATCCTCTATGTGAAATCCACGGGAAAACATCAGACCAGCAGTTACACTGAACCCTGCACCCAATGGGGATCTCTCCCCAAGAACTAAAGAAGGGGAAAAGCATTTCCTGCTTCCCGAATGTTGTGGTTTATGCACAGCAACAAAGCCCCACACAGCCAGTGGCTCACTTCCAGGTGCTGGGATAGGGGGGAACCAGAAAAGTGAGAAAACTCATGCGTTGAGATAAAGACAATTTAATAACTAAAGTGAAATCTGCATGCACAAACAAAGCAGAACAAGGAACTCACTCGATGCTTCCCATGGGCACACAGGTGTTCAGTCATCTCCAGGAAAGCTGGGCTTCATCACATTCAATGGCCGCCTGGGAAGACCAATGCCAGCACTTCAAACAGCCCCAATTCCTTCTTTCCCCAGCTTTACATGCTGAGCATGACACCATATAATAGGGAATATCCCTGTGGACAACTGGGATCAGGTGTTCTGGATGTGTCCCCCCAAATCCTTGTGAATCCCCAACCCCCTGACTGGTGGGGTGAGGTGAGGAGCAGAAAAGGCCTTGGCTCTCAGCAGTAACAGAAACATCCCATTTTATCAGCACTGTTTTCAGCTCAAATCCAACACGCAGCCCCTTGTCAGCTACTGTGAAGAAAATCAACTCTCCCCCAGCCAAACCCAGTACACTGCACTATCCCAAAGTTCTCATCTACCCTGGTGATGTGTAAAGGACACAAGAGATCAACTGCTACCTGATGTTCTGTAGCAACCGTGTTGCCATAAGTAAATTTGCTGTTTTCATGGAACAATGAGTTCAATTAATATTTGTCGAACAGAAAGGAAAAAAACCCAGAGGAGCAACACCATTCCAGCTGCTCTTAGTTTATACAAAGTAATCAAATCCAACTTGCATTTAATTAACTATCCCACTAACAATCTGCCCAGGAGCTTTGAAAGCTCTTACTACTAAAGGTTTGTCTGGAGGACTGTCATCTAGTTTGATTATAGTTTGCATAATAATATTATATAAAGATAAGAACACTATTTAGGTTTGAGTTGTTCTGCTCTCTCATGCAAATTCCTGTTTGAAAAAAAAAAGCAAGATAACAGAGATCAGACTTTTAAAATCTATATCATCAGAAAAAAACAAACTTAACAGTTTTAACTTCTAATGAAGTCTTATACATGTTTTCAGCAGAGTTACATTAATAATAAGGAAGAGATGTTTTAAAAAATAAAATAAAACTTTTAATAGCATATTCTCAGCCAGGTTGTTTTATGATCACCTTTCCCTCAAAATATATAGATTTATATTTGCTCTCATGACTGTTCTCTCACTCTGTGTGTGTGTGTGTGTGTGTGTGTGTGTGCATGTGCATTGATCCCTTCTAACTATGCTTCAACACCTGGGTTTATTCTCTTTCTTTGTCTCCATTTCTGTTCCACAGTAAAATTTGATTGTTTCTTTTTCTCTGTTCACAGTAGTCATTAAAGGCATCTGCTGTCAGAGGAGTAAAATAAGTCAAAAAGGATAAATGAGGAAGAAATTAGAGGAATATAGAAGATGAATTATCACTTCATGATGACTCCTACTTCTATGACTTGCCCACACACACACACCACTTCTGTTGTTTTGTTATTCTGATATGTGTAGCAATGGTTATAAATGACAATATTACTGACTAAAGTTTCTCTTCCTATGAAAATCAATGTGCATTTTGCTGCAGATTTCAACATTGTCCAGTTTCTCCTCTGCCCTTTTCTTTAACATATTTGCTTTAGAATATTTCTTTCTAGCTCTGTCAGCCTCCCCCATCTTTTTATCTAATACAAGCTGGAAACCACAAAGACCATCAGATTTCCTTTGCAGTGACTCCTTCTGTCTCACATCTTTCAGCCATTTCTTTGAATATTATTCCATTCTTTAATGAATCTTACCAAGAAGGAATCCAGCAGAGTTCCTCAGCTCATGTTTGTAAGTCCTATTATTCCCCATGGATACTCTCTGATTACCTGAGCTCATAGTAGTTTGCCCCGATGTTCCTCTTAGAGAATTGTTTTATTTCATAACTGGATTTGTGATGGGAGAATTGTTCTTATCCACATGCTCTGTCAAGTACATGAGCAGCACTAAGAGTCATGGTTTAGGTCTAATTGTATGAACATTCTTGTTTTCGACTGAATGCACTGGCTGAACTCTCATCAATTAGAAGATTTCAACATGCAGTTGGTACTGTAAATATCTATCCCATAATTTATCCATTTTTCCACAGGCATTTTTATTCCACAGAACACACTTGTTTTACTTTGCAAGATTTCCAAGTGTCTGTTATCCATGGTCGCTCACTTCAGGGCTGGATGTGACCACCCTCTGATGAAGGTGAATTATATTGAAATCATACTCATCAAACAAAGCATGTGGGAGCCTTAATGTGGAATTTTTTTTTTTTTTTTTTTTCCTAAAAGCTTGCAGTTAAGCACTGTAATATCAAAATAACTAATGGAGGAGAGCTCGGCTGAAATCTGTGAGGTCCAGCATGCCTCAGATCTCAGATGTTTACAATTCTTGCATTATTTTCTATACACTTCGTTTCATCACTGCAGAAAAATAAATCTTTCCTATTAAGAAACGTAAGCGTTGTTCCAGATATTTCATTCCCAGTAGGAGTGAATCATGAGAGCCATATCCTAATCAGATTAAAATTTTAAATGCCCCAAAGAACTGAGCTGATATATGCTATATGGGACCCATTTATTATTTTAATCATATTCCTCCAGCAGTTCTGCAGGTGTTCAGAGGGACTTGCAATTGGACAAGGCAAGACCTGCCCAAACAGAAGACAACTTAATCACTGCAAATGTAACAAGCCCAGAAGCTCACAGCATTTTAAACAGGATAACGAACAGTTCTTTCTGACACCAAGAAAAGATCACTGGCGTCTCCACACCAGGGGGGCTGAAACTGAGGCTGGATAATTTTTACCCTGGAGCAGGACAAATATTCCAGATAGAACTGCCAAGGGAATCCAGATCTGCTGATATCCTATGTAGGCAACCACCTTTCCCTACTACTGTGTGAGGTGTCATCACTCAAGAGGAACAAGAAAGCAAGAATTTCTAATTAACCATTCTCCCTTTCTGCTGTTTCTTTACAGACATTGTAAAGCCCAGATTTAAGCAGACAAAATCAAAACACACAGGTCTAGGCAACAAACTACTGCAAAGCCTTTTCTGAAGATGCCCACAATATTGTACTTTCAAAAAAGCCAAAACTCTATTCTGTATCAGTAATTGTTCCTATTTTTGTTCTAGTAGGAAAAAGAGCTTTTAAGCCTGGTTAGAGTTTTACTTAGCAAAAATATTGTACAACTTTCTGTCTAATAGAAAATGAAGTAGGAAAAATGCCCCACCGAGTTCTTGTCTCTCAATTACTCTCTCTGAGCACTGAAATATTATTCCTATTCTTTTGAAAGCTTGGAGAGAAGTAGTGTAACTCAAAAACAGTACAGAAAGCATTGTTGATAGGGGGTGATTATATAAGATGCATACTTAAAAGCTCAGAAGGACTGGAGCATTTATTTAAGTATTTCTTTCTTTGTCTTTGTTCCTATTGAGTATTTTAATCGAAAAATACACAAGACCTTCTAGAATATTGAGGAAAACATACCATCAAATGGTAACTTTTTTCATCCTGAAGAAACAGCAACAGTTTGATTCCATCTTGAGTGAAATGAAATACTTGGAGGAGCTGTGGGATG
The DNA here is from genome assembly GCA_013397795.1 of Orthonyx spaldingii. Lineage (NCBI taxonomy): Eukaryota > Metazoa > Chordata > Aves > Passeriformes > Orthonychidae > Orthonyx > Orthonyx spaldingii. The sequence continues at coordinate 587,235 of VZTJ01006683.1, forward strand.
ACACTGCCATTGACACAGGGTTCTTCTGCAAGGCCAGGGGTCACGAGCTTCTAAAAAAAGTGAAAGGGCTGCTCCCTGCAACCAGTTCTCGAGTCAGAAGAAGCTCAGTCCATTCCCTTCTGCTCCCCAGACTTTTTCCAGTTTAGCTTTAGTCCACAAGGGAAGGGCTCTGAGCTGAGAGGAGGTAGCAGACATGAAATTCACCGTTGAGGTCTGAAGACAGATAGAGGCCATAAATAGTGTGATGTCACCCACAGCCCCTGTCCCCTTCTCAGCCACTTGTGTCAATTTAGCCATGCTGCCAGGCAGGCCAAGGACCTTGGCTCTCCCCAGGCAGCTCCATGTGAAGCCTGACAGCAGGAGGTTTGTTCCTTACGTTGTTCAACCTCTGACATGGACCCACCTGGCTGGAGACTGTCCCTGCCAATGAACAGAGCTTCCCAGAGGGACAGAGAGGTAGTGGACACACCAGCTATTCCCAGTGCTCACACCAGCTATTCTTAGTGTGCAGACCTCATTTTCCAGGGCAGAGTTTATAAAATCTCAACCTTTGTTCTAATTTACAGTGAAAATTAAGAGCTTTGAAATTATTCTTAGACCATTTTTTCCCCAGTTCCCCTGAAGCTGCAGTGAAGTCAGCAGCTCTAGGAATGTGTTTCAAATCCCTTCATTTGTATCCTTGGGAAAATGGCGCTGCCATGAGTCTGGAGTATGAATACCTGGGGTGTACTCCTCAATCAATAACTCTCTGCATCTCAGACTCAAGATCCTATTTTAATCTGAAAACTCCTTCTTTGCCATTGGTGCAATAATAATCCCCCTGCATTCTGGCTTTAAATACTCAAGGCTATAATTCCCCTTTGCATGACCTCTGAACCAAACCTACATAACCCTGGGTTCACACCTCGCTTCATGACAGAAAGTTTTAACAAATTGTGATGAAACCTCAATAGCTGAAAGCAAGACAAAGGCATCTTTTAATCGTCAAATTAGCTGGAGGGAAGAGCTGGAACTGCTTTCAGCCAGGAAAGAAGGGGAAATCATTAAAGGAAATCATCCCCTTTTCTTTCTCCAAGTAATTAGAAGAACCATCTGTATGTTCATTTCACTACAGTTAAGGGTGTGGATTAGCATTTCAGAGAGATTTGAGTTCACCCAGCAATACTTTGATGTGTTAACGTGAATGATGGTAAAATTTCTAAGGCTTTCAATGTTATACAAGTTAAAAAGGGTGCACATGTCACTTTCCAGTCACTCTTTTTAAATGACTATTCAACAGAGCCAAATGTACATTCAGAAAATTTTCCTTTTATCTCCAAAAGCATATTTAAAAAATAATATGTTCCCATTAAAATAAATGTATTGTTTACAGAAAGCCCAGCTATAACCCTGTGGATCTGTAGACCATGCAGCACACACTGCCAGAATGAAATGAAAATTGTACAAAAGGCTGATAAAAAAATGCAGATGAAAACAAGCTAAATAAACCTTTTAGTTATGACTGCTTTTACTCAACGGGAAAAGTAACCTTTCAAATCTTTTTTTGGTGATTTACAAAGGTACAGCAAAATTTCAGGCACAAAGTCATAAATAACTAAAGCCCAGCAAAAAGGGAAAATGAAAAAGTACTACAAGGTTTAGTTTCACATATATAAAACAACAATTTCTAATGTGGGACCAGCTCTGCTTAATCTGGAGACAAATCTTTCCCACTATTAGTTCTCCAAGTACTATAGAAATCTGCACTTGACCCGAGGCAGAATGGAAATTATAATATAATAGACCCTAAACACCTCATAGATAAAAGACCATGAGATGTCTAAATCATTCAATACAGACCTCTCCATTATTGAAATTAAGTCCTATGGATAAGTGAAGCTGAATTTAGTTTTCCCAAGATCCTTTGTCACTGTCCAATTCCCTTGCTATACTTGTTAGGTCGTTACATAATTTTATTTATATGTTATAAATAAAATGATATTTAACAATGTTTATTTACCAATAAATGGCAAACTCCAGCTCCAGCAAGGTTAGAATTGCCCTCTGTGAGCCAAGTCTGTCCTCATCATCCATCATTATAACTAACTGGTTAACTTAAAGTAAAAATGCACATCTGAGAAAAAAGAGCTTTGAGAGTTGGCCACAACTTTGAATTTCCAAGCCACATCAAGAAAAAAACATCCTTTCCCTTGAAACAAAATGAAATTTACGAGTAAGACCACAATATTCTAGATCTGGGCATTGCAAAACACTAACAGCTCTCATCGTTTCTTACAAAAATAATTAGAGAGAGGTCTCAAACGCCCATTACAAACCTCTGCAACAGCTTTGCTCCATAAATGAAAACAGAACATGGAGGGTGTTTGTCCAAATGGCAGCGGTTCAAAACATGAAGGGTGATGAATGGGGAAAGAAGTAATTTATTTTACTGCATTAATTTTCATGGTGCCATCTTACCACCATGTCCAGGAGTCTTGTTCTTGAGTTCTACAGGCCAAGGGTTTTACCAAGACAATATTAAAATGAGGTGGCTAATGTACCCCACTGATTAATTCAATTTAAATTAAATGGTTCATTGTGGCATCCCAACCTGATTGAATTTGAACACACACACACCCCCAAAAAGAAATTATAATCTGCAATACCTCTCGGTGTTCATGATTCATAATGAGAGAGTTTCCTGCTAAAACAGATCTTGATCAATACAGTGTGATGTTCTGTGGCAGAGGTTCACAAGGACTGAATTTATTCCAGTGAGATATATCTCCCTGGAGTCTGTCAAATGTGACACTGAGAGAAGGTAGTTAAAAAGCAGCTAAATTCATCTATTGAATGGTTTGGAATCCAAATTTATCAGTCCCTTACCAAATGGGGTTTTGTTAGTTCTGTTTTTTTGTTATTCTCTTAACCTTAATTGCTTTAAGACCTGTTAATATGTCTCCGGATTGTATTCTCTGATTAACACCCTTGATTCAATTACTCAGACACTCTTTAGCTCACTTTTTACTGTACAGCATATAACTTCAGCCTCAAAAGGGCCGAGAAGGTCAGGTCTGAATGAGCAGAGTAAAATAATTTAGCATCGCCACAGTGCTTGCCCACGCAAAACACCCCATTACCAAGGGAGCAGTTTCCCTTCTGTCCCATTTCTCTCTGGAGTTAATGCTGCTTGACTACAATGAATCACAGTAGACAGTGCCCCATTATCAGAACAGCAAAAGTAGTCTATAGTTCATAATAAAGCAATTTTTAACCCACTTGAAATGCTTTTTGCACTTTGTTATTCCTTTCTTTTCCTGCCACATTCAGCGTGAGTTGCCTCTATCCAGTCTAGCAGCTTAGTTGCTGTACACAGACTTATTTCACATCACTGGAATTCCACGGTGCTCAAAGGCTACCAAAATGCTGCAAAAGCAATGAGGAAGAAGCACGATTAGCAAAGAGATCACAGGAGCTGTGACCAGCTGAAAAACATCCGTGATGTCAATGGGCCTTAGGGGAGACATGCACAGGCATTTGTTCATTTGTTAAAGGTGAAGGGGGAACAAACCTCTGAGAGCCTGAAATGCACAGACTGGGATAGCTACACATCCTTGCCACGGGAAAAGGCACATCTGAGCTGTTGGAGTGATTTGTAGCCACCAGGTTGTCAAGTATCAACCATCTTGTCCATAAAGAGAAAAAAGAGGTCTATAAGGCTCAGCAGAGGAGTGTATTTAGTGCAAAGGAGGGACAGAAGAAGCTGTGTAGATTCCTTTATCTTTCATTACACCAGACTGATAAAATATTCCAAGTCACATAACAGGGCCACAGCCTTGCTGTTTATAGCCACCACCACCCCTGAGAGCACAGCTGGGGACAGCCTAAACCAGCTGCCACAAAGGGCTGCAGCTCAGTGGCTCCCAGAGTCTGAATGTGTGGTAATTATCCAACTGGGGAGCCTGAAATTATTCAGCTGGAAGCACAAGACATTAACTCCAGCCAAAGAAGCAGTTATCCTGCTGTAAGACTCGTGAGGGGAGGCTCAAGCTGCTTGTAGGGTATTATTGACACCAGGCAGGCATGATGTGGTGTCCCCACACATGATGTGGTGTTTGGAGTCTTCCTTCTGTCACTTAAACAGCATAGGGTCCTCATTATCCCAGACATCTAATAAGTTGTTCCATAAAAAACAGAATTGCAACATCCTGGTTACATAGATAGGCATCTTAGATTTCCCACACCACAGCAGATGCCTCAAAACTCACGTCCTTTATGACCTTCTCACCACATTGTTCTCAGCTGCCCATTAAAACCAGCAGCTGGTGAGGGCTCATGGGGATGGAGAATCTCTCACAGTAAAGTGAATATTAGTGGTAGAGATGAAAAGACACTCAATAACCAACTCTTCTATGCAACTCATTTGTTAACCAGATGTTTGCCAGGTTGTCTAATCCCAAAATGACATAATCTGTCACAGGAACCCCCTCCCACTCCAACACACAAACAGCTGCTGAATTTTACAAGTCAATAAAAGTTTGGTGTTGAAAGCTTGATATTTCTGCCAAAAATGATGATGTCTAATTATTTTATGCAGATGTTATCTACGTATACCTGTTGCTACACATACAGAGTTACAATATTCACAGATTTGGAAAAGAGGAAAAAGTACAAGTAGCTAAAACAAAAGTGACATGGATAATTTTGGGTGGAAAAGAGGCACAGTGATGAGTCAAAAAAGGTGTATGAGAAGGAACATGAAGAATAATGCAGTTAATGGAATACATAAATTATTATTCATATGCCATATATAAAGCATGAATCACACATGCTTTCAATGCTTTCATAATTTGAGCTCATGCCTCATTAGGAATATGATTCAGGTATATAAATGAAACTTCAATGATTTTAATATGGGAGGAGAGAAAGAGTCCCATAACAGCAGGTTGAAGAGGCAAATTGTGACTGTCCAATGAGGTGTGGCAAGGTAATGACAAGCCAACACTGACCAAACCTTCCTGTGCTTTCCCCTTTAATAGTAGTTGTGATTATTGGAGTCACCAGCTAAGTTTGTGATTAAATTAATTTAAATTGTGTCATAGAAGAATTGCAGCACTAGGTTAATGTATCTGCTCCAGCAGCCTGTCTCTGGTAGTGACTTTTGGGAGAAGGAAAAGGGGAAGAGAAATAGGATATGTTGATGCCTTCCCTGTGAAGGCCTTCCAGCAATCAACATTCCAGGTTCCTCTCAGGCAATGGTTTAACCCAGAGAGATTTGTTCCATGGGTTTTTCTCCCACAGATTTCTCTGGGTTTTTTTCATCCATATCCAAAGCAAACTGCCAAAAACATGCCACATTTTAACTCTGCAGCTTTGGGTTTTAAGCTGACCACCTGATTGATGACTTTATGGTTTGCTTCCTAGTTTCTGCTTCCTCAAGTTCTACCACATAGTTTGCTGGCTACACTGAACCCATAAAGTTATCCACCAGGCAATAGGCTTAAAAACCAAAGCCATGCAATTAAAACATGGCACTTTTTTGGCAGGCATCCTGTCTGAATTCCTGCCTTCTTTAACCTGCAGTAAAAGGTGAAACAAAAAATATTATTCTTGAGTGCTGATAAAAACACAGCTTGAACTTCTAAAGAGGAGAGTTTAGACCTACACACCAGGCATTTCTGCATAATTAGAATAAAATAATGTTTGGATGTTGAAAATTGATCAGCATAACAGATATTACATAAAATAAAGTTAGCTAGTAGTTGCATTTTAACAAGTTTTTGTTCTCCATCCCTTCCTCAGCAATTTTCTCCTGTCTTCATTAGTTAATTCATTCTGCCTGAAGAAGTAAGCTTGTGATGCTTAAGAAAAAACCAGAAAACCAGTAACTCAAGAGACCCTCAGAAGCTTTGATCATTTGTTCACTTCTTCTAATCTACAAATCTTGCCTTTTCTCGCTTTGAAAATTCTTGCTATGAATTCCCATAGGAGAGTCTCAAACTCTGCTGCTGGGATCCTTTCAGGTGAAATTCTTGTAAATGCCTTCAATCTCATTTTACTGTAGAGAGTTCTCCAAAGCAGCTGAATGCCACGCAATAAACACATTAACCAGAGAGTCAGAGTTTCTCCAAATCATTAAGATACCACAGATGTGAATAAGTTGAGCATTTTTGACTTTTAATTTCACTCGTGCAGCAAAAGCCAGTAGAAGGCAGCCCTGAAACCATGCTGAGCTGGACAGTTATTCACCAGTGTTAGCACTGCAATAAATTACCGTGAGCCTCAGCCAATATCAGTGACAGTGTTCATTTCCTCATAAAATGATCACTTATCATTTGTCCTCCAGTAACTTTATTAAGTCATCGTTTAATAATTAAGAGTATCTTGCATCTATTATTCATCTTAAAAAGATCAGCAGCCAAATCTCAGATGAAAAGAAACTTGATATTTTTGAAAACTCCAGGCATATGATCTGGAAACAATATTGATTTAGTTTGCCTGGTTAGTGCTAATAGCTATAAATACTACTGGGGGAAACACAAAATAAGTTTAAAAAAAATTTCTTCCTTCTCCAAGTAATAAACTGCACCATTGACCTTTTTGTTCAAGTGCTATCTACATGAGAGTCACACATTTCCCAGCAGAGCCATTGCTTTCAAATTAGGCAATTTATTGGAATTCAAACCAATTTGTAATTTAAAACTGTTCATAACAGCATTAGGATTATTTTATTTACTGGATGACTGGAAAGTTAATATTGCAACATTGAGTTTCTCAACTTAAACCATTTCCAGAATAATAATCACGCTGCAAAAGCCTGAATGTAACTGTCTTTAAATATGTGTTAGTAAAATTCACAACCTCAGACAGAGGTACATTCTCCAACATCTCTGTTAGGGAGTGTAGTGGTTTGAGTTCGTTCATTTGAGTTTTTTGGTTAAACGTTAACACACTTACTAGATTTTATTTAATTTTGCTGTGAGATAAGGATTAGGAGTAGGTAAAGCAGGTTCAAATTTTAAAGAATATAAAGAAAGTTTATTAACAGACTTAAAAGGAAGGAAAAAAACTTAAGAACTAGAACAAAACCGTCAGAACACTTTTGCTCTTCCCACCTCTCCATTTTTTTAATGACAATACAAAAAACCAACACTTTGACTTTCAGTCAGTTTACCACTTCTAAATTAGTCTTTCTTTAGTTTATTTAGGGAGAGGAGTTTTTTTCTGCTTTACCACGTTGACTTTTCCACCAGAAATACAGTTCTTATGGTTTTCAGCCTCACAACTCACAGCCGCTCAGGAGAAAAAGATCTCTGCTTGTTGTGGAACGTCCCTCCCACACCAGTAGCTTTCC
>VZTJ01006683.1:595319-681960 GCA_013397795.1 Orthonyx spaldingii
GGGGGGGGGAAGGGCAAGGGCCCAGCCTTACCAGAGAGAGAAGCACAGGACTTGCTTCTCTCGCAGCAACAGGACAGGAAAAAAAGGGGTTTTTCTCAGCTGTATCTCTCTTAAATATGGTTTTTTCCCCGGAGGCAAAACAACTTTTAATTGGATTATATACCCATCAATACTCAAAACTAGCTGGTCACTAGTTCTGTTTCCCAGGAAGCAAGGTGCACTGCTTCCTGCACCATAGGTCACTTGCAAGACTGACTCTTCCTGGGTAAACCCACGACAGGGAGGATTTATTTGTGATAGCAGCCTATNACTGCTTCCTGCACCATAGGTCACTTGCAAGACTGACTCTTCCTGGGTAAACCCACGACAGGGAGGATTTATTTGTGATAGCAGCCTATTAAAACATGAGATTGAGGCCAATTGAGGAGAGCAGCATTAGGAGTCAGAAATTCCTGTGTTGTCCTTATTAGACCTTTACTTGAGCCTCAAGAGAGAAAGCAGTCTTTTAAGGTCTTTTAAACATACCGAGTGCTTCAGGCACTTACCCCTGCAACCATTAATAACAGAATATTCTATTCTGAAGTACTAAAAGAACAAGGATTTATTAGTACTTTATTCTGAGGATGTGCAGAAGTGACTTTCTTGCGAAGGCGGCACTCCAGATCCTCTCATAAACCTACCAACACAGCAAATGACCTTTCAAAAATGTGTGCATTGTGAAAGGTTACATATTGTCATCTTCCCAGACCTGTCAATGGAAAGGAATTGGACTGATTCAGCAGCTGAATTCTGAATCTTTGAAAATCACCTTCCTTTTTTAGTTGCAATCCCCTTGCCAGCTCATGGTGACTGCATGACAAGTGTACAACTTGATAGAATAGTGGAATAATCATTTGTGTCGACAGGGACTTAAAGATCACCTCATTGCAACCCCATGCCATGTCAGGAACACCTTCCACCTGACCAGGTTGCACAGGGTCCCACCCAACTTGGTGTCAAACACTCCCATCCTTCAAAGCCTCCTGTCCTGTGCTCAACTCTGTTAGAAGCAGGGGAGACTTTCCTTCTTTTAATATTATGACCATGCCCAGACCCAAATTTCCAAAAGCCTGTGCTGAGCTAACCAGTCATAATGTCACAGCTGCCATTAGAGTTCAGAGGCTGTTTTCCTTGGAAATGCAGGACTTCTTTAAATAGCAGATCCAGCTGATGTAGCTCCCAGTTACAGCAATATTCCTGCCCCTCAGGTCAGCTGCTGGAAGTGTTTGGGCAGATGTCCAGTGAGCTGGGTTGGGGAACTGCTGTTATTTAAAAATAACACTGTGAAAAACAAAATTATTAATAATCAGGGTTTGTTCACAGGCTGTTCTCAAACCTCTGCACCTCTGACTCACTGCAGAGTCCCAGGGGATGGAGGTGGACAAACCGTGACTGTCCCTTGTGCCTTTCTGATAGTGGCAGAAAACATGTGGGTGTTTGCAAAGCCAAAAAAACCCAGGGTGCCCATAGTTCTGGTAAAGGTTTCCAGACTGAAATTCAGAAATTCCATTAACAGTTCACTGGTTCCCAGGAAGAGCTTATTTAACCAGATTATTTGCCCCTGTTGCCCACATTTCAGACTGTTCACACATTTTTTATCTTTGCCCTGTACATATTCTATTGCTACCCAATGGGTCCAGCTAATTTCTTGCAACATCCCACATGCACACATATTTTTCAGTAAGTGGCAGCCAGATCCACATGACTCATCCTCAGAAATTATCTTTTTCTACAAAGCTCCAATGGGTACAAAATTCCAGCCATCTCCTAACAACCATCTCCGTTGTGTCCCTCCGGTAAGTGGTTGCTTCAGTCATAGATGTGGCAATTAGTGGTGAAGGAGAAAGAGCCTTTTATGCACAATTCCCAGCTGTGAGCAGAGTCATTCTGGCTCTTGGCTGAGCTTATTGACACTCTGCTTGTTTCCCTCTCCACACATGGGAATGGAGAAGAAGATGAGGTCTGTGTTCAAAATTCAGCACGGGCTCAATGCAATCTCTGTTTTTCAGCAGAGACTCGGTGAGGCCACGGCAATATTCACCACCTTGGAATCTGCTTCCACGTGACTAAATCACAGCATAGGTGAATAAATATGATCTTATAAACTTCCCAGAGGAAGTATTCTGCAAAACAGAGGCAATACAGAATGACTGTGTCTGCAGGGAGTAAAGTTCTGCCTGTTTATGAGACAACTAAGAAACAGAGAAACCCTTTTTGTGTGTGTGTGACACACAGTAATTGCTAACTCTTCTTTCTTCTCCTCTCTTCCCAGCTCATCAGCACAAAGAAACAAATGGAACTTTTAGGAAGGTTTTTCAGACCCTTTTGTCAGGTGACAAATATTGGTTTTTTCTCCAAGGCATTCAGTACACCAAGGCTCTGCAGGACAGCACGTTCTGGCTGCAATTGCAGTGAGAATAACTAACCATGCAGAATTGCTGCCCTCCCACTGGTACCATGCTGGGCTCAGCACCAGCCAGACTCTGCACCCACCTCTGTTCATGCAAAGGTGCCTTCACAAAGGTTGATGAGACAATCCACAGTTTGCAGAGAATCAGCACAGAGCAGACATCGAAGGTCACATAACAGTGTCCCATTGAAAAAGTCTTGTCCCATAAGGGGGAATCAGATTTATCAATATCCTGCCTTGAACAATCAATAGAAGTCCTTTGAAGGGTTTGATCTGAAGTTCAGTGGTTACACTGGATGATTTATTTTTTTATACTTTACAAGTTAGCCTGTTATCAAGTCCTGGCTGCCCTGTATAATAATTAGCTTTAATGGGTACAATCAGGTATAAAACGGAATTTCATTTTCACAAAAATATGACTAAACATTTCAAGTGTCCTTGAGTAAAATTAATGAAAGCAAATAGAGAAGTAAATAAAAAGAGGGAGTGAATTACACTGAAAGTCATTTGCACTTAAAAAATATAATCCTATTGATGTCCATAGAAATTAAATCAAATGGAGAACACTGAAATGAAAATTACCTTTTCATCTACACAAATTATTGGAAAGTAATTGGACAAGGTGATTGTTATGCAAATGTAGATCCAATGCAATCACAAGGTCTGGGAGTATTTTCTAAGAAAGCAGGTTAGCTCTTTCTAATGCATTGTATCTGCTTTGTCCAGCAGCCTTTCAGTCTGGCTTTTCTAATCAGCCCCACGTACTAGGTCTTTAACAGAAATATTTACAGTTATGAGCATTCACACACAAATACATTTGATATTTTTCATGATTTCCAAAAGTGGTTGATGAAGAAATAGGTGTTAATGTATATAAACTTTTGTAAAGTATTTAATGTACTGGCATGTGGCACTTGGATTAAAAAACCACAATATACACAAAAGCAATATATTGTAGAAAGCAAGCTCAAATGTAGATGACATACACCTGAGAGAGTAAGAGCTCATCACACCATCTCCAGGAGAAAATTTATTCAGTTGTTTTATAAAATGTGCAGAAGTCACAAGGGATAGGTTTGTACCAACAGAGCAGCAGAGAATGAAGCAATGACTTGTATCCCAGAGGGACAGAAAAGCAGATACTCCTGCACACATACCAGGCTTCCTGCAGCCTTGGCCAAGAGTGTGGGGGCAGAAATGGCCACAGATCCCAAATTACCACTTGACAAATGCAAAACTTGCTTGTGGACCAGCTTTAGCCTTGTGGTATGAATAAGTAGTGCTTGGAGGAAGCTCAGAGAGAGAGAGAGAGAGAGAGAGAGAGAGAGAGAGAGAATTGTGTCCCAGTCACCCAAGCAAGTCTGGATGCTTGCACAGCTACCCCAGAGCAGCCAGAGAAGGTTCTGGTGGATTCCAGCTGCCAGAGGTTTAACATAAACCTTGGGTATCAAAGCAGAGCAATATCACTCCAAGNGTCCCAGTCACCCAAGCAAGTCTGGATGCTTGCACAGCTACCCCAGAGCAGCCAGAGAAGGTTCTGGTGGATTCCAGCTGCCAGAGGTTTAACATAAACCTTGGGTCCATTTTGAGGTAAGAAACTGCACAAGGGAAAGGAATGTTTGATGGCAAATGACCCAGGCTCAGCAGCAGCAGAGCCACAGCCCAGTTTAGAGACAGCTCTCATGGGTCTTGTTGATGGATCAGCTGCACTCCCTGACAGCAATTTTTTCCAGCCCTCACCTTCTGCACGGCCCCACTGCTCAGACCTAAACTATCCCATTTCTGGAGGTGCACAGGCAGCTCCCAAGGTAGCCTTTCCTTCCCAGAGTATCCACCTCCCTCAAATATCCAGGAAAACCCTGTTGCACCAGGCTGTTGGCTGTGCCTGCCCCACTCCTGCCATTTATAGCACCGTGGCTTGGTGCTGGATGCTTGCAGGGCTATTTGCTCTTTCTCAGTTTCTCAATGCCCTCTAAAAAATGCCAGAAACTCAAATACACTGCAGCTGCTTTTCCTAGAATTCACTGTTATCAGGAAAGGCTCAAAGGACCTCAATATGAGGGCACGCAAGAGGAGGTTAAAAGGTGAATATGTTCTAATTCATGCAGACATGATGAGAACATCTGGTAATAGAGGGGCTATTAATCAGCAAAAGGCATAATGAGAGCTGGAGGCCAAAGCTGGAGCTGGATAAATTAAAGCTAAAAATAAGGCACAAAACATCAGTATGAAGTTTATTGGAAACTGGAGCAATTTTCTGAGAATATGGGCTTTCTGTTGCTCAAAATCTTTCTAGAGGTTATGAGATTTAGGGGCTGATTGCCTTTCTAGAAGACGTTCTGCTCCTCACTGAGGGCTTACAGGCTTTAAGTTATGATTGAGGCTGCTTGTGCCATACACAGCATCCAATTAGCCAGAGAAAGTTCCCTTTCCCTGAGGAAAATACACTCCTATGGAAGTGAGGGGAGGATAAACTCGTGCATGCCTCAGGAGTTAACCCTGCATTGCTGTCTCATGCACATGCCCTTCTTTCTTGCCTGGGATTTGATTGTGCATCTTGCTGTGAATTTTTACTTCTATTTAAACCCACCAGCAGAGATGTTCATGAGCCACATTCTACATCCCTGGGTTACATGCACACGGATTTCAGGTTGAGCCTGGAATAAATGAATCTGTGACGACAAAGGCTCAGGAGTGAGATTAATTTAAACTACAACGACAGCAGCTGAGCATTTCCTAAGCAAAAGGCTGCTGCTGGAACATATATTGACACGTTTAAAAGATAGACAGAAGAAATTCAAGAACACTGAGTGTGTTCATTGTGCTTGCTAAAAGCATGCCTCACTCCTCGTGCTATTTTAATCAGGCAGCAATACACAGAATTGAGACACACTTCTCCCATCAGACTGCCTCTTCTCTGTGTGCCCCTGCTTCTGCTCCAGCTGTAACTTTTCCCAGCACAAAGAAAAATCCCCCCACAGCAGAGGAATTATGCAGATTTTATTTTAAGGTGAGGGAAGACCAGAATTCTGGCTCTTTATGAGCTAAGCAAGGGACTTGCTCCCACATTGAGGGATAATCATGGAAATGTTCCTGCTGGTGACAGCACTCTGTGCATCTGACCTATACTTCAGCACAATTTTTTGTTAACAATACAACATACCTGAAAGAGCTGTGAAAGTTATAAGAATTCAGTTTAGCACTCTGGTTCGGTTTTTGGCTTTTTTCAGCACCAGTCATTGAAAAAACCACATGATTTTTCCTACCCATTGAATTTAGTTCTTCAATGTCATCCCAGAGGAGAACCAGAACTCTGTGAAAGCCTCAAACGGATCCATAGTTAGCAAAAAACAAAGCTCTGTAATATAAAACACGTGCAATGTTTTTATTATCATTACAAAATAATTTTTGCTTTCCATCTATAACATACCTACTCAAATCCCAGCATCTGAGTCTTTCCAAAGGGGTCCATTGCATAAGGGAATACCCATTTCCAAAACATGCCTTTGGTAGAGTAAGGAACAGCACTGAAACCCCTTGAGCCCACAAAGCTGGTTGTCTCTAGTATCTGCTTAAATCCCCCCCCACTTCTGTCCTGCAGGCAGAAATTTCTGATTTGTCAGTGTTGGCAGCTGCCTCTTTGCAGTTCATGTAAGTGGTGTTGCAGCTCCATGCACTGCCAGGCAGGATGGCTCTTCCTGCTCACTTCATAATCCATTTTGAGGTAAGAAATAAAAAAATCATATTCTACAACCTTGGCTTAGGATAAATTTTACCAAAAAAAGAGAGGGGTTTGACTGGAGTAAAACAGAAAAGCATCTACAAAAATTTCTTTCTGTGCTGTGCTTTGCCCATCTGGGGTTACTTCAGCTTTTCTTCCAACACCAAAACATAACATGTCAGTATGAAAAGCCAAGGTTGCTTTTTGAGCAAAAAACCACAGCAACATGAAAATTAACTATGTGGGCAACTTCGGAGTGAACCTTTTTCAAAATGCTGAGGAAAGACATGTTTTTAACATTCCTTCTCCTTCTCTTCCCCTCTAGCAGAATCTGTTTCCCAAGTTCAATTGAAATTCGCAAGTAATTTCTCTCCTCCCCATGCTCTCAAGAAGCCCTCCAGCCTTGTGGATTTGCTACTCACACAACAGACTTGAAAAACTTAAAATGCATAGGAGTTGTTGCTGTTTAGAGCTGAAATAATATAAACATGAGGAAGTAACAAAAAAGAAGGAGAGCAACTTTTTGCATGATCAGGCAATGGCAGGAAAAGAGGGAATGTTTTTTTAACTAAAAGAAGACAGATTTAGACCAGATGTTGGGAAGAAACTCTACTCAGAGAATAGTGAGACACTGGGACAGGTTGCCAGAGAAACTGTGGATGCCTGATCCCTGGAAGTGTTCAAAGCCGGGCTGGATGGGGCTCTGAGCAACCTGGGAGAGTGGAAGGTGTCCCTGTCATGGCAGAGGATTGGAATGAGATGATCTTTAAGGTCCCTTCCAACCCAAACCATTCTGTGATTCTGTAATGATGAGGATCTCATCAATGTAGTGGTCCAAATAAAAGCCCAGGTACTCTTCTGATGGGATCTNTGAGCAACCTGGGAGAGTGGAAGGTGTCCCTGTCATGGCAGAGGATTGGAATGAGATGATCTTTAAGGTCCCTTCCAACCCAAACCATTCTGTGATTCTGTAATGATTAGGATCTCATCAATGTAGTGGTCCAGGTACTCTTCTGATGGGATCTGAGCCCTCAGCCAGGGGTTTCCAACAGTGTTTTGTTAGATGGTCTCATGGAACAAAGGATTAGGGTGGAGCATTCTCTCCTTTTCCCATTCCTCTCTACATTTCTTTTCAGTGTTATGAAAGAAAGGACATCTGTAATGTCAGAAAAGAGTTGGTGGAGGAAAATGACTCCTTTCCCCTCACAACTACACCTGCCCAGCCTCCTGGCAACCTCCTCTTAAATGACAGCCCTCAGGTACACTCTGTGCCCATCCATATCAATAGATCTATTGCCCATGAGGAGTAAATCACGCTCATACAGGAGCTGGGACACTGAGCTTAATCTCTGAGTTCATGTTCCCCAATTAACTCTGATATCCCCTGGGGTTGTCATGCCTTCAGACCCACGGCTCCGTTGGGATAATGACTCTGCTCCTCTGAGCAGCAACACTCCATCCTCATGACAGCAAAACTCCAGCCCAGTCACTGCCTGGTGCAACCTGACCAAGCCTTGCTGAGGTCAGCAGAGCTGGGGTGAGGATCTCCTCTCCTGGCTGCAGTTCCCTGCCTGCAGTTCACGGGCTGTACCCTCAGACAGCTGCCAAGTGTTTCACTGGTGAGCAGATTCCTCCCATCACGAACCCTCAGCTCAAACAGGTCACTGCAAGTCTTTGAAAGGAACAAGGAGATCACACTAGCAGTGCCAAGTAAGAAGAAATGCCACATACCCACCTGCAAAAACATTGGGATTTTCAATCAGCAAGCACAGTAAATCCCGAAATTAAATGGATTCAACCTGTCCAGGCTGCTGCTCTTCTCAGAAGGTGGCAACGCTGCCCAGACCACACTGCATGACTAAAGCAGCAGCTGGGCTACCTTGGGGCTTGCAGTGCCCAATGCCAAGAGGCAAACACAAGTAGCAAAGCCCAGCTGTCCTCTAATCGTTGACTGATAATTTTATTTCATAGAAGAGACTAATTCAAATTCTCTTCCCAGTAAGTCCAACTGACATGGCAAGGATTTGAATGATCTTGGGGAGGGCTTTAGACTGCTAGAGAAGTAAAAAGTGCTTGTTGACATTTTTCAGCCAAAGTTTCGCCATTTGGGCTCTCACCTAAACAGAAATTGTAGTACAAAGTATCTGTTGTCCTTAAAAATTTGTATTCTGACTAAAAGATGAAAGCCACACAAATCTGAAATATTCTCCCAGGCTACTCCCTGGCAATTTAAATTGAGGATTTGAAGGGAAATCTAAAGCACTTCCTCCAGCTAATTAATAGACCCCCCCTTCAATAAATAGATTCAGCTAAATACTAAGAGCACGTACGTTTTCTGTCCGTGCCTCTTCCAGAGGCTCTGGTTCAAATTCAACCACTGCAACAGGAACCTCAGCAACTTGTAACTTAATAAACCCGGTGATAATTTACTGATAACATGGTCCTGTCCTCCAGCAAGGATGAAGGCTCAGCAATGGGACCTGGAACAATGGCTGTACTTTGATGGTTCTCTGTGTCCAGGCCTTACACAAGTTAAAAAGGAAAGCCACAGTGACATTAGGAGAATACCATGGTAGGCAAGAGCAGACTGGCTGCTGGCTGTCCTCCTGTTCCTCCTCCAGTCCTCAAACCTGTTAATTTTCTGATCTGATAGCTGAACACAGGGTTACACAGGAACTCAGCTCAAATCAAGGCAGTCTCACACAGAACCCCATTTGCAATGGCCAATAGTTCATGGTCTAAAGAATTATTCTAATCATTTTATAACAAGACATCTAAAGAAAATGGTGAATTTGGGAAAACATTTGTTTCGTCAACATTTGTCTACTATGACAAGATTTCAAAGGAAAAGTTGTGAAAGTCCTTCATTGTGTCAATTGCAAGCCAGTTCCATAAATCATTTGCAAAAAGGCACCTGGGTCTATCCCATCACCTGAGCCTCTAATCTGTGGGGCAGTTACAAAATAAACGCCCCAGGCAATTCAAAATCTGGCTGGAATTACCTGGTGTTTTCCAAAATTATGACAGAAAGAAGTGTAATAGAGAAACTGTTCATCAGCAAATGACAACAGCTGGCCAATTTTGCTTTTGATTGTATATCAGCACTGCTGGCCTTTGTCAGACAGACTGCAAAGAGTGAGTGGAGGCTCTTTTCAAATGTGCTCGTTTCCACTGGCAACCAATAGAGTGAAAGGACAATCAGATTTAATCAACTGATCTCAATGAGCCACGTTCAAAGGAGTTTGCTTTAAATGATTCAAGAGACAAAAGGAGGGAGAGAAAAGTCAAGCAATAAACGGTAATGATTCTCATTAACTGCTATGAATCAACTCTTTCATAGTTTAATTTTGTCAGGACCTCTGAACTTTTCATATTTTCATCAGATAAAATCTTTTTCTCCAAGCGAAACCACAAAACTTAAACGTAGACTCCAATCCCTTTGTTTGGATGCCGATTTTTCAACTCAATTTTCCCAAGAATTGCAAACAATCAAAATACCTTTTCCTGTCTAAAATACCATCTGCATTTTCCTTAAATAACTCTCCATACATGAATCATCTGTATTTTTACGCTGCCGCCGAAATGACGTGAAAACCTTCCACCCAAATTGGAAATGCAAAGAGGCTGGATGACATTTGCAAAGAACGCCTTGTCAGAACAGTTTTCCACCTAACCTTTAATAAGTGTATTTTCCATATATTTATTAATGTCAGTGGAAGAACATGATGTTCTGGAATAAAATATTTACGGAATTTCTGTGTCTTTGTTGCGTAGGGCTCCTGGTTCCAAGAACCATGGAGAGGCTTTTGAACTGTTCACCATGTCACTCCTGTCAAGTGGCACTTTTGCTGAGCCCTCTGTCCTTTTTGTTCCAGTGCATTAATGTGCACTGGGATAGCTTTTCCTTGAAATCTAAAGTGACTTGTAACAGCACCACAGAACACATCCACCTCACAGACCTTACATTGCTCATGCTTGATTTAATTTTCAAACAGATCTAAATCTCTGTATATCCTGTTCAGACTCCTCAGCTTCCAGTTCAGCATGTCTAGGGCAGCTCCTGACTCACAGCCAGCATGGCACCAAGCTTCTTATTCTCTCTCCCATGCTGCTTTCCTATTTATATTTCTCCATCCTGTATTAACCCTCAAGTTCTTCGTTAATTTTGCCTACTCATTAGCAAACAGGCACACATGTAGTGGTGTTTTTCTGCAGGAGCTGTAACGTGCTCTGATGCCCTGACATCACAGAAGCTCTTTTTTTGTGTATGGTATTTCTCCAGGTTAATTTTACCCCATTTCTGGTCAATGCTCAGTAAGTTTGTGATGAGGAATGTGAATAGAAAGGGAGATCCTTGCACTTACATCCTGGGTTTGTTTTACTTGGTTCCCTCTGATTTCCCCTGTTCTTTTCTTAATTTTTTTTTTCCAGTTTTCTTCCATGATTCCTTTTCAGCTGGTTCACAGATGCACATTTCATGTATAGCCTAACACTATATTCCTTCACAGCTCTCAGGGGAAAGAACATAAGGCAAACAGAACACCTGCTCTTTGATGAGCGAAAAGTTTGTCTCATGTTTTTCAAGCCACCACCTTGTGATGAGATTTCACTAGCTGGGAATTTGACAGGATAGCCTAAAGTGAGGGTAGGATGTGCACTGCCAGCCCACACTGTTCTCAGAGCCTGTAGACCAGTTCCAGTTCCTCTTTGAAACAGATCTGTTGTTTCAAGCCTTGGTCAATATTCATAGCATTTCTCAGCAGTTGCACAATTCTCCACATTTAATGAGGAGGTTGAAATGTTGGTAAACAGGTTGAGGAAGGTGTAAGGTAATAAAGAAAAGGTCAGACTGAATAAAGATTGCACTGCATTAAAGAGGAATGTAAAGGTATTCTTTGTGATTTTTTTCAGTAAAGCCATGAACCAATCCAGATTTCTGCATTCTCAGGACAGACAGTAATCCTCTGCTGGACTGAGGGTGAGAAGTGATACTGGCACACATGAAAAGCAGGTCAGGAGAACACTAATTACGTTGCAAAGTACTCATAAAAACATCCTTTCAAACATTCATTGCCGGTAAGGGAGCAAGAACAGGAGATCAAAGTTCAAGCAGGATTTTAATTAGATGCCTTGCTTACTGGGGTATGTCAGACATGGTAAAAAGAACTTTTTCTCATCTGCAGCCGTGCTCTACACAGCATTTTACTTCCTCTAGCATGTTAGAAGTTGGCCTGATGCAGAGGGGAGCTGACACAGAAATATAAATATGTAGCAGCACAGAGGCAGTCGGGATACTGGCACTGCCTTTCCCCACACTGGGCACAGCCAGACTCTGATCCCAGGCAGGGGTCACCTATCTTTTGGAGACAACATCCTTTTAAAATTGTTTTGGATCCTGACAAAACACATCTCCCAGGTTCACTCTGGTTTGCCACAAAGTAAACAAGCCCAAAGGTGGAAATAGAGGTGTTAGAAGCTGGATCTCGAGAGACAGGACTGGGACATGCAAGGCCACAGGACTGGCAGCAAGCTGCTCTAGCAATAAGGTTTCAGGCTATATCCTGCTTTCTTCTCTCATACTAATTAATATTGCACTCTGAGGAGGAAGGAGGACTATTCATTTTATATGATTAAACAACAGATCAATAAGGGGAAACCATGACTCATTCAATACTTGACGACAGATTAAATAAAAAACATCATTCTGAGTCTGCCCTAAAGTAAAAAATTAAAAGATAAATGTCTAGGGAGACACAAAACCACAGCGGTTTTCCTCCCTTTCCTCCTTTTCTGTCTCATTAAAACAGAAATTACAAATGGTTTTATTATCCTGTGTTCAGCAGACAAGCATCATGACAGTGAACAGTAACAGGATTTTTTAAATGAAATTCATACAACTGTAAGAATAGAAATGTAAAAATGAAGCAAAGAAAACTTTTGGGAGAAGGTTGTTAAATTCTACATAAGTTTCAAAACATTGCTGGCTGAGTCACTAAACTGAGATTTAGCAGAGAAAGCCGCTCTCCAAAGTATTTTACTGCTCTGCATTTTGCAAACTCTAAGCCAGCTTTGCTGTTCTTCTCATGTGCTGTCCTTCAGCCAACCCTGTTGCTAAATCCACCGCACAACAATTTGTCAGGAATTTGAAGTTATTGCAGCTTTTTCATGCTTTTGGAGAGATTATCAAACAGATACCCTGTCAATCTACTGACTGCTCGGAGTTTTGGGCTAACAGTGAACGGGTAACATTTTATGGAAATATTTGTGGCTTGAAGAGCTAAATACCGTGTCAAATAGGGGACTGTGCTGGTGTGGAGGTGATCTGTTCAACTAGAGGAAGGCAGGGATTTTCCATCTCCAAAGTCAGGAGATTGTTACACAACTGCTCTTGATCTTCTCAACTCCACACAACTCATTTCCACAAGACAGAGCTTATTGAAAGAGGAATATGACAGTGGATATTTCCAAATTATAATAATTAGGCTCCAGCTGTTTTCATTATCCTCTGATGGGGATAGAAACCAAACACAGTCAATTCTAAACATAATGAAAAACATTCTTCTGGTTTGTGGCAATGACTTTTAAAATGTGTCCTGCATTGGGGTACAGAAATATCAAAAATGTGCCTGCTTGTTTCTGTGAAGAGCCAAGTATTGTGCAACACAGTATTGAATTTCAGTAATTAATCACATGCTGCCAAATTTGGCTGTGGTTTTCCTGAAATGCTAGCAGTTGTTCCAGCTAGTCTTTATGGCTCTGTCTCAAAGCCCATTGAAATGAATCAAAATCTCTCCACTGACTTCAAGTGGTCTTAAAATTGATCCTCAATGTCAGGGAGACTGCTGGGTGAAAAAAAGAAAAAAAAAAAAAAGGGACCAAGAGTCTAGTCTTACTCACAGAGGAATAGAAAAGAGAGCTTTGGAGTACAACATTCATTAAAGTATCAGTATCCTGTTAAAAATAAATGAGGTTACTACTACTAAGAGAGAAAATACAGGCAGAAACCATCTCTGGACCTCTGAACAGGCTGAGGATTTTCTGCTGGCTTTGCTGTCCAAAGCCAACTGGAAATGTGTTCTTTTTTCCTCTCAACTGAAGTAAAATCATGTCTCATCAAAGTGTTCTGCAGGTGGTTGATTTCCTTTGAACAACAATTTCAGGAGAGAACTGAAATAGTTTAATTTTAAAAAATCTTACTTTGATGCTTTATGGGAATGAAACCTTGACTTCTTTACACTTCCAGTCTCCTATTAGAAAAAGCAGCAGCCAGACATGGAAAAACCTGCAGTGAAAGGAATGTGATCCTGGTGCTATAACCAGACCTGGAGAACCAGGGAAACCTATGAGAGTAGAGGAACCCCATTAAAAAAAAATCAAACAAACAAACAAGCAAATTAAAAAGAAAGTAAAAATTAAAAGGAATCAAAGAAGTAGCTTTTGAGCTAAAATAGTGCAATGAGCAGTCCTGGAAACTGCAGGGGAAGTGTGTCTCTGGAGGCTGGACTGCTGTGAGCCCCAGCAGAACACACCAGGTGCTCCCTCTTGGCTCTTTCCCCTCAGGGTCTCTCTCCTGTCTCGCTTTGGATGCGCTGTGAGACAGCCTGGTTTGGAAAGCAGCTGCTGAATTCTTTAAAGAAAAAACAAACCCTTATTCTAACGAGCAACCTTGTATAAAAGACATGTTAATTCATTTCAAATTGAAGTGTTGACTTTAACTGTGGGACTTGGATTACATTAACAGATATCCAGCTACCTGAGCAAACCTGTCCAAGCTGCAGGATCCCTGTATTACAATTAGCAAGTGCTGCTGTGTGGCTGGGGAGCCTGCACACATCTCTTGAATCTGTGTATCCATGTCCAGCTGAGCATGAAGAAATCCTGCAGCTCAGTGAATCCTGCCCGGGAGAGCAACTTCGGCCAATTCATGGAAAATTTTGTCTTCTCTAACTTCATGTCTGTAAAAGTAAACTCACCCCTCCTTGACAGAGTGAAAATAGCTGTGGGGAAAAAAGATGCAACAGCACTGGCATTTGGTAGGGTTTCCAGAGAAAAGCAGAATTCAGGGAACGAAGAAGCTCTTTTTGCTCAATCCACAGCAAAGGCACAAAGAAGCCAATGGCAGAAAGGATTCCTGGAATCTGAGGAGAAGTCACATGAATAAATATTGCGTGATTTTTGACTCCTTGGAGCCCTGAGACTTGTGGCCAAGAATCCTTCAGAACAAGGAAGAAAAAATTCATTTTATTGTTTTGCTTAAGATGCGAATGGCTGGATTTTTGAACACTGCAAAAAGTTCAGGGTTTTGTTGCCTCTGCTGGCACAAATCTGTGTTGAATGTCCATGGTTCAAGCCCTGAGACTGGGTGCATAAATTGCAGGGGCTTGTTTGAGGCTTTGTTTGGAGGTGAGGGATCACTGGACCAGAAGATCTCACTTCCTTGAAGAGGTGAGAGAAATGACACCTGCCAGGAGATTGAGAAGCCAAAGAGCTGCTGCTGAAATTCTTTAAAACTATCATAGACTGGCCACAGCTGAGTGGGGAAAACTCAACAGTTAAAGTGTTATAGGGAGATCCTTCGTGAGAACTTTCCTCAGTACTGATCTTAGTTGTGGCTTTATGACAAAATATACCAAGGTAATAGAACAGTGACAAAAAATTCAGTGACAGAACAGAGCATGACCATGACATCGAGAGCAAGAACTGCAGTCGATTGTGCCTCTTGGATTGATTAAACATCACCACCTTGTTAGCACCTTAACAAGCAGAAAACCAAAAAAAAATTACAATTTCACATTATGTACACTTGTTTTCAGCAGTTGCTCACCAGCACACCTGGGAACAGATATGCCACACTGAGACTTTTAATTTCTGTGTCTGCTGCCTGAGATGTCAAAACTATCCTTGTGGATCAGTCAATCTGAATGATTGAAGCTGCCAGTGGAATGCCATAAATCTGTGAAATAATACTTCTTGAGGTTAGTCAGAGTTTTATCAGCTTGCCTGAACTAGGAGCAGCCTCTCACACCATCTAACAGCTCACTACACTCTCTGTAGCCTCAGAACACCAAGACCGTAAATAACTCTTTCGAAAATCAATTATAATCTACATATTTGAGCCAAACATTTGCTCCTGCAGTTGGGCAGGGAAGGGATTAGCCTCCCCTTATGCCAGGAGTTCACCTTGCGTTGAAGGAAATAGCACAGGTCCAGGAAATTACGAGGCTGGTGCAGCGCCAGCCATGTGGAGGTTGAGAGTCAAATCTATTGATGTTCACCCGAGGGAGTAACTCACGTCACAGCCCAGAGGCCTGGGAACCAAACAGAAGAAGAATCTTTGCCCTTCAGTTTATGCAGGCGTTCCTAACTCACACAGGCAGAATCCTTCCCCTGCACAGGAGAACTCAACATTTCTAAGCTGACACCTGCAGCAGCTTGTGGGAGATTTCATAGCCAGGCTATTACAGCCTTTGGAATGGAAATAGGGGTGGTCATTAACAAAGCCAGAGGAGCATTAGAAAACACCCAGGGTGGGAGAAGAACATATAGAAACATATTGATGTAGCTGTAGATTGATAGAGATAAGCAACTACTGGTATAGATTTAGATCTATAGACATAGATACAGATATCATCTCCTGATACACAAAGAAACTCTTTCCAACACATCTTTGCAGATTCTGGGTGGAGGAAGTGGATTTACTCACCAAAAATATTTTCTAATACCAATTTCAAGACTTTGACTTTACAGCCATTGTACAATGGGTTCCCAAATCATTTGCTTAAAATGTTTTCATGGGAAGTGCATCATATTGCATTTTCCAGCCTTAGGGATTCCATGTGAGGTCAAACTGTGTATTGTGTATTCCTCTGGCTTCCTGACTCAGCCTTGGGGTGCATGAAGTCCTATCCCTGATGACACCAGCTTTCAGCAGTTTTTATTTTGTAATTAATTGTTCTACTCACAGACCTTAGCTGGTAGTGTAAATTACAGATCTGGGGATTGAGCTGTTTTAAAAATCAACCAATATTCAATAAGAAACCTTTTAAATTTTATTTGAAGTAGCAGAGTAATTCACCTACTTCTATTTTTAAATCCCACTTGCAAGTCTTCACCTGTGTGCTGCAGGAACTGGAGCTTTTTTGTTGTTCAAGTTAATCTCAGAAACTCAGGTAATCACAGTTCCCACAGCACTGGGTATAGCCAAGAAGCTTTACACAGATGATTTAAAGGCACCATGCTGATCTCTTATAAAATGCAGGCTGTCAGGAGTTCAGAAATTAAATCAACAAGAGAAATCACTAGGACTACAGCAGATCCTCTAAGTTAAGCCTGATACATAAAAAAATGTCCTAGATGTGAACTTTTATACACAATTTGAATCCCTTACCCTGCAGAAACATTAAAAATCATTGAAACGTGTGACTTTGGTGTTTTATCTACTGTAATACCAACAAATAAACATCTGTAATGACAGTGGTTCTATAACAACAACATCCCGATGACATTGAACATTATTTATAATGGAGTGATGTCACCAGATTGCTTGGTTAATATCTGCAGTGTTGTTTCTGCACTTTGTACCCCTCTTGGAACACAAGCAGGATTTATATGACTGCATGTGTGTTTGGGACACTCTAGGGCCTGATTTGCAAGATGCTGAACACCCACGTGCTTCACTGTGGTTCACAGGGACTCCTATTTCCTTGCAACATTCACCCTTTCCTTTCCTTGTTTGTGCTTCCCTCCCTCAGATTCCATTTGGCTCTGGAGCCCTCAACATGTTTGAAGGGCAAGAAATGAGAAAAGATCAAGAAGCTGAAAAAGCAAAGTCTCTGCCATCTCTAATGCCCCCTTTCTCTAATTTGGTCTTTCTCCATCGTCCTAATCTCACTGCCCAAAGGAAATCACCAAAAAAAACCAAATTACCAGTCAATATATGCACATGTAGCAGGAAAAGCTCATTGTTTTCTAATGATTCCATGGCCAGAGAGCACTTGTGCTGCTCAGGATGATGCTTTTTAAACTATGAGCTAAAATATTGGCTCCTCATCATCACCCAGAGAGGTTGTGGATGTCCCATCCCTGGAAGAGTTCAACAACAGGCTGGATGGGGCTTGGAGCAACCTGCTCAGGATATCCCTGCCCATGGCAGGGGTTTGGAACTGGATGATCTTTAAGGTCTCTTCCAACCCAAGCAGAGGAGCAGGTGTTGAGGTTTGATTGCTACGTGATCTGCAACAGATTATTTTGACACAAGCAGTTAATCCCTCAGGCCCCTTGTTACACCTCCTAAAATGCTGCAGCCCCAGTTGGCCCTCAGCTGTGCCATAAGGCTGTGATTCCCACCACCACCTTTCAGCACAGGGGTGTGGGTACAGCCAGCAATGCAAACAGGAGCTGATCCACACAAACCAGGAGACAGCTCTTCACAAGGGATGTACTGTCCATATTTTTGTACTGAAACACTAAAGACTTCGTTTAACACCTTCAGGTGGGTCCTAGAGAGGCTCACAGAACCAGCAGGGTTGATTTTTATGTCCAGGGATTCAAGGTGGCAGAGTCAGGTCTAGAGAGTTCAGTACCTGTGCAGCAGTGAAACCACTGAAGTTGTACATGTCAGGAGGCAGAGCTAAACCTCTGCAGGCAAAGCAACCACTAGAAAGGAAAACAATACCCTGAAGATAAAATGCCACAGATAGGAAAATATAAATGCAGGTAGAAAAATCCAATCCAGCCTTGCGTATCCGGACTGTATTGACAAGGCTTGCTTTCCAGAGGGCAAAGACATTGATCCTTCTGCCAGATCAGTCCTTACAGAGAAGCAGAAGGTTTTTTATAAGTCAGGTAAGTAAGAGAAAAGAGACAGAAATAGAAGTCTTGTTTGTGTTTTTCTGTCTAAATTCCTCACTGTTTTCAAGCAATTTGAGATTTACAGTTCAAGGTCTCCTGTTCTCCAGGCAGCTTTTCCACAAGCTGTTCTTGTGGAGCCAACTTATTTTAGCCCCAACTGAAACATAAAAGAGCCCTTTGGCCAAAAACATGTTTCTCTGGGGATCATTCTTACTTACACATGTTTGTCTCAAAGCTTCCCATTTAACTGTGCTGGTAAGAGTGTAGGTCAGAAATGGGCTAAATTTCTCTATAAAATAACAAAAAAATATTTTCTTAACGGAATACTCAAGTGGAATTTGTAGTTTATACCTTTACCCTTTATATTCTGCACTTTGGGTTTATTAAAAAATAATAAATGTCCTGACAAGAGTCATTTCGGAGTCTTTTCAATCACCTGTCCCACCCAACACACTTACAGCCAGAGCCTGAAGTAACCATGACAAGAGAGATCATTGTGGGCCTTTTTTGTTTCTGAATGATAACAAGAGGCTGGACTGGTTTGCCAAGGTTCATCTGGCAGGGTGGAACTCCACGTCCTCCAGTGGGTAGGAGAGTCCAGATGAATTCAGGTGTGGCAGCCATACAGTTCATCTAGTAACCATAACAACCATAATCCTCACTGCAGGACTCTCAAAAACTTGTCTTGCTGCTATTTCTCCCAAAAAAAACATTTTAGCTGAAGGAAGATCAGGGTTTGTTGAGATTTGGGGAGCACAGAAGAGCATAAATTGAAACGAGGAGGGTGAATGAGGCTAGAATTAAAAGAGGATAATGAACAATTAATCAGGACACAAAGGGCTGTACAAATACCAGAACAAAGCACATCCTTTGGTCCTGCAGCAAACGAGATATTAAATACCCCAAGAGGCAGGTTGGAACACCTAAAGGAACAGCTTGGGAAGTTAGGCACTTCTCTGTTAAATCACCTTGTCATGTTTCTAGCTCCCCAAAGCCCTCCTTAAATATTATAATAGGAATCTGACTAGTCTGACTTTGTCATTTTAATTAAAAGCTCTATTGTTCATGGCAGGAGCAAGCAAAAAAAAAAATACAGTTGAGGTCCCACTGCAACCTCATGGAAAATATGAATGCCTTCCTCTGTAAAGTGGTAAATGCGTGGCACAGCTTAGGGATTGGTCTGGCCTATATTACATAAGTAAACATCCATCATTCACCCTCAAAAATGGAATTTAATGGCAGATCCACCTTGTTAACATGAAAAAAACTCCAAACATGAATCCTTAACCCTTTTTCACCCCTCAGAGAACTTCTGTTTTTCTCCCTAGAAGATTTTTCATCCAGAAAAATCAACTGAACCTGCCAATTTCGTAAGGAAGTTTCCAGGAGTTTGAAATTTGTTTTCAGAATTTCATTCTGCTTGAAACTTTCTCATTTTATCCAAAGTGTGAGTTACCCATTAGAGAGAAAATCCCATTTCCAGCCTGTTCCATTAAGCCACATAATTGTGCAGAGTATAACAGTTTGAGTCCATATCCCTACTTTTTTTGAGCGAGTCCAAACCCACAGATTGCCAGGCACAGCAGGTAGGTCACACTGCCACCAAACTCATTCCCACTACCTGGATCACAGCCTTCTGCAACATCCTTCACGCTTTGTCAGACCTGGAGAACTCCCTCAACAGTCACAAAATCCACTTTGCACCTGTTTAAAAAAGTAAAAGTCACTCTGGCACACATACGAGGGGCGGACAAACCTTATCAGTCATTAAAGACATCATTTTCCTAAGTGATTGTTGGCAGCCGGTGCTGCCCTTTCTGCCTTCAAAGGGCAGAGATATTTATCTGAGTGACTACCCGGGAGCCAGCTCTGCACACTCATTCCTTGCTGTACGTGAAGCAGCGATCCTTGTCCTTTTTGGTGCATGCAGAGAGCACTGGAGAATTTTCAGAAGCTTTCTTTTTATCCAGCTGAGCAGTTCCATTGTCTCCCGGGTGCTCATGCGAGCCTAAGAGGTCGCAGGCGGAGCACGCCGGCATTGTCAGGCACCCGTGGGTCAAGAACACTCTCAAGGGAAGCAATCAACACTCTGAGAGTTCAGATGACAGCAGCAGAGATCAGCAACAACGCTGGCTAAGAGGGGTGACAGTCACAACAGTTTTGCAGTAAACTTTTCTACCTGCAGAGGACAAAGGGCAACAAACACCCTGCAGTGTTCTTGCTGCTCAGAAAATAAGGACGTGCAGACGCTGAATCTTCAACTGCTGCACCTTGGCCATTTAGATGAGGGGCAGAGGGCAGGTGGGTGACAAAAAGCAGACTCAAACCACCTTTTCCAAGAAGAAGGGTTAAAAAATGAACACAAGAGCAGTAACCTCACAAACATTTTTCTTTAGCCAGTGCAGCCCATGCTGTCACAGTCCAGATATAGAAATGCATTTCCCTTTCCTAGAGCAAGCTGTAAGAAGAGATCCATCAGCATCATTCCCTCGTCCCTTGAGCTCTCCATAAACACTCATACTCTTTATTAATTCATTTCCTTTGTTGTTATTTATTAAAATTTTATTCTACGCTGATTTCAGATATTACTCCACAGCAATTCTCTTCCCACAAATCCGTTGTTTTCCTTAGTTCACAGTAAAACCCTTGAATAAAATATTTAAGGAAAAAAATAATGGAAAATTAGATAAGATAGCCTCGAAAATCATATAGCACTGTGTGTAGGTATGAAATGAGTTCAGATGTAGGCTGGGATTTCTGAGGAAGGCTGTCACATGTAGGTGTGCAAATCTCCTGCCTGCCTTTGATCAAATTCCCTGGAGGGTCTAAAGTGGGCAGATCAGTTTCTCCATTGTGACAGCACAGATTCTTTCCCACGGGAGTTCTTCCCTTCTTCTACTAAAGTTTACTAAATATAAGATAAGTTCCATGTTACTGAGAGTGGCTTTGGAAACAGGCGGTCAGAGGCCTGAGCCAATCAATCCCAGGGGGTGGATGATTGTTAGCCATCCTAATAGCCCTCTCACATGTATATAAAATGTTATTAATTAAATAAACTCACTCAGCATTCTCTCACCATTCATGTGTCCCTTCGCTCCGCTATAGATTCAACAGCGACACTCCATCATGTGTTTTCTCAGTAAACACTCAGTTTCTTGTAATAAAAATTGGGCCTAATTGAAAAGCAAACCCAAGTATGCTTATGAGATTAAACACTTATTTTTCTCTTGCAGCCCTATGCACCACTTCATTGCTATCAGAAATGCAGAACTCCTTCCTCCGTGGAGGGCTCCGTGACACATCCAGCAGGACGTGTGATGCGTTCCTGGGCCTGCAGCAGTCCTGGTGCCCAAAAACCAAGGAAGCAACGGCCCAGGTTCGCTCACAGTCGAGGAGCATAAGTGTGGAAGTGACCTCTAGAATGAGATATTTCCATCTTTGCATTTTTCTTCCGCTCGGATCTTCAAGGAAGAACACGACAAGGGTCAGAAAGCTTTTCTGCCTCTTGTTTGGGAATGCACTGCTGCCCCACAGGGGTTGTCCACTCTCTGTAAAGAGAATATTAACAAAATCTGACCTGTTACTGCAAGAAATTAATTCATTTCAACACCCTGAATAACAGTTTTTCTCTCTCTTCAGAGAGCATGAAGGTAGAAGCACACTTTGCTTTCTGATTTTGTACCAATCTTGTTTGCTCCAGCAGTTATGGAGACACCTAGAAATTCAGTCTGTGACTGCAAACACTATGCAAGAGAATATTTTTACCTTGATAGCAGTAAGAACAAAGACAATTTGTGGAAGGGATAATAGAAATTCTTGGAGAAATTCAGAGACTAGTTTTTGGGTTTGGAAAAAACAGACTTGGAGGAATAGCTTGGAAACGTTTCAGCAAGACTGTGAAACATTTCAGAGTGGTCCCAGCCAAATCTAGACATCTTTTAAATATCCCCAGGGACAGTGACTCCATTAATGCCCCGGGCAGCCTGTTCCAGTGCTTGACATCCCTTTTGCTGAAGAAATTTTCCCTGTTACTCAACCTAAGCCTCCCTTGCCACGACTTGAGGCCATTTCTTGCCCTGTCGCTTGTGACTGACCTGCACCTCACAGCAGACTCCTTCCAGGCAGTTGTGACAGCCAGTGGCATAACTCTTTTCTGCATTATATATCCTTTTTATACACTCTTGGCACAGCCAGCACTCACTGGCAGAACAATAACACAGTCAGACAGCAAAAGCAATATCTAGGAGTTGCAGGTGCAATAGAAAAGCCACTGAAGTTTGAAATTAGTGCTGCATTCAATCACTGGAACCCCAAGAGAGCACTGAATTTATAAGTTTCTGTTTTCACGAGACCTGTTCATTAAAATGAAGATCACATAGTTTGGAAATTGCTCTGTGATAAACAGATCAGGATTTATGACATGGTATCTTATTTGCAGCCACCTATGAAAGCCAAAGCAGTGGAGGTTTAAGAGTGACTGCAGAGAATGCTGAGGGCTGTAGGTTTGGGGTTTTAACAAATGCTTTCACCATCACATCCCCTTCAACATCCAATTTTTCACTATCTCATCTCCATTGCCTTTCTTACAGATTTTGTTAAATCACTAATGGACAAAAACACATCCCTATGTCCAGGCTGGGCACTGCAAACTTCTCCTTCTCCCATTAGTCAGAATTTTCTACAGTTAGGTTTTCCTCACATTTCAGGATATTTACTTTTAAATTAATCCAGCAGGTGTTGTGAAAACAACTATGAACAGTAAATGGCTTCATTGAACCAATTTGGCTCCCTTCATGGCCAGAAGCAGATCACACCCACCCTAGAGAAAGCCTTCTTCCAGCACAGTTACCATGAGCCACAGCAGGAGAAATGAAGCATTCTGGCTTCAAAAATGCCCTTGTTGCCCAGCAAGGCAGGCACCCACACATAGGACACTGTATCACACAGAGTTCTTCTTTCCAGATGTTCTTTTATTTCCCTGCAATTGATTTTCAATGTGATGATGAAGGCAGGAAACTGTTTTAGGGTGCACTTGGAATAACAGAAGCACCAAGGACTGGATCTTGTAACCTCTATTTTTAATAACCTTCAGTTTCAACACATGAAGAAGAGCTGAGCTGGGCACTGTTGGGAATTCTTGCATTTGCATACTCTATTATAGATTTAAAAATCAAAAGCAGGAACTGAATGGACCCTCCTCAACCTATGGGTGGACAATTAAATAATCCCAGGAATTCTGCCAGGAAGTGAACTTGTCACATGCAACACCCTGCTGCCTTTTTCTACTTTCATTTCTACTGAAGCTGCAGGTTCCTTTAATTATCTAAGTGAATAACTTAATGATAAATTCCATTCCATCTCTGACAGCTGAATAATTCAGGAGAATTTTAATAGGGAAAAATAAAACAGACTTTAAAAAAATGCACTTTCGTTCCATCTCATCTTTAATTAAGTCAGTTCTGGAAAGATCCAAGTTCTAAAGGTCATTGAAAGATGTTGGCAAATTCATCAACTACATTAAAATCTTAAAAAAAATTAAAAATACATAGGTTCAGTTTCAACACTCTAAGGTAACCTTAAAGGAAACTCTATGTCATGACTGAAGTACCCCTATATATTAATTTGAAATGTCAAATTTACCTGGGGGTAATTGCAAAATGAATACTTCCATTTTTAAATTGCCCTGGCAATAAATTTGCTTTAGCCAAAGTAAATAATGTTGTTTTTCAATTAGTGACCAAAACATCAGAAATAATGATTTTTTCAGGGTTTTGGGGTGAACTTTGGAAAACAGTTCATGTCCAAATAAATAAAGCTAGAAATTTTTGTTTTCAAGCCATCACTCAGACAAGCAAACAAGAACATTCTGCTTGGAGTCAGCCTAGAAAATTGTTTGACTTGAAAGGTCATTAAAACCCATTTACTAACATTTGCTGTTGGATCAAAGTTTAAATAAGGGAAGCTGGTAGATAAAAGTCAACACTTCAAACAAAAAGGAAGTCAGTGCTTCCAAATAAGAAAGTGATTAATTTTTCCCCCCAACTGAAACAATTCACTAACCTTTCTCCAAATTCACAGCACACATTCATTTTTTGAGGTGAGTTCCCTCTGTTGAACCCTTCACCAGATCAAGTTAAAACCTGGCAAGCCAGTGGAGTTTTCTGCAGCCATTAAAGAGATGATTAAAATATTCATCTGCTGCTCAGTAGGGTTCTTACAGAGATAATCTGACAGGGTTGCACTCCTGGCTGACCACACTTTATCTGATGATAAGCATTCATGAAAATAAATGAATATATTTAGAATGGTTTTACAAATATATATACGGGACATATTCACTGCACCTGCTCTCGTGGAATGGGACTGCACTTAGCAAAAATCTTCTGGAATCGCATTTTCAGCCTAAATGGATTAGTACCTAAATTTATTACCTTCTCAGTTCAGACTGAACAGGAGCAGAGCTGCTGTCCCATGGGAAAATTCATCATCCCAAACCATCTCATCAGCCAGGAACAGGACAGAGTGCAGATCTCAAAGCAAATGCAGCTGTACAGCGTTCTAAGAGCTGGTTTGTGCCTGACTTCAGGCCTGAGGATCAGAAACATTCACTCTCCTGTTTCCAGACGAAGCAAGCTTCCAGCAGCTGAACAAGCCCTGGCTAATTTCCTGCTGTTGTGGAAATTGACTCCATATCCACATGCCTGGTGAAAATGTATTTTCTCCTTGTGACAAGCCAAAGTCAGGGAAGGCAATTTACAAATAGTGATTATTTAATGTAAAAATAAAAGCAAACCTTGCACTGAATTTGCGTAATTTGACGTTTGGGGATTTTCAGCCCGTTTCAATAAGCAAGGTTCCATGTAAGATCCGGTTAAGACAAGATTCTCCAATCATCAGTAGCATCAAAATCCATGCAGGATTAGGAGCAAAACAATATCTGGAAAGCAACGACGTTGCTCATCAGCATTCCCTGCTCAAATTCACATGCCCGGTGATTTCCAAATCACCAGCCTTATCTGCCTCTCCACTCACAGCCCGTATGCAAAAGCTGCGGGCCACTTATCGCCCTGGAGTTATTCACCTGGCTTCTGCCTTGGATGGAGGGATGCTGAAGCTGCCTGAGGCTTGAGCAAGGCCTGTGCACCAGCCCCACCCTGCTCAGAAGGAGCTGCTGTCACCACCAAGGTGAGCTGCTTTCTGCTTCCACGAGGGCAAGCCCATAGGCACAAGCCAACAGCACAAAATCTTCCCTCTGCTCTGTTGTTCAACCCCTTTTTGGGAACAAACTGCATTTTGCAGAGGGGACAGGGTCTGCCCTCTGCACCCCCTGTGGAGAGAAAAAGGCTTGCCCACTTCACCACAAAAGCCAAGGAACAAAACCCAAAGCTGCAGGCGGGTGGTGGTAGGCAAGCCTGGAAATGCGATGCCATGCTGCCACTTCATCCATTCCAGAGGGGTAGGAGGAGGAGGAGAAGGAAGTGAAAGTGACTCTTTTGAAGAGATAAAAAGAGCCAAGAGAGCAGGACCTCCCCCCAAGCTGCTGGGTTCATCCTGTGCAGGAGGAGAGGATGGATGCTCACGGTGCAGGCACAATCCCATGGAGCACTCCAACAGGGAGGGATTGTGCAAGAGCCCCTGCAGGGGTGGGGAGCCCCATTCCCACCCAGCCCCATGGCCCCAAGGAGGAACTGTTCCTCCTTGAACAGTTTGGTGCCACTGTCAGATGCTCCCAGCAGGGGCATGAAGGAAACACGCACAAAGGATCGCTGTGCTGCCGGTGTCAGATCATTGGCACACTGCAGGGAAAACCTGACTGATTATTTATGCACAGCTGCACCACCTCATTTCCATGGATTTACCGTGGCTGTGGGGTCAAATCAGGGAAAAAGGCTCTTTGCATGCAAGGTTCCCCAGGTGGTGTGTGCAGGCAAGACAAGAGAGCACCCAGGACAGCCAAGCAACTGGAACAGTCCACAAAAAAATGCAGAAGGAATGAGGGACTAAAATGAGATGCAAAGCAAAGAATAAACCTGTACAACTTCTCCTTGTGGGATTTACAGAAATACCAATTTGTCTTGCTTTCAGACTGAGATATTTCTGACTGCCGAAGGCCGTGACTTTTTCTTGTTTGTTTTTAATAAGACCAGGGTTTTTTCAATGCCTACAAATCCAGACATGCATTTTAATGAGAGATATGTTCCCCAGATTTTGTGAACTTCGACCACCACCTCATATTCAAGGTGCAGCTCACTCTCTCATGTCTCCCTGCTTGAAAATGCTTCCCCTCACACGTGAAGGGCAGCAGTCAAATCCACTGCTTGGGTATCACAATTCAGAGGGTCCTTCAGTTTTTCTTGGCTTGTCTTGCCAGGGAGAAGAACACAACATCAGTATTAGGCCAGTGTTTGATTTCTGAGAGGTTACATCCCTTTGGCTCGAGCTGATGTTTCCATCTTAAGGGTGAGCAGATGATCTTCTCAAATACAAAGCCCAAGCTCATGAAACCTGGGGGCTAACTCGGGACTTTGCTTTGAGCTTGGTTGCGTTCCCAAGCTCAGCAAACTGCACATCTCTTGTGCACTTTTTGCAGTTGCTCAAGAGCTCACTGGAACAGTCCAGACCTGGATGGGAGGGACAGAAACAGGCAGATGCAGCAGAGTCATGGCCCATTTGTTTTCTCCTTGTAGTTCACACCAGATGCCTGGAAGGAAAACACAAAGCAAGTATCAAACCCGATCTCTTTTTTTCTCCTCCACACCCAAAGTTCCCTGTTTGCTCTTTGGTCACCTTGAGAGCCTTCTCCCTCCCTTGAGGAATCCCCACTAAAGTGAAGGTGAATAAATCCACTCCTCCCAGCAGAGCCAGGGCATGTGCTGGTTACAGGCTTGCTGCTGGCACTGCTTCCCTTGCTGAATCCACTGAACCTGCACGAGCACCCACCCTGGCTCCAGCATCACCCCCAGGTGCCGAGCATCTCAGCACTGCTGCACCCGGGGAAGGGGCAGCAGCCCTGGATCTCCAGCTCAGAAAAGCTGTGCAGACATCACAGAGTGCAGAGGGCTTCCTGCTGAAAGAAGAGAGCGATGATAAACCTGTTCCCAAGTCCCCCAGCCTGGAGAAACTCCTCAGGGAGAGACACAGACCCTTGCCCAGGGCACAGGACTCCTCACATCTACCCCATTGCCAGCACAGTAACGGCTGCACTGCCTCCTCTGCCTCTCCACAGGGGACTGGCCACAACTGACTTCATTCCCCAAGCTGTTCCTCTTGAAGCCACTGGTACCAGAGCTTGACTTCATCAGTGCCACCATCCTGGGCCTGCACACATCCACACCAGGCACTGCCAATGTAAATGTCAGCACAGCTCATCCTCCCCCTCAGCACACGTCTGCACTCCCAGCCAGCTGCAACGGGCTGAGCTCATCTCCTCTGCCTCAAAAACACAACTATCAGCAGCAACATCAGTAACAGGAAGTTCTCCTCAAAGGATCAACATCTGATTCCATACCAGCCTCACCCATGTGACACAGCTCATTAATTAGGGTTCACATGATGGCTGTAGGAGTTTCACTACACACATGGGAACCTATGCAGAAACCTGGAACTTGCCAGATTTAAAGCTCACTAAAGGGGTATCACAGGAATTTTTAACTAAAGCATCTCTAGCTCCTCTTGGAAATGTTTATCTTCAGTAGGATTCGTGGGCAGGACCAAGCCCAGGTATTTTCTGCCTTACCTGGCTCTGGCCCACTGGAATGGGGATGTTCTTCTAAGCAGATGTTTAGAAGCCCAAGGACTGGGTTTGCCACACAGCAAAGCTGTTCCCCAGACCAGCCCATAAACGAGGGTCACACAGAACCCATGGTGGAGCACGGGGGTGAACACACAGAGGTTCCTGGAACACCCTCACGTGTAGCTCCAGCCTGCCTGTGCTGGAAACAGCAAACTCTGCAGCTGACTGAGGCAGAGTTTGGCAAAAGATGGAATTCTTAACAATGAGTCAGTCTAGACACGGAGATAGCTGGATATGGAGAACCAGCAGCTTCTTCTTTCAGCTCATTTCATAGAAAGAAATTGCTCCCAATTCATCCAGCTTCACTTTTAATCAGTCCCCCTCTCTCTCACTTCTGTTGCTATAGGAAAGAGCCCTTTTAACACCAAGAATTATCTCCATCAAGGCTTTAGGCTGCTCTAATCAAGCCAGTATTTCCATTAGATAAACAGGAACATCTTCTTGGCTCTTGCTGCCAAGCTGTTTTCTTGCCTCTGGTTCTTTTCTGCCCACACTCGACTTTTTCTCCTTCATTTGAAGCACAGGGATGGTGACCCTGCCCAGGGCTGGTCCCAGCAGCAGCATGCACAGCACCACACCCCCTCCCTGCTCCCACACGCTGCTTCCCTGCTCAGACACACACTGTTTTGCCATCTAGTTTGCATCATGATTAGCAAGGAAAAAAAAAAAGACACCAGCAAAAAAACAATGATTCCTGTTCATCTCAGCACACTTCTCTGCTTTCTAGCAATTCATCTCTGTATTAAAAACAACGTACTAATGACCATCATCCCATCAGTAATTGCCTTAATCTGATCAAAATTCCTGCAGTTATCAATCACTACGAGTTCTCATTACCCTTTTCTCTTTCTCCTCTGTTATCCCAGAGGCATCTCCACGACCAACATGAAAAACTTTCTTTTATTCAGAGAGCCTGTTAAGGACCTTTAAATCAGAGCTACCAATTTACCAAACACGCAGCAAAATCACCTTTTTTCCTGGTTCTAGAATCAATCAACTCAGAGTGCTTCCAGTGATAAATTAAACTTTATCTCTTATGTACAAGACAGTGAAAATTATTGTTTTCCACTTGAATAGATGCACAAAGAGGTGTGAAAGCCAGAACGTGCCATTCACACAGCAACAGGTATCTCTAAGAACTCCTGCTTTCAATTAATGGCTTGAACAGGGTCTCCTGGCCAGGAAGAAACAGTGGTGCACAGATAACTGCTGTAGTCAAATTGCTGGAAAATTGGAGAAGTTTAGGAATATTTATTTTGGTGAATTGTAACCCTGAACAAGCCCGTATAAGATGCCAAGCTGTAAATACTCTTCCTTCAAGCAATAAGTGGAGTCTTTTAAGAACTTTTAGCCATGGTAAAGGTGAGATCTGCAGGTCTGCTGCTCACGGGGCAAATGGAAAGGGATGCAGCACCCTCAGGAGTCTGTGGTTCGGCGCCGTATTTGGGATTCCGTGAGTCTGTCTTTGCAGAGAAACACTTGCCAACAATAAAAACAAAGCTCGCAGATTTTCCTGAAGCCTGTCCTGAACAGCAGCCACTTCTGCATGACTTTAGAGGGTTTTACCTTGGCTGCAGCAACAAGCCCGGGGCCAGGGATGAAGGTGTGACAGTGAAGACCTGGGGGAAATGAATAAGTACAAAGGAGCTGTGTACAGCACAAAATCTGAATAGGGGAGAGACGATGGAAATGACCCATTCCCAGACAGCCCAGAAACTGAATTCCTGCCATCAAAAGGCATCCCTAATCTCTTCATGCATTAAGGGGTTCAGCAGTCCTTGCAACTGCCGAAGCATTTAAAGGTTAATTGCAACCAGGATCTTTCAATGAAGTTATGCCAGAGAATAAAGGTTTCAGGAAATTCAACTGCTGTAATTAAGAGATTGATATCACAGATTCACATCTTCCGGAGCTGTGTGCAGTGCCTGACACTGACTCCTCAGTTTTTCTCTGGGACTCAGAGCAGCACAAATACAAGTACTTGTCTCTGTGAGGCTGAAGGCTTCAAAACCCAGCCGACCATTTCTTCTGGGTCTAATTACTAAACCCAGGGCTGTATTTGGAAGGCTCCAGCCATTTAAAACTCCTGGATGAACAACAGCACCCCAGATATAAACATTTTAATCTCCTTTCTTGTGGCTTTTTTGCTAAGAGTTTTGCTTTTGCTTCTTCTGCAGACATTCAAATTCCCACAGTGACCCACAGGGCTCTGCCATGAAAAGCTCTAGGGAAGGGGTGTTGCTTCTCTCTGCAGCAGACAGGAACTTGTTTTGTTCACTTGTGGCAGCAAAAGGCTTCATCACACCTCTATCTTTGTGTTTCTTGGGTGACTGCTACGAGGTCCTTGCCTTATGGAAAGTGGGGAAGATGTAAGAAAGCTCCTGGATGTGACACCAGAAATGGCTGGGCATGATAGATAAGAGTGTAAGAAGCTGATGAGCACTACAGACAGCACGGAAAGGAAGGTCTGTGTTCAGGGGTGGTGGCAGAGGAGTTATGTGAGGAACGGCCAAATTTCACATAATTGAAGTACTGAGCTCCTGGTGGGGAGCAGAGCCGGCATTGCCCAGGTAACCAATCACATCTGGAACATCAGCTGCCAGCCTGACAGCCGTGACATCCTCAAGGACAACTGGGCAACCATTTCATGTCCTAGCCCTGCCAGAATCAGCTCTTCCTTTAGTGCTCAGCCCGTCTCGTACAGGGGGTGTTCTGAGAAGAGTGTCTACGAGCAAAGAAGACAAAAAACCCACATCATCTGCAGATCATCTGCCTGCTTGAAAAACTAGAAAATATTCTCTTAATCAACTGGTGTCTCACAGGTCAGGGGCTCCTACTTTGGGACAGTGATTTTGCTCAGTGAGCAAGGTAAGAACAGGCTGACATGTGGGGCTGGCATCCCAGACTCAGAATTTATTCTTTCTGGCTCCCTTTCTAAAGCCCAAGTCCATTAAAAGAGCAAAAAGAGATGCCCCGAAACAGACACAAGGAAAGATCTTAGCCAAGCATACAGGATCGCTTGGACTAAGTTTGAGTACTTAAATGCCAGTTTTCCCCCTGCTGCCTTTACACAAGTGCCCAGCAGGAGACCAGAGAGGTGCTGGATGCCCCATCCCTGACACATTCAAGGCCAGGTTGGATGAGGCACAGCTTTTAGCAGTCCACATCATTACTGGGATTTCATTAGCAAGGTTGCTAATGAGAAACGGGATTGAGATGTAAGTGAGCATCTTCCTCCCAGGGACAACAAATTGACAAATACCCACTAAAAGAAGCAGTGAAAAGCAGGATGTGGGTTCTGTGTCATCTGGGCAGTTTCCACAGAGAACATGTCTGGAGTCTTAGCAGACCTGGAGGAATCCACCTGGCTCCTAGTAAGAGAATGTGTGGCAAGATGCGTTTGTACCCTCATGTTTCAGTTTTAAGGTACTCCCTAAGCTCAGGATTTGGGGATTGACGGGTGAAAAGCGAGCACAGTTCAGGCCTCTCCAAACCTGGGAGCAGCCACTGCTGTCAGACTGAGCTGAAAGGCTTCACCTCCTGCAAACCCACACTTGCCAGGCACAGAGAACTCCACAGGCTGGCAAAGGTGAGCCTAAAACTCCACCTCCACGAGATGAAAATCAAGAAGAGGTCATACAATGCTGCCCTGGCAGAAATAACAGCAAAACAACCAGCCCTTGGCAGGCAAGAGAGATGCTCTGTAATGCACTTCTGGAAAGTGCCCTGCTGCTGCACTGACATTACCTGCTCAGCCCAATAACTCCCACAGAACGGAGAGCAGGCAGTGGGAAGGTCAGGTGGAAATTAGATTCCAAAAGAGACGCTGTGCATTTAAAATTCTCCAGCCTCGGGAGGACAGAATTGAGTTGTTTGTTCAGGAGGAAGCATGTCTGGCTAACATTGAGTTTGCATTTAATTGGCACTGATGAACAATAAAGTTGCAAACTCCTTTCACCAGTGCACAAATGTGCAGAAAACAACCTGCCACGGAACATTATATAGGAAATATTGCCCTTCGGCATCCTGCAGCCTTCTGCCATGTGAATCCCAGCCCATCTAACAATGGCATGGATGCTGGGCTGCTCAGGGGAGGGAAAGGCAGCTCTGACCATTACACACCAGCCAACATCATTAGAGTCAATTACCCTGTTAGCACTGAAACAGACCTGATACGTGAACAGGGAGCCTCAATGCTCTTCAAGTGCTGCTTTCAGCTGGAGATCAAAAACGGGCACAGGAAAATATCCAGCTACTTACAACCAGCGCTCAGCACCCGGGCAGCATTGGGCCCCTAATTAGGATTTAATAAGCTGGTAATTGTAATGGCAGCGGTCTCATTAGCCTGATGCCTCATTACTGTGAGCACAGATCAAGTTGAGAAAGCCAGTCAACCTTGCAAGCCTTTCCAAACAACCAGACAAGAGCTGATTAAAGCAAGCGCTGCTTTTGAGGCAGCTCCTAATTGAAAAGTGAATTCATGGCCAATGGGAAACCAACAGTAATTTGTGTCACTCTTTTAAAGAACATCTTTAGTGAGAGGCATGGGACCAGGAAGTTTGTTAATACTAAATAAATGCCCAAAAGAAAAGGGAAGAATCTGTAGTCAGCACTACAAAACAAGGAACACCGAACTGGAACAATGCTTGCCCCAAAGACAGTCCATGGAAATCACTAATGACTGCTCAGGGTAAAATCTCTAAAGCAAACTGACACGTTTCTGCATCTCAAAGAACTTCACGGCCCTTGGTTACTCGCTGTGTTTGTTTAAGCTGTCACTTCAGGTACACACTTGGGCACTGCTCAATAGCAGGTGAAATCATGCTGGATTTCAACTGCAATGTTCAGAGAGTCTTTGATCAAACATGATCAAACAAATGTCTGTCTGCTGACTCTCATCTGCCTCTGTTCGTACCAGATCACAGCTACAGGTCTAAGATAGAGTTGTGCATTTATCAACAACAGAAATGCAATGTGTTTTATAAATACTTTTGATTTCAGGAATTTAGATTAAAAAACCAGACTATTTCATGAACAAAACTGCAGCACAGATGCCATCTCATGCTGGGTAATCCCCTAGAAGCCAATCAATCAAGGACTTCTGAATGCAAATCAAAAAGCCTTTAGGCTCTGTTGCTCACCTTCTTTCCATCAAAAGCATTAAGTTTACAGAGGCCAGAATTTTGCAGCAAGTCATTTTACACCACCTTTTCATCTCAAGGGAGCAACGTGAGCAGAGAGTTGGTAAAATGAATTCAGAATAATCAACTCATTAAAAATAAGTGTCAAAGTGGCTTCATCAAAATCAAATCTCTAACAAAAAAGAAAATTTCTGAGCTTGATTTCTAAGTATCCAACTAGACAGTTTTACAGTGCCTGTGAGTGGTTACCAAGGCACAGACATGTAAAAAAATCTTATACAGGAGAGAACTGAAACTCTTTAAGCTGACAGTGTTATAATGGATTAACTTTTTTTTTTTTTTTTTAATTGGTGAAAAGATGCTTGCAGAACAAATCTTTATATAGGCTGCCTTTCAGTTATAAAATACCCTGACCTACCACAGGGAGAAAACTGTGCTCTTACCCTCATGGGTCATTTTGGGATGGCACAGGATGTATTTGCACAGAGGTCTTGGGAGCAGCAGTCACCCCATGGACTGTCACTGGTATCACTCAGCAGCTGTTACTTCCCTGTTCAGAAAAGAAAACAAAAAATGGAGAAACCCCTCAGGCGCCTGAAAATGAGATTTTTAAAGCAATTAAGGGGTTCTTATGTACTATGCTGATATCAGCACCAGTGCTTCCAAGAGTCACTGTCCTGCACAGGAGCTGGTGTCCACCCGATGCTGCAGGAAGCTGCTTCAGGGAGGGCACAGAGCAGAACCCCTCTCCCTTGCCTGCTTTTGTCTCTTTCAGCATCAGGAAATGTGTACCTGTGTGGGAAAACCCCCAATGACTTTTGGTAAGTAACTTTATGGCTTTATCATAAAGGGACCTTTTGTTCCAGCCACAAGATCTCCTTTCCTTCCCTTGAAATGAGATTTCCCTGGGTGTAACTCAATGACCTCCACAAAGCACAGTTATTCACTAACATTAAAATTAATGCTAATGGTAGAGTAATGCAATTTATGAACAATTCAAAAAAGCATTCAGCACTTACAATTAGGACATAATTACGAGTTTGAAAAGAACCCAAATAACTATACCTGCTTTTCCTCACACAGATTACTGGTCTGACAGTCCCTTGCACAACAATTCCACAAATTCTTCTGGAGCGAGTTGAGTAGGGAAGTCCTGATCTTTCTAATGGCATTTTGTGCAATATTATGTTGCTATTGGAACCCACAGGTTCCCCTGTATTTACCCAGCAGCGAGGCAGCTCTGTTATCTGATGGAGAAATCTATCTATCCATTAGAGGCTTGACAGAATTTGATGAATTTTGCCTCTTGTGCCCAAAGCAATTGGGCATTTGCCTCGTGCACTCCTCAGCAGCACCACGGTGGCTGTGAGGGGCCAGGGAATGGCCCAAAGAGCACTGAGCAATCTGTGTTTGGCAGATGCTGCAGGCTGACCACTTGTACAGCCACAGATGTGTTTTCTTTGGCTGTTTTGGTACTGCCATCCCTCAAGAGCTCTGAGCAGAGCCATTTCCTTGGGGAAAGCCTGCCCACCCCTCCACCACCAAGGCTCTGCAGAAAACACTGCAGGCAAACTGAGCCCACATCGTCTCCCTTACCATTTCTTGGTGAAGGAAGTGATCTGCAATGAACTCTCTGAGGTCCAAGACCTCAGCAGACTAATAAACTGTGTAATTTATTGTCTAACCAGACTCTGTATGCATCTTGCTCATGTCACAGTTTAGCACAACATCCCTGTTTGGTTTGTGCATCATTTAGGGAACAGCTGAGTGCTGCTTCCTTCCTCATGCAAGCGTGGATGCAGCCACATGTCCGAGCACTTTCCTGCACAAACACCTCAGCTCAAAACCGCAGCATTTGGTGTTTTGCAGGGAAGTTCCTGCCGAGTTCAGCAGGGACAGAGCTTCAGTCTGTGTCTGTACCCCTGGCACCCTTCACCTCTCCTTTTTGTGTCACCTCATTTCACTGCTTTCCTTACAACCACCGCTTTATTTTGTGGTGCCAGTTTTGTTCTAGGATTTAGAGGAACTTGAAGTGTATTTTCTTATTAAAAGACAGACAAGAAGTTACTCTGTGGTGAAGCAAACCCCTGACATACTGAAGCAATAGACGGCACTGCAGGCTGGCCAAACACATCCATCTCCAGCACACAGATGTCCCCAAAGGGTCCCTCTTAGTGCCTTTCAGTAATCAGGCAGATTACTGCAAGTTGGGTGTTTTTATCTCTTCAACTTCCAGGAATTTTCCATCAAGTGGGAATAAGCCTCTCTGACAGCTCTGAGTCAGAGTGAAAGGCAGAAAAAGTGACAAGTTTGTATGACTTGAGAATAAAACCAGAGAGAACGCAGCTGCAAATTCATACATATTGAAGCAGGCTACAAAAAAGTGACAGCAAAAGAAAATCATACAATGTAGGAACCTACAAATCAGGAGAACCTGACTGACAGCACAGCAACACCTAGAGAATAACAGACTAGAACTGCTGGTAGAAAATTTAAATATATTTAAATTAATTCCCCCATTCCCGAGAAAGCAATTATGTTGGCGCTAGAAGTGCCTAAGATTTCAATCTGTTTTGAAATATCAAGCTGTCAATATTTTCATCCTTTTTGCAAATAACCATTAAGGGGAATTAAAACGCAACATTGCTCAAGGACTGCCAGTACATCATCCACGCAGGAGAGAGATTAAAGCTGCCTTGACAGCTGCAGCCTCACCCAGCTGCAGCAGTGAACAGCCCACTCCAGAGCAGCACTCAAGGACAGGAGCTCGGAGGGAAAAGGATGCAGACAGCTCTACCATGCTGTAAAGGCTCTCCAGAGCACATTTGGACAGCCAGAAGCACAGATCAGGATTAGTAAACCCAGGGGAATTCAGGTCATGGTGTTCCTCCTTGGAATGAGACAAAGAAATCGTCCACCTGCATTGCTGTTCTTCCTTAACGAAGCAGTCTTGTCCTGTCCCAGCCTTTCTCCTCAAAGCATCTGCTTTTAGAGACACACAGAGTAGTCCAGACTGTGCCCTGGGCTGGGAGG
Source organism: Orthonyx spaldingii (assembly GCA_013397795.1). Taxonomy (NCBI): domain Eukaryota; kingdom Metazoa; phylum Chordata; class Aves; order Passeriformes; family Orthonychidae; genus Orthonyx; species Orthonyx spaldingii. The sequence goes on from VZTJ01006683.1 coordinate 631,307, forward strand.
GGGGAAGATGGGGACTGGAAAGTGTCCAGCATCACCCAGTCAGAAGACACTGGATTGCTGAAATAGACAGTATTTGACAACCACATGAAAAATTACAAATTTCAGACACAATTCAGGCAACACACTGCAGAGGCTAAAAAACACTGAAATTGTGCCTATAGGGGCAAACACAAGTTTTGCACAATCTCAGTATGTGGTCAAAGATAAACACTTGCAAGTTGTGACGTGCTCCCTGCATTCTGCTCATGAGTTATCATGTCCAACATGACCCAGGAGTTTTATTGTTAGCTCTATATGATTCTGAAAATTCCCAGGGATTAATATTGAGGGCCCAGCCTGTTGTTTGAAATTTATCTAGCCAAGAGAAGAATTATTTCTTCTGCATGAATATCCTTCTTTTGCCTTAAATTCAGTTTATTAGCCTTAATTTGACTGATCTAAAAATCAAATAAGTCACATGGTTCAATTAAAAGCAGACAGACATGTCGGATTTTTTCCTGTAAATATGTAGCCCACAAACAAAGAGAATAATATAATAATGGCCAAAGCATTTGTTTGTATTCGACAGAAGAAGAATTCATCAGACTAAAGCAATCTTGAACTAAGTCACTCTGTGGATGCAGACCAGCAGAAAGTTAAATTAGATCCCCTAGGAACTAACTTCAAATGTATTATGTTTTCAGGATGCTTTTAAAAATCAATAGAGCTCTTGAAATACTTTAGATACAACCAACAACTGGCTGCAAAGCAACTACATCAGTTTAAGGGTGGTTTGTCCTACCCTGGGAATGGCTAAATGGAAGCACAAGCACCGTTTGGTGGCACAAACAATGACATTTGTACCACCCAGGCCAGCACACAGCTCCCAGCCAGGCTGAGCAATCCTGCTCTCCTCAGCACACTTTTATCAGCATGGAGCTCTAAACTTTGGAACACAAGGAAAGGTGCCCTCGGCCAGCCAGGAGCAGTCACTGCAGCTCTGGCAGGGCACTGGGTTTGTAGTTTGCCCAGCTTGATTTCAGCTTTCTGCTCATTTCTTCCCCAAAGCCCACGGGAGAGTGGTCTTTTCATAGAGTCCCTGACTGGTTTGGGTTGGAAAGGACCTGAAAGCCCATCCAGTGCCACCCCCTGCCATGGGCAGGGACACCTTCCACTATCCCAGTGGCCAACCTGGCCTTGGACACTTCCAGGGATCCAGGGGCAGCCACAGCTTCTCTGGGCACCCTGTCCCAGTGCTTTACCATCCTCTAAATAAAGAATTTATTTCTAATATCTAATCTAAACCTGCTCTCTTACAGCTTGAAGCCATTTTCTGCTCACTTATGTAAATACAGAGCAAAGGACAATCTTTTGTTTCCCTGTTCATCAGGCAAACCCCCTCCCAGCCCTGAGGGGAGATCCTGGGCCGTGCACACACTGTCATTACACCTGTAATTAAAACTTTCCTGCAGCACACACAGCCCAGGCCTGAGGCCTCAGGGCTCTCTGCACACCCAGCCCCTGCACAGGTGAGCACTGACCCTCCATGCCCACCCCCCTCAGGATTTGGAAACAGCAAGCCACGATTCTGATTTCTTACAAAACCCCGGCGATGATACAGCTCAGGAGGGACACAGTGACTTTGGTAAATGTGCCTCAAAGGTGATTCCTGACATTTGCAGATCACTGGCTGTGGCTTATTTTAAGGTAACAGAGAAGCAAATGTGATGACGAGGCACTGAAGTGTTCTGTAGATGAAACAGCCCCTTCTGCAGGAACTGTGGATGTGAAACCTCAGCCAGAACAGCTGAGGCTGCTGGACTGCTCTGCTCAGTCTCCTTCGCTCAGCTTGGACCTTCAGATGCCAGGAGATCCTCCCAAGATGAGCAGCTGTGCTGGCAGGCTGACAAGAGGACTTGGCAAGTTATAAGCTTGTCAGTCTGAGTTCAGAGAGCTTGCAGCAGATTTGCAGAAATTCTTTGCCAAATAGAGGAGATTCAATATTATGCTAAAAGTTGTTCTTGTTTCCTTTTACCCAAGGAAATCCCCAATTCATCAGCAGGGTCAGAGTGTGACACCACAAATCTCCACTTGAACTTTAGTCGCCTGTGATGTGAGAATTCAGACCCTTAAGTCTGCCCAGCAATTCCTATAATGGAAAAGCTTTTCCACATGGAGAAATTGTCACTGGGAAGCTACACAGCAGAAACTGGCAGTGCTCCCAACAGAGACAGGTCACCATCACAACACCACAGCACTGGGCTCCTGCTCATTGCTGCATTGATAGAAAGCTGACAAGGAGGTGAACAGTGAAACATGAAGTTCACGTGCCATCACCCAGGGAAGTGCAGAACATTGACCACAAAGAGCTACAGGACTTCATTTCACTCTGCAAGGGGGTGAGAGCTCCAGACCACGTCTGATTATGGTGACTTAGAAAATGATGCACTGGGAAAATGTGATCCTAATTCTGCTTTCACAAGGAGGAGCTGCTATTACCCACAAATGACATCATGGCACTGCAACAGACAGCTCTAAGAAGGGTTACCTTGATATACAGCAGTGAGTAAGAAAAGGCAAATTCAATGCTGGGAAATATTAAAAAAGAGAGAATAAAACATTATTAGGCCAGCACATGAATGAGGTGAAGGACTGTGCATGCAGTTTTTCATTCCTTGTCACATTCCCAGAAGGAAACATGAAACAGAAGTATGGAAGCAGGATTTCACTTTACTCTGTGGCTGTCTCTCCCCTGCATATCTGTACTCTGTAACTATGGCATTCTTTGCAGGAGATTGGAGCCATAACTGGAAAGCACATTTCACTTACTTGAATATGCATTCCGAAGTTGTAACTGAGGGAACAAACAGGATAATGAGATTATTTCCAAAACAAGTAGATAATCAGCAGGTATGACACATCTCTGTACTTTAAGGGAAATGGTTATTCTACAGCTTGGATGGAATTCTGCCTCAGATCCATTCCAACAGACATCCAAACTGTGTACCTGAAACAACTCAGGCTAAGCAACAGGGAACAGCAGGTGCATGCTCAATAAAGACTTAATACAGAAGTAATTAAGAAAAAGGAGCAAACAGGCCTGTTTTCTTTCTGCTTGTGCACAGGCAGGACTGGTCCTGTCTGCCAAGTTCTGCTTCCAGCTCCTTCCACGAGGTGGGTTCAAGTACCAGCAGCCCACAGTGAGTAACTGAGTTCCCAAACCAGAGACCTGGGAGCACGTCCATGTACTGCTGTGTGGTACCTGCTGGAGAAATCCTTTGTTTCACAGTGACCATACTGTGAATTTAAGTCAGGAATAGATAATCCTTCGATTTCAAGCCCTCACCTGTTCCAAACGTGTTGTGTGTCACTGCTCAGCCACTCCTGCCACAGGAACAGGCAGCTGTGGAGGTGAGAGGTGAGTTTACAGCCCATCAGCTCTCCCACGGTGACTGTGCAGCGGCATTTTGGGTGTTCACTGGCAGTGCAGTCCACTCCATGGTCGTGGGATGTTTCCACAGGACAGCAGTGTGAGCCCTGCCCCAGGGACACCTCAGCAACTCCACAGAGCCCCCACACCCCCACTTACCCCATACCTTGAACATGCACTCTCATCCTGGCAATGCACCTCAGGCACAGGGCAGCATCCACCAACCACCCTGAGGTATTCCTTTATCAACTGTTCTCTCTACAAAATCATCCTGTTTGCTGATGGATGGCAAACAGTGCAAACCATGAGTAATAGCAAATAAATTACCTGCTGCTAATAGAATTCCGTGCTGACCCAGGTCATCATAGAAACTGGAAGAGTTTTTCCTAAAAACAACACTAATGAGGCAATAAATGCTATTACTGAATCCATTCTGTTGCCATCATTAGGTGAGTCAACATTCCTGTTCTGTGCTAATTAGGTCAGATAGCAGAAGCTCAGAAAGAAGAACATTAACCAAGTGTATCTGGAGCATTCCAGAGACAGCCAGAAGGGATTTCTGAGTACTCATTGCCTATGAAATTTTGGAATCCCCTTAACAAGTCATTCCAGTTAGATCAAGATACATTGGTTTAATCCTTTCCCTCACTCTCTCTAGCAAAGCACGAAGCACTTTGTCAAGGAGTTTTCAACTGAGGCCAAACCAGAGAGTTTGTCTTGTTTTGCTCATGCAGCAATGCTGATTTTCTGTCCCTCCTGACAGAGACAGGGGACAACTTCCCCTCACAGGTGACTCTGGTCCCCATTCAAAGCTGGTCTATTTCAGTGCTACAAGGATGAAATTTAGATTCTCCAACCTTTTTCTCTTTACAGGCACTAGGGGCACAAAAATATCTTGTTGGACCAGTACCACGCTGATTTGTGTGAGAAAGTAAATTCCCATGGCTTGTAACTACTGGAATGACACCTGCCAGAATAAATCCACCCTGTTTCACACCTGTCACGATTACTAATACCTGAAGTTTGCAAGCTACCAAAAAGATCGTTGTTTATCCCAGATGAAATCCAGGATGGTTGCAGTCAATTGATCCTAAAGGCTCACACTGTGAGCTGAACTAAGTGCCCTCTGGATACCTTGTGCATGTGGTGCATGTCAAGGCACCACACAAAAAAAAATCAAAAATCTTACCAAAAAGTCTTTGTTTTCTCTCTGCTGGAGTTGGGTTGATGACAGAAATCAAATTCAAGCGGTTGTTTTTTATTCCATAGTTCTACAGAACAATCCTTTAACTGGGGTTGTCACAGTGTACATGAAAAACATTTTTCAGCCACTTAAAACATGCCCTTTGTAGTTCTTGGGGGTTTTGTTTGGTTTTCTTAATTTTTAGAAAGTAAATAGTCATGTCTAGGAAAAATTAAAAGGGATGAGTCTGGCTGATCATATTTCTATCAAATGACAGGAGTCAAAAACTTCCTCAGTGCATTAATCTGTAAACACTTCCCCAACAACTGCAGGAAGGAGATGCAGCTGAAGTAGAGTTGGGTACTTATCTGGTTAGACCCCTCCCACCCCATCATTTGTACCAAAAACCATCTTAACCATATATCAACAACTCCCAACCATTATTCAGCATGCTGAATTTCAATATTTCAACTTACCAAATAAAGAAATGAAATTAATCTAAAAATATTTTAATGTGGCAAGCTTGGCTATAGAACCAGTGCAACATAAAGACACCACCCATTGTATAACCAACTTTACTGCTTAATCTTAACAGAGTAAGCTACAGATGCAACAGATTCACCACAAGTTATTTGGTTAAATTAAATACTGAAGTTAGGATCATGCTGTTGGTAATTGTGGCTTTACAGTACCAATGCTCAAGTTGGCTGAGTTAGTTTGACTGTAAGTAAAATGCAAGTTTACAGAGAAACAAAATAATTTCGTATAGTATCCTGTATTCTGTTCCATGCTCAGTCACAATGACAATGTCTTCAACAGATAACATTTCAGCATTATGTGAATAATGCCAAATTTACAACATAATACAGTGCTTAACAAACAGATTTCTCAGGCATGGGGGCCAGTGGTGACAATGCTACACAGGACTAGAAGCATCCAAGCCCTACTCCGTGCATACACAGTGGACCACACTGACAGGAATGCTTTACCTTTTGATGGAATTGTCACTCTAGTAGTTTGTGTCCCAAACATAATGGAATGGAAAATGAATGTTAAACCCTTGCCTCGGACATGAAGCAAAAGCTCTACATGTTATTTACAAACCTGAACCAGTAAAACCACTTGAAAAACAGAGAAGAACTGTGATCACTTGACAAAGATGACAGAGCTTGGTTACTGTATTATGTCAACTAGGATGGTGATGAAGTTGTAAACAAACTTTAACCAAATTAGGTTAATGCATCTGTTCTTAACTCAAGAATATTGCCATTTCAGCAGACAGTGATTTTTAAAGCTAAGGACACTATCAGAGGTTTTATTTTTGTTTAAAGCCAAAACTTTAAAAACCTGGAAGCTGGCAAATTATTTTTGTTCCTTATTAGCCTTCATTAACTTCTCCACAGCACACTTCAACAAAAGTCTCAACCCCTTTGATTTTATCTAGTTCTGCTCCAACTTAAGCATCCAGTAGCAAAGTTGAAGCAGACACCCAACACCTGAAAATCCCTCCTCAGAGTGGCTTGGTTTACACTACTGGGGATGAGTTCAGACTGCTGCCATTGTTCTACCTTGAAGACAAAACACTAAAGCATTAGTTTTTAATTTGAAGAGAAACACTTCCACAAAATCAAACAGGCTTTGCAAATATGCAAAGAAACACATAGGGAAACCATATTGAATCTGTCAATCCCAGCAGTGTCAAACTCATTCTTCCTCCCCCACCCTCCAGCCAAACCACAGTGCCAAAGTGGCTGATGAGACACTGATGGAATTAAATTCACTGACATAAAGCCTGGATATAAAACAAAAAGAAACTTTGTCCCTGCCGCATCTATTTTTTTCTTTTTTTCTTGCATTTTTTTAATGAACCCATACAAGCATGAAAGGAGTTGTGTTGGTATTCTGTGTTGGTTTTTAGAACAGGCGTAAGACTTGTGCCAGACAAAACTGAACAAACTTTTATTTCACTTCAGAATGGTTTTTTTTTTATATTACCAACCTATTTCTCTTCACAACTAAAGGTGATAAAAAATAAATCCATAGTAATGAAAAAAACCCAAACCCTGTAATAAAACTGCTTTTTCAAGTATGTTTCTCCCCTCACAAAAGAGCTGCATTAGCCACACTGCTGACTAAAACCCACATCACAATGAGCAGACTCAGCCCCTGGGCCCAGATCCCCTGGACTTGGGCTCAGCTGGATCTCCAGTACCCAAGACTGGAGTTGGGAGGCAGATGGGCACATGCAGAGTTCACACCACTCCTCAAATCCCTGATTCTGACTGCATGCACTGCCACAGCACCATCACATCCCCCACCAGGAGAAATGGCCCAGGAGCCACAGAGTGATGTGGGACAGGTACCGTTGCTCAGCCCAGTGCAAGCCTTGTGCTGATGGAGATGCACTTTGCAGATCTACCAGACTGGAGCTTTTTGCCCACAATGCTTCTACAGAGCACAGCATAAACCACATCCTGGTATTTGGTTCAGTCTGGAATTCTCATCTCCATCTATTGCAATTACAGAATCATAGAATCACAGCATAGTCTGAGCTGGAAGGGACAGGGATCATCCAGTCCAACTCCTGAGGCCAATGAAAAATCAGTGAGGGGGATTCTACAAGAGCTGGTCCCTGCATTAAATACTAACACATGTGAAAAATAAATGGGGACAAACTTCCAAGTCACTATTAGTGATGGTGATAGGTTCAACTTTTCTTCCTTCCTCCTTATATTCACTTCCCATTAATGCAAGAGAAAAGTGCAACTTTGCAGCATGTTTGTTCACATCAAGTTTTTCCTCAAGAACACATTTTGCAGTAACAAAATATGGTCTGTAAAGTCGCAAAGTGCACAAGCTGAAGGCACAGAGTACAAACACATAGGAAAACAGATTTCAAAATATCAAGTAACAAGAAAAAAAAAAAAGAGATAAAAGAAAAATCTGGAATTCAAAACTCCCTGACAGAAGATACATTTATATGGGACCAACTCTTAAAAGGTGACAGTTTTTAAACTAACAAACAAATACTGCAAAATAATGAAACTTTATTCTTATTATTTAAGTAGAAGCTCCAGAAAATAACTTGAAATTTAAAATCTAATACACTGACGTGTTAACTAGTTTTAAGAACGTCCTTAATATTAAGAAAAGAGTGCAAAAAGGGTTCTTCCATTCTAACGCTTTTGGAAGCTGCTGATTTGGGCTGCCCATTTCCACTTTGAAAGGATTGTTTTTCAAGGTGCATTCCTCACAAAGGTCACAGAACAAGAGCTTGTTGATAGGCCAGACCAAGGAATTGTGTCTTTCAAAGTCATCCCAACTGTAGCAGCAACTGACATTTTAATACATAAAGAAGAAAGTCCAAAACTCTTCTTTGAGGCATAGTTCGTGTCAGAGCTTGAGTATCAGCAGTTGCCAAAGGAGGCTCCAGATACCACCCGTGCTCCTCCAGTGTCTGTTCTGGCTGGGAATAGAAGCTGGTCCAGTATATTCACTATCTGTATCCCCTGGAGCTTGCACAAGCTGATGAGCCATCTGAAATCATATACACGTTCAAGAAATGCTCTCATATTAAACTTCCACATTATGTCCCTTGCCACCCTTCCCCCAAAACACAGCAGTGTCTACAAAACGTTAACAGTGTAAACAGAAGCTGACACAGCACATAAATGACACACCACACCATTCATTCACTTCAACCTATAATAACAATCACAAAGCTGTATGACATTTTATGGCAGGGAATAAAGTGAACACACCCAGCTGAAAGCATATGAGGAAACTTGGTGGAAAGAAGGCCATAAAACGAGCAGAAGTTACCAACAGTACCAGAACAGACACCATTCCAATGGCTCTACATCCAAGCAGTTTGTACTATGACTATGATGGTAGAGGTTACATTGCAGACAGCTGTTACACATGGAGATGCAGCCTCTGACACCTCAGCACCCTGAGAGTCCAGAAGTGCAGCACAACCAAGCTGTGAGGGGCTGGAGCCTGCTGAGGGCAGGGTTGGATCTGTACTTACTGTAAGTTAACTCCTCTCCAGCTCTCTTGCGTGACTGGTCACCTCTGTGGGACAAGGCAAAGAAAGGTGTTTTCATCATAACCTCCATTAAAGACCTTAAAAGGTCCCTACCAACCCAAACCATTCTGTGATCTTCAAAACAACAGTGAAATACCTCAGCACGAGCAGCAGCTTCTAGAGATTTAGAAACAAAAGTGCAAACACAGTAGCAATACTACTGCTGCAGGAATCTCCATTTACTCAAAGTATAATCTGTATTTCATAGATTTAATTAGCTCATCCTTTTGCTACAGACAGTGGGCTTGATCTCACAGGATAATTTTTTATAAAATGAAGGTAAGAAAAAATGCTCATACACAGTTGGAGCTTAAATCATGCATAAAATTGTTTTCCTCGCTTTGAACTCCTCAACCAAACTTTATAGAACTCTGTGAAAAAACTCTGCATCTGTCAGTCTGAAAAGGTGCTCCTGAATCTTACAGACTCTAAGCAAGTCTGAGAAGACAATGCTTGCTCTTTAAGCAGAACATTTCAGCACTTAATGGTGTTGATAAGCTGTTCTTCAACTAGAGGCTGCTGTGCCATTACTGCTGCTGAATGCATCTCACTGTGCTGTGCTCCTCATGGTTATTGCTGAAAGTGCAGCAAAGACATCACCACCTTTTGGCACAATTACAGGAGAACAAATGACATTTCACACTAGCTCAGAAGAGAACAACCTTGGCATGCTACTTGATAAAAGAGAAAAACAACCTTTTTATACATCTATATGTGTAGGGATATAACCTCAGAACAACTCTTAAAGTCATAAGCAACCTATGCTCATAATAGGAAGAAGTATATTACATCTTAAAATACTTTCAAGGCACAATGCATTTCAAATACACTGGAAAATGCCATGTAGCAAATATATTCCCTGTACTTCAGTTTGCTTTTACCTGTGACCCTTTAATGATGGGACTTGACTCTAACATTTTATACAACCAGTGTCAGAGAAGTACTTTTCTACACAAAAAGTTGCTAAAATATATTCTGAGGATCCCACAAAATCTCCAACAAGCACCACATAGGTACTCAGCCTTTGCAATGATCACTGCCTTTCCCAGCCTTTCTTATAGTCCCTCCTCCTTACAGAACCAGCCAAAGAACTTCACAGCCAAGCTAACAAGTCTCATTTTCAGGTAACTAAAGAAAAACATTTTTTCAAACCAGTTGGTTTTGTGGATATAGAACTGTTACTACTTGAAATGTCACGTTTAGTTCTCTAAGCAGTGTGAAACTGGTGAAATGCACTTGTAAGCGGAACTATTACCAGCCACCTACAGAATTAGTAAGATTGAAAGTTTGACAACACCAAATTGTTCCCTTTTTTGTTTTGTTCTGTACATTACATTCTTTTGTCAGCATTATATGCCTACTCAAAGTCTCACACTTCTATTTCTTGGGCCAAATGCACTGCTTTTCTCAGCCCAAGGTCTTATGGTTTTATTCTTATGCTTAGTTCTCACAAAATTCTTTTCCTCAACACACAAGGAAAGAGTCTGCACCACATCGTTTGCATTTGGGTCAACAGTAGAACCTTCAAGCTCAATAATTTACCAAGCTTTGAAAAGAGAGGTGACCTTTGAGGAACACCATGGGGTATGAAATCCAGACATACACCCAACACTAAACATACCCACATCTAGTGGGTGTTCAGACTACAGGACCAGACCCTCAGCGTTGCACAGGTAACAGGAAAGATGAAGATGTTTTCTCTTTATGAAGAAATGAACCTCTTGGGAGTAGAGCACAAGGCTTCCCCAGCCTGATCTTAGATTGTCAGACTACTGCAGAGATGGTGAAAAGCGCTGTACCTTTGTCTGGGCAGAAAAATAGAACAGCACAGATCAACAGGCACTGCCCAGAGGGAACAATTTACACTATGAACATTTTCTGCTGTGTCTTCTACCTTTTGTTCTTCTCCCTTTTCCCCCTCCCCAATTCAATACTCAGATGAGAAATGCCTATTTAAAATAAATACCTGACTGTATAAATAACTCTGAAAGTGGAATAAGGAGAAATCACCAACTGACGTTTTCAGAAGCACCACAAATAAAAGAGAGCTCACAGAAAATAAACAGCCAAAGCAAAGGCTGAAGTTGAACAGGAGATGATCAGGCAGTAGCATAACCAGAACACAGGGATGCATGAACTGCAAGCAATCTGATAAAAAAAAATTCAAGCCTTCCAATCACCTACTTTTCTGGTACCATCTGCAGGGTTGTCAGTGCTCAAAAGACTTTGAAAATAAGGCCATATTCAGGTACCAAGTTGTGAAGGTTCTTTATTAACTCTTAAATTATTTCTTCAATATTTTTAGGTGTATGCATTTCTACCATTTCAGCACTGTCCTGCACAATCACTACTAAAGATTAGTAATTATTACCTAGTAAATCCATTCTGGATAAGCTCTCTTTGAAGTTTCTGGTCTTGAGCAGCATATTCCTGAAGCTCAGATTCCACAGCAGGGGGTAGAATATTTGGGATGAATTTAGAAAATAAAGCTGGTGCCATCTGTACCCATTCTGTAAGAAGAGATAAAGCAATAACAAAATACACAGAAGAGATATTTTGTGAAAATTTTACTGTTTAACAAATGCAACTTTATTTTGAATATATATTAGGATCTTGAATTAAAAAAAAAAAAGAAAAAAGAAAAACCCCAACAGCCACAGAAACCATGCCTTACAGCAGAACAAATAATGAGACTGTTGAAATCAGATGTTTACATGTAGATAAAAGAATTACTGTTTTGCTCAACCTCATCATCAAATTGAAATTCAGTTCTTGCTGCATCTCACAGGACCTGCTGAGTCTGCACACTCTGAAGGACAGGCTACTGATGAACAGCACATCAGCTTGGATAATTAGACAATCATTGTAACATTTTACTCCAGGAAACTTAGCCACAAAATGTACCCCTCCCTTTCCAGAGCCTTTCTTCTAAAAAGCACAGCAGTATCACTATACAACCCTGCTCCTCCATCCCCATTTCAGAGGAATTCATGCATTTCTCTCACTGATCTTCCAAAGCTTAGACAAACACTTTTTTTAAAGTTCATAATATAATTCTAACCTGTACTAGTTCAGCTTCAGGACAGAAATGTGATTTAATTTCACTACACTGAACATTGTCTTATAGTAGCAAGACAATTTACCTGGAAGTTGCTTCAAGGCTTTAAGACAAAGCAAAGGATGAAAATTGGGTTTACAGCAACTGCATAGCAAGTTCTGAGAGAAATAAATAGCCCTCAACTATTTCTGCAGCCAGACTTTCCACAGGCTGTAGGAATTACCTTAAATTTGATCTTTACTTAGAAAAAAGGGATGCTTTAAATTCCCTGAGGTACATCACAAATTTTTACACAAATCCTACAGTCCTGCAAACCGATGAGGGAGCACTGGGCCCCCTGATCCAGATCATCGATAGAGGTTTTAAAAAGGACTGGCCCCAGTACTGAGCTAGAATTAGAAGAGAATCTCCTCTGGCAACATTTGAAGTCTGACAGCTGTTAGGCACTTTCAACCTGCAGAGAAATCAAAGGAAGAGAAAGAGAAGGGGAAGCCCCTGGCTGCCAGCCATGTCTGCATCACTTCTCCTTTTGCTCTCTGCACTGCAGACAGTTCCCAGGCTGCTCAAATCCCACAGCACCTGCCACTGGCCCCTCTTTCTGCTTTACCTCCCCAGTGATCTGCTCACCAGTCTCACAGAGAAAGTGAGCAGCACTGCCTCAGAGGAACCTTTGCTCTGATTGTTTCAGAATTCATCCCCAAGGAGTAGCATCACCAAAGAACAGCCTTTTACATCAACTCTATTCTGGGCTCTCCAACTATTCAAAATCTGGTAAAGCCCATGGTACCAGCCCAAAGCAGTGTCTGCTGTGCTGTGGACAGCAAGACAGGGATCATCTGAAAAGGAAAACTGTGAAATCACAAGGCCATCACCTACAATATTGAGTGTGGTCAAAGAACAAGCATGCTGGCTTGCTTTCCAAAGAGTAATACTTTTATACTTACATATACACTCTTCCTATCCTTGGTCCTGAACACTTTCTAAAACTGAAATTAGCATTGCCTTAAAATTGATAGCAGTGTGTTAACATCGCTGATGTAAAAATAATCTTTGCTTACAGAAAATGCATTTTGTAAATGGAGAGTTCACTATATTCCTGATTTGTACACATGCTAAATATTGCACTAGAGCTTTTTGTAAAGGATTCCCATCCTCATTTCTATGTCCATAAATGGGAACTGCAAAGTAAAAATAGACTGAAGCTCAGGCACAATCCTTCTCTCAGTCACGCCAAGGTAAGTCACTCTCAGTACTGTAAAAGGAAGGGAAACAGGGATCACTTATTTATGGATATTTTGAACACTTCCTGTTTCTAAAAACTTCTCAAACACAGGGTAAGGCTCTCCTCAGTTCTCCAAAACTAGAGAACCAAAGGTTCTCACACAAAATTCGTTAAAATCTGAAATATCATTTTTCCTCTCAATGTAATTGTTGTTGCATAAGATGTGTTCACAAGTTAAACTAAGCTCTTCCATCACATAATACCAACAAAACAATGGCTTCACAGAAGAAACAGTCAATCATTCACCTCATGCCAAAACCCTGGTTGTTTGAAGAGTGACTCGCAATACATTTCACCAGTTCAATACTTCTAAATTTCTGTGACTGACTTATTAACAGCCTGCTTTCTTTATTTCTACAGAGGACGAATGGATCTTGCCTTTTTCTCCAGAATACAGGGCTGGGTTGGCTTTTTTTTTCAAATGTATTTGGTATTCCCATGTTTCCTTGCCCAGGTCAGGGACAGGAAAAAAGAGGCAGGGCAGAACTGAGCATTATGATGCACAAACACAACACACTCTGATTGTAAACAGTGCATTAGTTAGAGAGTAGACAAATTCAGGCAAACATATGACAATCACAGGATGAGATCAGTACAAACATTTTTCCTTTTTACCTGGTCGTAGTGTATACAGGCCTTTCACAATATTTGCCATGGTTGAAGGAGTTATTTGAAACGGTGTTGACTGAGCTTCCAAAAGTAAAGCTGAAACAAAATTAAGAGAATCAGCAATCTTTTCAACCAAGAAATACAAGCCTTTACACGTAGATTTTTGCTTTTTTTGGTACCTAATGCCCTCACAAAGAAAACAGTCATGTATCTTATTGACAGCTTATTCTTAAGAGTAATAAAACATCACTTTTAGATAGAAATATCCTGCTCAAATTATGTACGGTGAAAATGTGGAATAACTTATTTTTCATTCATTGGAGGTAGCAGGGGTTGCTGGGCAAAACTAAGCAAGTGATGGCTCTAAGCATTCACACAAAGAACTGAAGAAAACTCATACCAAGTGTGTTAAACACCTGAAGAGCCACAAATCCTTACTTTACAGCATTTAGAATCCTGCACACAAAACTAAGGATGGCCTTAAAGTCTATGCACATGTAGTGCAAAAATTGTTATTGCTGAAGAAGAAAAGTTGTTCTTTTAAACACAAATTAATGATTGCACCTTCCTCTTGAGGAAAAACCTGGCAATAGCACATTTACTGTTTATGTTAGCTTGTACAGGCTTTTATCCTTATTTGTATTTATATGAGCTCTGTACATACATCTGAATTACAGAAACACACAAAAAAAAAAAGAAATTAAGAAGGTGTAAACCAACTGCTACCTCTTGATTTTCATTTCCCTACCCAGCAGTTGAGCACCTTTCAGTGCCCACCACATGGAGAAGAAATGACTCTTACAATTCCACCTAAAGGACACATCTTTTGGACTTACACTGGAGAGGCTCTGCTTTTTAAGCTTCAAAGCATCTCCAGTTCTGGCTTCAGTATCTACCACCGTAGTACTTAAACAGAAAGAAAAATCCTCAGTAGCATGCTTTTTCTTCTCTTTCTGAAACTGTTTAAGTGGCTCATGTCATAGGGAAATTAAAACAAAGTATTTTTTGTAATCTTCAAGTAATCAAAGTTGTTATATTTAACTGCTATAGATGAATTTGTTTTACAAAGAGCCATCTTAAAAGTGCTTGCTCATTTCAGCTGAAGCCTTGAGGGTGTGAGAGCCTGTGATTTGTTCCATAATGACATATTTACAGCCCCTTTTCTAAAGATTTGTCAAACAGCCTCTTGGCAGCCAAGAAAGTTGGAAATCATAGAATTAAAATGGGCATAGTGCCTTATAATGTGACAGCAATGCACAATCCAAACAATCTGTGTGCATACACAAATATTTCTATCTTTAATTAGACTGCAGCCACTTCAGCCTAAGCTTCACCAATAAATCTGCAAAGTATTCAAAGAACTGTGAATTTGTTCTTTATATGTAGACATTAAATTACATTCCTAACATATGCAAACCATATTATTTAAAACAAAAAATCTTCATCGCTTTATGGCAGCTTCAGAAATTAACATTTCTTATCTTGCTTTCTGCAAATGCACACATCACCTGCTACAATGCAGATTTAACTCACTCACTCCTGATTTCCAGTCAATAAATACAAGCATGACACCATTATATTCAGTATAACAAAGCAATGGCATGTATTTCCTGATTCTCAATAAAGAAAAGTAAAGAATATCCTGTTCAATAAGCCATAGAGTAGAAACTAATCCAGCTTTTCCAAAAGCTCGACATCAGTCCTTGAAAAATGAATAGCACTGCTGTAAGAGTTGTGTTTTCAGAATGATTTCCATATGAACAAACAAGACTCCTCTCTTTGGATAGAACCAAAAGATCACAATGTAAATTTAAAGACAAAGTTATAAACTAAGATGCAAAGATGTAAAACTTCTTTGCGCACAAATTCATCTTCATTTTTGCAATGAAACAAACTGAGACATTCATTCAATCCTGTGTTACTTCTTGAGAGGCTCACTCCAGGAACAGAAACAGCTATGCCAGACATGCTGAAATCACCTCTGTTGTTATTTTACAATCTTACAAAGGACTAACAAATACTAAGGCTTTGACTCTTTCTTTATTAGAATAATTAATGACGGGCTACAACACAGAAGTTGCACAGACTGCTTCTGTCCACTCCCAGAACTGCACCTGCAGCACTTACAAAGATAAAGGAGGGAAAGGCAGAATAAAACTGAACCTCAGCAGAATGAGAATGGTAATGACACCATGATACCATCTGACCACCTCCACAGTGCTCATGAATTAATACCACATTCTCCAGACTAAGTAACTAACATGCAAACAACGTTAATTAACCTGCAAATAGCCTTGAAAATAACTCCTGGCAGAATCAAAGAAGAGAAGTGTGGGTTCCCATGATGAAATGCTTTAATTGCACAAAGATACAAGATGCTTTGAAATATTCTTGAGCTGAGGTAAGACACAACACCCAAAATGGCCTCAAGGATTTTCGAGGAACAGTGAATGAACAATATTGGAGTAAGTGAGGTATGAACCTGCAAAACTTCAGATCCTCTGCAATAATCAGAGTTACCTTGTTACAGCACAGCAGCACTGGAGAACCCTTGATGAACATTTCAGCTACTTCCTAATTACACTGGGGCACTTGGGGCAAGATCCAGGACCCCAGTAATTCCAGGAGTAGCAGACAATATCTTAACAAGTTCAAATTCACTTGTTCATAACTCAAGATTGACTTGCAAAAACTAGGATTTAGCTGCTCTAAAAATGTTTTTCTATCCTTCAACATTCCTTTGAAAATAGATGTATTTTACTTAGTGAAGATGTAACTCTTCTGGCAGAACAGTGAAACTTTTGCATGTTAGTACAAGGGGGTTTTTTCCTCTCTTAGTAGTAATTTAACAGAGCTACAAAGATATTTTAACAAATCATACATAAGTATGTCTTAGGCAGATGTGTTCAAAGTTTGAACTACTCAACAATGCACCTTAAAAAATCAGAAACCATATTCCCACTAAAAGCAACTCCAAAAGCTTCCACACCAAGGCATTAATCAGCTGCTGCTCTCCACTCCTCACAGAAGCAGAACCCATTGCTCAACATAACCAGATGCTGGAGATCTTGGTCCTGCTGTACAAACTGTGCTTTTTAGGACTTAATTCCACCATGTATGCAAT
Organism: Orthonyx spaldingii; assembly: GCA_013397795.1. Lineage (NCBI taxonomy): Eukaryota > Metazoa > Chordata > Aves > Passeriformes > Orthonychidae > Orthonyx > Orthonyx spaldingii. The sequence goes on from VZTJ01006683.1 coordinate 648,059, forward strand.
GTCTCTATTATTGTGCAGAATAACAACTTCAATACTTCCAGGGAACTGAGCCCTTATGTAAGTGCACAGCATTTCTGCCCCTGGGGAGGATGTGCAGATCCCATGGAGTCCAATCTGTAGGAGGATAAATTACCTTTTCTCAGCCAAATTATCCAGGATCCAACTGACCACACAATCCTTTCCACTTCACTGTGATAAAATCACATTCACCTTGAAGATGGTTCCTTTATCCCAGGCCATGCAAAGCACTGGATTGAACCCAGATGCCAGCAGCAATTAAACAGGGAGGGAATGGCCACAGCTGGCAGCCAAGGCACAGCTGCAAGTTTTGGTTGTTGCCATTTGGAGTTATGGTTTTCTGTGAGGTTGGTCAGGTTTTTGTGTTTGTTTTTTATTGTTGTTTTCTGGCATTTTAGGGTTTGTTGAGTTTCTTTTACCTGCTGCTTGTTTTATTATTAAATTGTCTGATGAAGCTTGTTCATATATTACCCTTAACACAGATTCAATTCCTACATGTTAATTACTGATCTAGAACTTCAAAAGCCTTTGGAATGAAAACTGACTTGCTCTTTGCAGTTACATCAAACTCCTTATGGACCTGGGGTTTTATTTTCCTTTAAACAGAACTAAAATAAATTTTTACCAACTTAAATTCTTTGTAAGTTTGTAATGAATTAAAATGTAGATCAGAAAAAAAAAAGACATAAAAAGTTGTTTTTATTACTATGCATTTGCCATTAGGCATTTAATAAAGCCACAGCTTACTTTAAAAATATTCATTACATAGACCAAAAGCTTTATTAAGTACCTAATAAAAAAGCTACAAAATAAAAATTCCGAGTCTTAATCACATGGAAAATATTCAGTGCTGTAAAAAGAATAAATATGAAAAACAAAGCTATAAATGTAGAGATATATGCTTTTGGACTTGTATAATTAGAAAATAAAGTGGTATTTTCACATTTATAATTTTATGAGGCCATACTGAAACAGGAATATTATTCCTACTTCTTCACCAAGGAGCCAGATTAACCATGGTGGTCATTACTTGAGACTACATTTTCCAACTTAGTTTGAGGGGTGCAACTTAATCAACATGAAACAAGGAAAATAAGAAACATAGCTGCAACTTTTTAAAATGGCCTAGAGTTCTTTGATGAAAGGTTTAATTCAGAGACAAAATCTGCATGTAAATTGTTATTTAAAGAATTTGAATGTGTTCTACAACACTTGGTAACAACCCAGACTGCTTCCAACATTGTTACAACACAATTACTTAGCCCTTAGATGTCAAATTACAGCTGCTACTTCAATATTAGTGATGGCACCCTTAAACTAATTGCTGAGTGTGTTATTATTGATTATTCCATCAGGTCTGCAGAGCACAGAGGGTATAAAAGATTAACAGCTACAAAGCTGCTTCGTTTAGCCCTGGAGAGTGTAGGGGTGCCTGCTGAGGTCTAAGAAAAGGGTGACATTCATGTGCAAGAGTTCTGAAGGAATGGTTGACTTTGCTGCAATAGCAACATCCCCGCACACTCCCCAGGGGCTGGAAAAGAAGTGCAACAATACTGCAGCTGATTTCCACTATCAGTTATCTGTGTCTATCAATATTTGGAAGGAAAGAAGGAAGGAGAGAGGAAGGAGAACATTGTTTCTAAGGTTAGAAATGGAAATCTGAAGTGATTCGGTATTTGCCAATGTAAAATAAGCCAGAAATGAAACGCTGAACAAACTCGCAATCCTGCAGATGCGTAAAAATCTTTAAAAATTGTTTTTAATGAAGAACTTGAAAATAAATGCATTCCTTCCCTACATCTCGAAAAAAGGACCTTTTATGCTACAGAACCCTCTCACTCCCCAAATCATTTATTGCCAGAAGCTGGAACCTCAACAGCTTTATAGCTGGGGAAAAGGGTACATTAGCTTGTTGTTTCAGAGGAATTCTAACAAAAATCACCCTCTGGCACAAACACACTGGAATTAACCAGTATTTACTCCTAGTGCTCCACTACCTTTCTGCATTTTTAAGGCCCTGAGGAAGGAATCTTCTCATTTCATTTCACTGATCATGACACATAGACTAATTCTAAGGACAGAGTCACTCCACAGGCCAGTAACTCTGCCTTTTTCAATATTTATTTTTTTAAAAAATCTCCCCTTTTTTCTGTCCCATTCTTAAACTTAAAAACCAAGAAATATAGTTTATGAACGTGGCAGAGTAGAGTTGTGCAGATTTTCTTCTCACACTAACTTTTCACAGTTTTAGGAAAAAGCAAAGCAGTGTCTAGAGGCTGAGTAATATCCAATATATTACAGAAGGGCCTCAGTAATCAAAAAAGACATTTTTAAAACACATTGCTTCTGTCATCACAGTGGTCACTCTGTGTCCCAAGCCAAAAAGAATAATGATTTCAAAAGCTCGAGGGCAGTTTCTATATTAAAGCTTTAGTTCAGATTAGAAATGTGATTTTGAAGCAAATTCACTGATCATCCCCACTTTGCTGCTCCTTGGTTGGTATGACAGAGCTACCTTGGACCATATTACTTTAATTCTTTTTGGGCAAGATTAAACCAGATGTGCTCCAACTGCTACTCCCTGGCACTCTGTCCAAAGGACCAGATATGAACAGGTGGGAAATAAAACTCTCCAAAAAGCAGGGAAAGGTCAGCACTGGGTCCTCAACACCAACATGGAGGTGTTTCATACTCTGCTCCCTTTACACCACCCCACTTGTTAATGCAGACGTAGCCTAAACCACACAATGAAACCCCCAGCTCTTCCTACAGGGCCCAAACCTTTCAGATAGAAGCCCGTGGTTCTGCTGCACCAAACCTATAAGGATGTTCTGTCAAAACCAACTCAGGCCAGACATTCAAGAACAAGATCCTTTTCCTTATGAAACACAGTCATTAGATGTGACATGGAAATGAGAAGCACAAAGAACAACTTTTTCAACGGCAGCAGCACATAGAAAGGCTGGGGGCAATGCTCTCTGCAAGAAGTTCAAAAACCATGAGAGTGTTTTCTCCACTTGTCAGGGCATCTTCTCTGCAGTCTGTCCGTCAAGGCAGTAACAAACAGTTTGCATGTGAGAAGCAACCTAAGACAGATGTCAAAATGGAGGGGGAGGGAAGAAATGCCACCTCAAACAGGGTAAATGTCAATTCAATCCATCTTTTTCTTGTCTATCTCTGCCAAAGGGTGAGGCATGGGGAGTGAATAAAAAAACCCAGCACACATCAAAACAAACCCTGTGGCCTCTGTTGTAGCTGTAGAGTCAGGCCATGAACTTGGCATCAGTCACAGTCCTTCTCCCAGCCTTGTGCACTGCTCCTCTCAAACAGAATTCTGTATTCACAAACAAAAGCTGGACATGGCATTTATTAATGAAAGGCATGTTGTCAAAGCAGCACACAGCCAGAGGGATGAGGAGGGTCTCTTGCTTCACTGACATCAACAGGCTTTGGGAGGTCAGCACAGCAAGCACAGCTGCTAAACACGTAGGGCTGGGTGCCCACAGAGCAACAAACACTCCTCCTGAGCCACTGCACAACAACAGGAGAATCCCTGCACAGGAAACATCCTCCCAGCTGCATTCAGCAACCTCTAACAGGTATAAATAGATTCATTCTCTGTAACTTTGCATTACATTTCTACCTGCTGAATCAGGAAGGATAGCTGGACAACTTCATTGTTAAAGAGCTGTTTGCAACCTTTTCCAATGTTTGAATTAACTTTTCTGGTACTTTTTACAAAGCACCAATGCAGTGGAAATATCTTTTCTGTTTTTATAAAGGAAAACCTTTTCCAACATAAACAGCCCTTCTATTGAACTTTAATACACCTCCAACAAAAAAAATAAAGAAAATAGAACAACAAGATCTCCCTCCCCTATCTGAATCCAAGTGACCTAACTAGGAAGAAAAAGAGCTGTCATATGTAGAAATCTTCAGAGAAAAGACCTTCTTTGTAACTAACAGAAACTGAAAATGTAATGAAGTGTATTGTGAGTGGTCTCCCTCCTCCTGACTTTTTTCAAAGAACTTTCTTGGAAAACCATGAGAAAAACTTCTACTTTGGCAAAATATGTGATATATTTTACACTGGGTTTAGCTCTGAACTCACACAAGCACTGGCATGGAGAACTACATTCAACAACTGCCTACATGCCTTTGGAATCCACACACAGCAACCACTCTGTGTGCTCAGGCTTCAGTGGATAATTCTGTAATTACCCCAGGAACAGGAACAAAATCAGAAGTGCTGCACAAAGCCATTTTCCCTCCGATAAAGTTCACCTGACTTCCACGTTGAGTAACTACTGTACAAAAGTGCAGGCAGATGCTTTTTGGGGAAGAACCAACTTGTACTGAATGATCTGCACCATTACATTGCTCTTTCAAGAGTGAACAACACTTCTTGAACTCAAAACAGTAACGTGTAAGGCAAGAAACAGCCCCTACACACACAGGTATAAGTGGCTGAAGTACTACAGAGATATGCTAAGGCTTATTTGGAAGTGCCACAATCAATCTGATACATCCTACTTCCCTCACAAACACTGCTGTAAGCACAGAATTAGTAGAATATTCTACTCAGACTGCCCTCTAAACCAGCTTTCACCTCTATGACCAGCTTCAGTTTCTATTGCTTTTTTCTCAATATGGAGATGCTGGGAACCTCATCAACCTCCCAGAGCAGGATTCCAGCCTAGCACTCACCTTCCTCTCTTTAGTTTTCAGGAAGAGAAGAGGAACAATTGCAAACTCCTGTAATTTAAACCCAAGTGATCTCTGCACCAAGCAGACTCAGCAGTATGCTCTTAATGGCTCTTCCTCTTTTGTGAAATTCACAAGCGAGCTCAGTTTGGGCACTAAGTTGCCAATATCCAAAAGGAAAAGAGTGGCAGTTACTTGTAAATACTCTGCCATTGAATTTTACCTACTGCAAGCACCAGAAGTAGAGAGTTTCAGGAGCTGCTATTCACCTTCATGCAGTAATTGCCATTTTTCTAGACAAGAATAAACAAGCAGGATGTTTCCAGGGCACGGAGATTACAGTGCAGGACTATCAGAAGAGACAGTGGCTACATGAGGAGAAAACAAACCAATTTCTGAGTTTTTCTGCTTACAAGTCACTTCATGCAGGACTGTAGCAGGAACAAAGACTACATTCTCCACCAGCCCTTCCCTAGTGACATGGGGTTATTATCTGCATCTTCTCCCCCTCCCACCCTCATTTCTGAATCTTCCTGTAAATAAGATGCTGTATCTTTGTTTGTTACATTCAGTTAAGCAGTTCTGCACACAGCAACTTCTCCCAAGCCATTGAACACAGCAGTCTTATCAGCAAAAGCCAGCTTTGGCTTTGTAAGGAAAATAATCAGTTTATATTCACTTAGTTCAAATGCACCCACTTTCATCTGAAGAGCACTGATTTGATAAATGTGTGAGTGTAAAAGTGTTTCACAAACACCTGTGTTCATGTGTATTGTGGGTTTTTATTAGATAGTTCCTTTAACTGATGAGAAGTGCTCCAGATAGCTAACTGCTTTTTAAAAAAAAAATTTCCTCTATCAAACCCCAAATGGAACCAAATTGGTGTTGGTGCAGGAAAAATTCATTCAAGTAATGTTCACTTAGGCAATGTTTCCTTTGCAAATAATGAATTGAAACCTTGATCACTCTAATTTTTGCCACCAAGTGCTCAGAGAAGTGCTCCCACCACAGAGACCACTGTAGCAGGTGCTGATCTTGCACTTTCCTGCCTCCCACCAGCCAGCACAGGGACGAGGGGGCTCAGCCTGGGGGAGTCTGAGCGAGATCAAACACCGAGGAGGAGATCAGGGCTGCACTGCTCTTCTGGCTTCTTCCCCCCCATCTTTTGGAAGTGGAACAGGAACTTTTTCAAAAATCAAATTAACCTGAAATGGACTTACAGTCCTTCCTGAACACAGCTTCAAATAGAAATGCCAGCTTCCAGGCTCTGAGAGAATGACAAGGTCCTATAAACAAAACCCACTTCGTACAAAAAACCATAGCAACAAATTTCAGGAGTGAGAGCAGATGCTACTCTGACCCTCCAAGTCTAGATCACAAATGGATTAAACCAATTTTGTAATTTGGTTTTTTTTCAAACAGAGGGAAGGCATGCTTCCTCTCACTGAAGTGGCAGTTGCAGCACCTCTTTAAAAAACAGACCTGGGATTCAATTTCTCCACACAGACCACAACTCCCTTGTTGTATTACTTATACTTAATTTCCAAAGTATCCCCATTCATATCTGTACTTTTTTCCCCTCACAATACAGAAACATTTTTTTGCTGACCCAAATCTGTATCAAATATCAGCAAACAGCACCACACACTGACATTGGGAAGCAAAGTAAATAACAAACACTGACTCGCAATTCTATTTTCACAGAGCCCTTACATTTCCAAAAAGGAAGGTACTCTTCATCTATTTTGGTTTGAATTTCAGGAAGCTAGACAAAACAGCTGAGAAAGGCAGAAAAAATACAATACTAGAAGCTTTCCAGCACGTCTGCAATGCAACATCATACATAGTGTATCTTCAATTATCTCCCAAGAACCTGTTAGCAAGTTTAAAATATTATTTAGGCATACTTTAACTCAATTTATAGATCCTCTTATCCAAGATTTAATTACATCAGATCACAGTTAGGAGTTCATGCCTGTCAGTATTTATTAACTTACTTAGGAGGGAGATAAAACCCAAATAACTTCTCTTTAATAAACTGATGCTCAGACTGAAATGAACCTAAGGAAGCTGCTCATTAAGCAAGAGACATCATATATAGCAACTCAAACAGCTTACTTTTATTTATCATTTTTTTTCTTTTCATTTTACTTCTGCAATTAACAGAGCTGGGGAGAAGTATTTCTGAATCCACACACACACAACACCACAGGTCTTTTCCTTTCAACAATTCATCTGCAATTTCTGTTTGATTCTGCTATTATCCCTGCAGAAAGTTAATTACTTAGCAACACACATCTGAAATCACTTATGTCAGAGGTTTACTCAGTGTTACACCTTTGCTTTGCCACTGGAAAAAAAATAAATTCTTTGCCTGAAAAATGCAGACATTTTAAGGCAGTATCAGGCAAATTTTCCACGATCTTGTTGCAGCAGTCATGATACCAGGTTTCATGATACCATTAATTCTCTTCAGCACAAAATAAAGCATCAGGCCCAAGGCTGGGCATTTCTCATTGTTCTGCTATTTCCAAGGTGATGTGATCTGCTCTTAGTGACATTTTTCCAGATGGCAGGAACAAGACTTCATCAGAGCTGATGATCTCTCACCCTGTAGGGTGCCAGGGTCCCTGACCTTGCAATCACCCTGTTCACCCACCCCTGTCCCAGGATGTCACCTGTTAGTGAGTCTGAAACAACAGCAAAGCTCCTTTCCCCAGCCCTTTGCTGGAGAGAGCAGGGCACTGCTACCCAAGCAAAGAAAAAAAGAGCAATAAACTCCACTCCAATTGCTCTAAAGCTTTGCCTGCTGCCCTTCTGAGGGGCAAAGCCAGCCAGCAGCAAGGTCCCTGTGCTCACACAAACACTCACACAGGGGGGCAGGGCTCATACAAACTCTGTGGTTCACCACAGCAGTCACACTTCCCATTAAGTGTTCCTCTGGGTATCACTTGAAGCACTTTATATTTGCATTAACCCATTAACTTGAGAGAGAGAGTGCTGCCAGCATTCTGCAGTTCATCACCTACAGCAGTGCTTGAGCACATCCTGACAATAACCCCAGAGGTCAAACAGTTGTTTGACCACACCACGTTCTTAATGACATCTGTCAATATTTTGATAATGAAGCTAAAAAGTAACAGCATAAACAACACAACAATAAGACATTCATTATGCCATAATCACAAGTCATAAGGGAAAATAAATCTTGGTTCCCCCAGATCTCAAGCAAACCATTACTTCACACAAAGTCAGATTTCTGAAAAAAATAAGTTGAACTGTGCCACATTTTCTCATGCCTCAAAGGAATTTGTATTGAAGTTCACCAATATTTGGCATTTTCTCTCTATTTGCTGTGGATTTCCACAGTATCTGAAAGCACTGTGGCTTTCCAGACTTCCATCATAAGGAAAATTCAACAGCTTTACTTACGCATTAGGTTGTAAATGTGCTTTTCTGCAACATGTTCCGTAAACAGCTTTATAAGGTCATCTTTTAAGTCTCTGTTAAGCTTGGTTTCTATGTAAAATTTATTCTGCAAAATAAGACAGAAGTTTTCAAGTTTGTTTCTCATAATAGCAAATAAACTTATTTTTTTTCCCTGAATAAAAGCACCTCAGAATATTAAAGCTGTAGAATATTTCACCTGTAAAGTGTTTCCTTGGTGACTGCATTTAAACTAAATAGAACATTCCTGTACAACAAAAAAACATTGGTGACAAACTCACTTACATACAGCCATACATATTTATTTTGTTTTCTGTATCTACAGCTCTATCTCCACACTGGCCCAGACTGGAGAGTTTGTAGACAAAATACTTCATTTTAGAACTTTTAGAAATTTTATAAATTCTCTTAACTCCAAAATACAGCTGGACATCATATTTGTAACAAAAGAAAATATATTTTCCAATGACTAGAAGTGATTAAGCCATTAAAATAGACAGGTTACAATAATAAATCCCCAGCACAACTATCCACTTCTGTGGTTCACTGGCAGTCTCACAGGACAGCTACTCTGAATGAATCAGCTGTGGAAATACGTGATATATAAAAATCTACACAAAAGTGACCTACATTAAAATTTTTAGGACTCCATTACCTTGACCCATTCAGCATTAATAATGAATTCATCTCTTTGAGGGAAATTCAAAGAAAATTCTATTCATGAGTTCCTTGAGGGCCCCAATACCTAATGCACTATTTTGTATCAGTGTTCCATTTCCAGCCTTAAATTAATAGCAAGATTTCCTGTCTGTGTTTTATTCACAGAGGTGTTTTAAATGCTGGGGAAAAGACTTGTTTCAAGATAAATCTCCTACCATTAAAAAGCTAACTTGGAAGTAGAACACCTGAATTAACTAATTCGGACAAATGGTGTAAAAGAGTTCAACAGATAATCTAACAGCAAATCAACTAAAAAATAACCCACAGGAACACTTATCTGAGAGGTTTACTAGAAGGAGGGATATCTTAAGGGAGAAAGGTCTTTCTTTCCCCACTTTAAATCAAGTTTTTCTTCTACTCACTGAAGCATTTAACAGAACTGGAACAAACTCTCATAACACAGAGTAATATTCATGTTTTTGTGTGAAACTCATTCTCTTAGCCATTACCAGAACTATAAACACACCATAACAATCTGTACAGGCAGCAACTACTCAAACTTTTGAGGCAAACATTCACCAGCAGTTATTTACCTTTAATAAAGACTGAACCTGGTAGAACAAAGGCACTCTGAGGGTTGAGTACATGCCCCTATTGTAATTTAGGTTTGCTGCAGTGATGGACAACAGCCTTAACAAGATTTTTTTTTTTTTAATTTAGTAAACTTGCTGCTGGTGGTTCCCTCCCTGAAGGTGTCCTACCTCTAGAGGTTTTATCAAGGACTGTGAATCAGTTGTTTCCCCTCACCTGGGCCTGTGAACAGAGACTGAGGGAAAGGCTCTGCAGACAAAATAACCTAATTAGAAACAGACTAACTTATTTGTAATGGTTTTGATCAATGGTGCATTGCCATTGTAACAAAGTTACAGCAAGTAAAGATACACTTCTAGGAAGTGTTAACATACACACCACACTATAGCCTTTCACCAGACCATTCTCCTAAACCATTTTGTTCAAGATGTGCAAATGATGATGCTTCATTTTGCTCAAGGGCTGGAAAGCCTAAACTTTAATTCTAGTAATTTCATTACTAGAAAAGCAACAAAAAATCCCCCACAACCCAGCAGTTACAAGAGAGTACAAACACAAAACAAATGTAAAGTACTCCTCACATTTGCTCACTAGGAAACACCTTTCCAAAAAGATGTTCCACTTGTGTGAGCTTAGATAAACAAGGAAAAAGCATCTAACTTAAGTACTTTGTTTCCAATCCACAGAGCTGAAAGGAGAGATCAGAAGAGCTGTCACCTTCCCCATTCTTAGGGGTAAACCAGGAAGATTTTCTGTGTAACGTGTCACTGCCTAGGCTGGGCCAGTATTTCTTGAAAAATGTCTCAAGTCACATAAAAGTCTAACTGGCAGGTAAAAGGTAAGCAGATCTGAGTAACTGAGGAAGTGTGATACATTTATTCTACAAAACACCTTATGATAAAGCAATCTGGCAAATCTTAAAAGATAAAACTCAGCTAACGTTAAGAGGAGATCAAAAAGTACTTGAAAGAAGAAAAAACAGTATATAGGAGTGCTTATCACCTCATACTCACATATAGTTGTGTATACACACACACACAAAATGCCCTCTAGCTGATAAGCAAAAAAGTGCAATACCACCCAGTAGGGATAACATTTCTGAGGCAATGAAAAAAAATTTAACTATCCCAAAACCACAGCACTCACAAGTGTTAGGCTCATAGATGCGACACAATAACAGATTTTCAGCTACATCACAAAGTAAAATGAAAAAATGAGATTCTATGAGAAAAATATATCATCTAAATTTTATTTTTTTATTTTTCAAGTGGAAACATTTCTTCATTCATGTGTGTAGCACACTGTGGTACGTACAATCTGTAAGCACCCAGAATAATCTCACTTAAACTTAGAAAACACTTTTCTGCTAGGAATCAAGCACTGTGTATTAAGCTGACTTCCAGTTTAATTTGCTTTACCTCCAGTTACATCCCTCAACTTCTGAAGGAGCCTAAACCCACAGAATCTCAGAAGGTCTTTTGGCCTCCATGCTTTTCTGACCAATCTGCTGCAGCAGCGTAAGACTGAAAAAAATCCATCATCGTGTGAAAAAACAAAGTCCTCCAGCAAAAGAAGGAAAAAGAAAACTCCCTCAGCTGCAAGCTCAGCCCTCTCAGCCACTCCTCCTGATAAGCTTGGAAACACCCCTTGATCACCACACACACACTCAGGTTAAGAAATCACCTTTCCTGCTTTGGTATATATCAGGAAAGAAAAGTGCTGCTGCTACTCTTAAGACACACAGGACTAAGCCTAAGACAAAATACTACGTCATATTTCAGTCCTACATAAAAGCTTGAGTTTTTCCTCAGCTTCAGGGATTTTAAAAATATTTAAATGCATATTAAAAGTTTTCCTAAGCAGCAATATAATTATTCTTTCAGAACAAAGTCCTTAAGAGCAACTCAACGACCTTGGAAACTCCTGATTAAAGCAATCCCAGAAAAGGAAAGCCTCATCACCTCTGACATAAAGGCAGAGTTTAACAACTTAGTCCACTTCAAAATTCTTTGAAAAGTATCCATTAAAGTAACTGCAAAGCTGTAATTTGTACCATAGAGTAATTAGGCATTCACCTCTTGCAGCTGTTTTTCAACATAAAAGTGCTTCCAAATCTATACACAAAAAACTGAGAGACAAAAACTTTTCATCCTGGCTTCTCTGGAGATATTTCCCACATCATGCACAGCACTGATTAATAAATTATTTCAGTGAGAAAGTGTGACAGCTAATTTGCCACAAGCCTTATAAACCACTATAGAGCTGAGAAAGTCAGCATGCTTTTGGCAGCAAGAGGAACTAACAAGTCAGATAACCAGATAAAAGGGCAGATTAGAAGACACCAAGTTCCAGAAAGGTAAATTCCTCTTTTAATGCAACAAATCTCTATGGTAACACTACACCAAAATACCGTAGCAAGTTACCTAAATTCACTGAAACAGGGGGATACTGCTTCCCAAACTCTGTGAAACTACCAATGAGAAAAACTTTGAAGAGTTTGAGGTTTATTTAATCCTTTTTTTTTTCATTTCTAAGTGATGCCAACAAAAGGACAGTTTCTGGGCGAAGGACAAATTTCAAGTTTAAGTTATTCATTACTACAAATTTAAAAAAAAGGCAATAAAAGTTTTGGTACTGCGACAAAAAGGATGCAAATTATCAATTTCTGAACCACTCCAAGTATGCCTGACAGTGTTATCTATGAACATTATTTTATCTTCATCCAGCACTTTAAATTGCTTTAGCAAGTATCAAAGATATTTCCAAGACATATTTCTTCCTGTCTTTTCTGAATCTGTACTATTTGAAAGCAAGAAATAATCATCTCCACAACCTGCCAAAACTAAGAAGCCAAAATTTAACAAGTCAACAAATTATCTCTGTTCAAAAATATATAAACAATGAACTATTTGAGATGGCTTTTTTCCCCATTAAAATCAAAACCATTCTCCCCACTCCAATGAAAGCAATATTAGAGCAGAAACCAACTGCAAAATTCTGTATTTAAAAAGCATGGCTTCCCCTTCCTCTCCCCATACAACTTGATCAGTGCTGTTAGGCAGGCACCAAAACTAGGCATGAAGCATAAGTTTCACATGTCAAAAATCCTTATAGTTGCATTTTATTCTTTTCACTTTCAGTCAGCATCTTGTGTACGGACATATTTAATTGAAAAGAACTTTCTAAAACTTACCATATATATGAAAAGAGGCACAATGCTCTGCAATGCTCCCATATACTGTCCAAGAGCTACGTTAAATCTTTCAATATAGAGATCTGGAGGGCTGGCCTGCAAGAAACCGTAAAAGTCAGGTTGTAATTTGAACAAGAGAAAGATCTGGAACAGCATGGGCTATGCTTTCATAGCAACCTCAAACAACTACAAAGGATTTGATACACCAGGTGCACACAAAGCAAGCCACACATCATTCCAGAGTTTCTGCTCTAACTCCCTCCAGCAAAACCAGTCTCCCTTCAGTAACTAGGTTTTGCCTATCTGTCAGTGCCCAGCACAAGGTGCATTCAAGAAGAAACACAGTGAGCCTGTAACAAGCTGACATTTAGCATATGCAAATAAAAACACTTATTAAAGAGCAGAGCTTTGTTATGAAAGCACCAGCTGTCATGGCTAGAGTCCATAACCAGATGTGCACCAGTGCTGCAGTGTGTGCTCCCATCCCCCAAGCCTTCACTCCATGAGAGAAGGGTGGCATTAAGCTGCTGCTTTGCAGCTGAGCTGGCAGTGGCACATCCTCCAGCTCCAGGGAACACTGTCCTCCACAGAAAACCTTCCCAAGTTACTGCTGGGTCACCTCAGGCAAGTGTTCAGGTGGTTCAGCTGGAGGGACCACAAAGAAGTGACAACTTCAGAGAGAGTTCTGCATGCGGGTGCTGTGCTCCAGGTCAGGCCTGGGGAAATCTCCAGCCCTGATCCAATACAGGGTGTTCCCCTGGAGCCCCAGCCTGAACTTGGCCACACAAAACCTGAATGTTCTATCTTCTGGGCACAATACCCCATTTCCCAAAGAAAGGGATAAGAAGGCTTAAAAGATCTGTTCAGCAGCAAGTGAAGTTAACTTGAGAAGAGAAGCAGAAGAATGGGAAGCACTAACCACTGTTTGTGTTACAAGATCCATTTGGAGGCGTGCAGGGGAGCTGCACTGGAGCATTCACAAGTGCACTTGGACACCCACAGATGGAAGTGGAGCTACAGTAAGGTGTTCCTGCTCTACCCACTTCTCCATCCCAATCCTCCCCCACTGCTCTGCCTCTGTCCCAGCCCTGCTTTGGTCTTCCAGAGGGGCTGGGTGGCTGCCTGAGTTCCTGCTGTTCACATATAGATACACCTATACAAACCCAAGGGCAAGGTGTTGATTGCTAATGAGAAGCAAAACTTCTCTTCCCCTGCACTGTTTTCCCCTCTGACAGCACCAAGCCAAAAGAAGAAGGAGAATACAGCAGTAGCTGGAACCTTGCAAAAAAAACAAGTTCAAAGACTTTGCTAAAGCCAAAGCATCTGTGGCATGAGAAACACTCAAGGCTTAGCTGCACCTCAACCACCTTATCAGAACTTAAAGCTATCTTCACATTTTCAGCCTTTGTAGGGACACTCACCAGCAGCCCTAGGAGAACAGCTAAAATTTATGTTGATATTTTGCTCTATTAAGTATTCTAAATTTATGGAAGGGTTTTTTTCCTTTAAAATAGCTTATTTTGCCTCCCTTCTTAATATGCTTAATGAACACATGGGTAATTTTCACAGCAAACACCAATACAGAGCAGACAGTTCAGAAAGGAAAGCAAAACTGGCAAAGGAAGAAAGAGTGTTACTCCATATGCAGTTGCCAAAGGCTATATATGGTTATTCCTCATTTTGATCATAAGGTTTTAATCTTATTGCAAATGCAGTTCTCAGGGGTGGCCAAACAAATTTTAGTTCAAAATGCCAACAACCTATAAAAGTGGCTATGAGCTCCAAGGATTCCCTTTCATATATAGTTACATACACAATTTGTTGCAAACAACATGCAATGAAATCTGCATTTCTAAGCAGTATGTATTCCTGCTTCACTCCTTTTCAACCTCAACTTTAAATATGGTTATACTCTCTGATTTGTATACAGCTTCTAAGATTAAAGAAAAAGGAAAATTCTACTTGAAGGAACATGCCAGACAAAAGGAGACCATAGCCTGACACAGGGCACCACTCTTCTCTCACTGATAGATTGCCATTCCCATTAAAAAAACAAAACAACAATAAAGCTAACAAGAAAAAACAGACAGAAGCTGTCTGGGCAGTGCAGATTTAATCCCAGACAATGCACCCAGCCAGTCTGCCACACTTGTGATAGGGGACATTAAAGACTGGTATCTTTTTTCTCCCCTGCAGATGAGAACTCTGCTAGTTCAGCTCCCAAAGCCTGTGCCACAGTAAGGGAGGCTGTTCATGAGGGAACAACACCTGCACACCCAGCTGGCTCCTGAGAATGACCTCAGGAGTCCTTTCATGGAAGGATACCTGGGAGCTGTCAACCACCACCACACCTTGCAATCAGCTGGAAAACAACTGCTCTGGATAAAGACAAAAAAGCTAAAAGAGGTCCTGGCAGATTCAGAGGAAGCACTCACTAGTGTCAGGCAAATATCAGGCCTTGGTTTTAACCTCTGCAATGCAGAAATTATGGTGGTGTCTGCTTTATCAGCATGAAATGTCACTTTTCAGTTTTATTCTCCTGATAGCATTTCATGTCAAGCCTCAACAGGCAAGACATGAACAGCGATGCACAAAAAACAAAAAGCAAGTTTGACAATCAAACTCTGCTCAACTAAAGCTTGACTTGTAAACCACCAAAACACCTAAGCCAAGGAGAAATCAATAACAGTATTTTCACAGCTCATCTATGAATTACTGTAATCTGTGTGGGGAAAACAGAACCATCTGTTTTCTGTTCATCAGTGTTACTGTACAGCTGCTCCAAACTGCCAGACTGAAATTAACTATTTGCTTGAGCACAGGATCTTTCTCCACATCTCTACATTCACATTTATAGGACAGTAACTGGAGTTGGACTAGTTTTATATAAACTCCTTGAATTTTGTAAACAAAAAAGCAGCACATGGCACCAAATTCATGAGTAAACAGAAGTTGCTAAGATTTTAATATTAAGCAGCCATCATTAGAGTACAACTCACATTTAAAATATATTATTCAGATATAGTTATTACAAGAAAAAAAAACCAAAAAACTGCTTTGACTGACACTTTTTACTCCTGGTCCTAGTCCAGAAAAAGAGAACACATACATTCAGCTGCTTAAATTACAAGGGGAAGGGCAGAATTAAGCATGACATGTACTTCTTACGACTTCCCAGAAACTATTACATCTTTAAATCCACTCCTATCTTACCTGAGGCATGTATTACAGAAGCTATTCAAAAACACAAAATACATTCCTAGCCTAAGGTTTTCCAGGAAAGAAGAGGATCCCTCGTTCCTCTACTCCTCATCCTGAATCCTATCAAACTGTCAATTCAGGGGTTTGGGGGTGGTTTTTTGTAAGTTGGTTGGGTTTTTGCATTGTTTGGGTTTTTTTTTTAAAACAATCTATACAGGCAGGCAGTTTAAATCCTCTCCTACATTTGCTCTTATCTACCACTCACAAGGTAAAGAAGAGTTTTCCAGCAACAACTGTATTGTGTGTCTGTCCACAGGAGCATTGAATGGTTGGTTGGATTTCTCAAACTCTGGTGCAGTGGCATTGGCTTCCATCTTTAGCTTGGTTCTGAGTCAGCTGCTGCTTAGAATAAAATACTATGGCTGCTATCTAAAAACTGATGTTAAAGACATCATTTCATCTCCTTACACACCTGAGAGGACATCTCAGCACCAACAGAAATGAGAAGTAACAAGAAAACACATTTGAGAAAGGATGTTTGTTTGACAAGCCATAGTCAAGCAGCTGGAGATCCTGCATACTAAATTATCCTTCCCTTATTTGAAATCTAATATGTAGGCATTTCAATGCACTTATGGCCAAGCAACTATACATGTGAAACAGATCTGGGTTTTTTCAGCTTGAAAACCAGGCTCAATATCATTCTTTAAGTGAACATATGAAATCAGAAGGCAGCTGCTGGCTCAAGACAACTCAAAAATGGCTCACAAGAAAGAAACAGAGACAACAGTGCTGTGCTTGAGGAACACAAAGTTAATCTGTTTATGAAGAGCCATCTGGCACAACCAGCAGTATGTTTAGTAGAGTTTACACTCCTATGGTGAATGGGCAGTTCTATTTTCCTGGGAACATGCTCACTGCCAAAATGCCAGCACATATGCTGCAGCATCCCTCCCACGCCTGCCAAGTGAAAAGGGAGAATGGCTATGACTACTCAAATTAACCTGTTATTCATGTAAGTGGTCTGAATCTTCCACACCACTCTTTGTTCTTTCTCAAGAAAATGTAATTTGTTTACCTTGCCTTGCCAAGTATGTGATGCCCAGGTCTACCTCACTGGATATGGGCATTATTAAAACATTTTACAAAAAACAGACATCAAACCAAAGCACAACTGATTCAAAGGCTGTGTCTTCCTAGTCAAGCCTGCACTCAAACCTGATCAAAGTTGTCCAGCCTCATGACATTTTCTCATGCAACTGTCTTACAGCAGGTCAGCAGGTGTGGGACATGTTCCATTCCCATTATACATGTTTGTAAAACAAGAGGATATTGTATTTAAAGACCATCAAAACTCTGTTTAGCAGTAAGAAATCTTCAGAAGCTTTTCTATATATTAAATACATATTAATTTATGCTGTATTTATTATATTTTTCTGTAACTACATCAGGGCCTGCAGCCCCAGTGTGGTGTGACATTAAACAGAGCAGCAGGACTATGAGCCTTTCCAAAAAGCTGCAGGCAAGAATGCTTCTCTCAGCTTAACTTGCTGCTGGTGGTGTCATTTTTCATGGCAATTCTGGCAGTGTGGTCACCCCTACTACTTCAAGTCAAAAGCCATCTTTTTGATGTCCCCACACAAAGATACAAACATTTATAAGGCTTCTGGTTTCTACCATGTGAGTTCCAATCATCCGTTTGATCCGATTCAGTTCAGTCGGATTCACAGCAGCAAAGGCTTGTTTCACACACACACAATTAAACAATGTTCTGCCAGCAAAACCGATGCATAAACATCTACAGCTCTGAATATTTGGGTTTGATTTTTTTTTTCTCCTTTTAAATATTATGGACCAGATAAATGCCCAGTCTGCATCTCCTCTTGAAAAAATGAACTGTTAGTATTAACAGGGGATCCAAACGGACTCCAAGAAACACCGCTGATTTAACATAATTAGTAAGAAAGGGAAAATTCCAGTTCTCAATTTCCATTCCCCACTTCTGATTTTTTCTAAAGGCAGAGCATAGACGAGGCAGATTTGTTTTCCATGTAAGTCTTTGAGAAACTACTGCAACTACAGAAATTATTTCAGGTAATCAATTGATTTCAAATTACCAGAGGTAATTTAAGTGTTACTTCTATGCTACAAAAGATGAGCATGACTTGAAGTAGGCTCCCTACATTTCCTTTAGCTACCAAGCCAGACAATGTCCATACAAACAGTGTAATAAGAATTGACTTCTTCACATGGGCGGAGCAAATAACCTGGCCTCCCAGAAGAACATTGCTGATGAAGGCATGATTAGACTTTAGTAATCTGATGTACTAAGTTTACACAAAAAGCAGCCACAGATGATGTTGCCAAAAGTTGTATTTCACAGACTGGCATAACTGTTCAATTACAAAATAGCACTATATAAAGGTAAGGTAATCATCAATGTACCTTGAAAGGAAAGCAAAATACATCTGTGAAACAATCTGGAGTAAAACTATCTTTAAGTGTAAATATGAGATGGTCCCCAGTATGTAACTCTGCCCACAGTCAGAAATTCAGTTTTACCAGTTTCTCAAAGCACTACCTCTAGATGCATTTTTTATGCCACCCTGACCGCATGCAAAGCCCACAGGTTAAACATGACAAGTCACTTAAGTTTCATTACACAACTGTTTCTAAAAGAGAAATAAAGCAAGGAAGTTCAGAACCTCATCTCAGTTTGGAATAAGGCATTTGTAACAATCAGATTAGTGTTTCAGAAGGAGCAGGGGCAGGAGATGACAGGCTCCTCACCACTGGCTGGAAACTCCACATAATCACAAGGGACAAGGGGAAGGTAAACACCAGACAGAAAACACAACAGGGAAAGGCAAGGAAAGAACAGATTGTCCACAACAGATACTGCTAAGCTATGTTTGAAAACAGGTGACAACAGACAGTGACTCCTCTAACTCTGTGTGTGTGTTCAGGTGTGAATATGCCACAGCAAATGCACTGGGAATGCTGCTCTCTTAGAATTTCAAGTACAGGAGATTCACAGGTAAGACAGGCCTATAAGTGATTTCTGTTGTGTTTATTTTAAGTTCTATAGACTCTTCTATTAAATTGCTTAAATTACACTATTGGTTAAGTGCTGTTCTGTTTAAATACTGCTAAACCTTTAGGCCTAAACCCCTGGTCAAGTCAGGGTCTGAGTTTGGCAAGGGGATCCACTCTGAACCTTGTGACTTAATGCGAGGGTCTCCCTCCTTCCTTCCTATTCTTACCCTTTTCCTATTCCCAGCCTCCACACAGATCATTTCTGATTGATTTTAGTTTTACACTGATTGATTTTAGTCCAATTTTCCTCTGTGTGCTTTAACCATGTAGCAGCAATGCAGTGAACCTTGACAATGAACTCTGTCATGCTCTCACTTTAATATTAAAGCTGCTTTTGCTGATACCTTTACCAGTGGTTCTGGTAAAATCCTCGTTCAGGACACCTGATTCCCATGTACACTCTCCCAAGGAAACAGCAAGTGGGACAATTCTTTCATACACTGCACCACCTGGTTTGAGAGCCCACAAGAGAGAAGGCTGAGAAGTTGTGAGGATTAGTATCAGGCAGGAAACCTTTCTGGCACTGCACAACAAACACTATAAATCTGCAGGTCCTGGGGGCCAATCAGCAGACATGCAAATTATCTACCAACATCACTGACTCCTCAGTGCAGTCATGTTCATTACTAAAAAATATAATTCATCATCATAAAAAAACTACACCACAAACAGAAAACAACAGATCCCTTTTTCTCTCCTCGAGATAAAAAAAAAAGGTGCAACATGACAAATAAATGGTTTTCAGCTCTCAATCATTTTACAAAGGAAGCATTGAGTTTTTTCTAATTAAAGGAAAATATTCCACTGCACCTGCACAAAAAAGCTACATTTGTAACAAGCCAGCACAAAACCACAGCACATTCTGATTGTCAATGCTTTGAGTACATTCCTGCATCTTTTGCTCAAGAGATATGTAATGGGTAGAGTGCTTGATTTTCAATTACTTTATCAGAGTGCATAAGAATAAATTAAGCCAGGAACACTAGTGCCTAATGCAAATACAGTTTTATTCATTTTAAAGAGAGATGTATTTAATTTGAAAGCATATGTTTGTGTATCCACCCTGCCTCATACATCTGAATGATTCAGCAATTACCCACAAAAACAGCTGACATTATTTTAAACCACAGCATAATGAACCATGTCCATTACCAGTGAAATGTTTCCAAATAAAGCATCTTAGAAAAATCATCTGTATGCTACAGGCTTCACAGACCTCAAGACAACAGGAAACAAGTTAATTTGTGTTTTCTGCAGTGACACGTTATTTTTTTTAAGCTGACAAAATCCAAAAGTCCGATCAACTCAAGAATTAGGGAGATTTAATTCTCAATTACTGAAAGCTCCACATGGCAAAACTCAGACTTAACTAATGCAGAGAAGCTGGTCAGACATCAGCTGCAGGAAAGGAAAGCAATCCTAGCTCCGAGGGTCTCCACAGCAGACTGAAGAGAGGGTCATTAACTTACAGAAGGAGTAAGGAGGGAGCTGGACATGTCTTGGCATACAGGAGGCCCCACATCAGCCTGATGACAAGCAATTCACCTCATCTAAATGTACTGTTACTCTGCAAGCACTGCCCACTGCTTTTCACCCAATGTCCAACACACAGCAACTACACCAGCCCAGCCACATTTTCCCATGGCCTCTGCCATCACTGAAAGCAACTATCTCAAGCTGAAAATCTGTAAAGGAAACCTTCAGAAATGCACAAACACCAACACCACACAAGCTGTTCTGCAGCCTGGAAAATCAGAAGTCGCATGGGATGAGCAGGGACTGTTGGAGTGTCCCAGCACAGGACACCCAGCTCAGGACACCCAGCATCCATCACTCTGCTGCCTCCAGCTGTGGCCAGCTGCTCAGGCAAGCACAGGGCTTCACAAAGGGAGGGGGGAAATAAATAAATATATATACAGGGGTTTTCTGCAGTGAATGCCCCGAAGAGCGAAACCAAACTCCATTAAGACTAAATCCATGCAAGACCAAGTCTGACCAGTCCCCTGAGGTGCTCCCACTTTTGCTGTTTGGTATCTGGGTTTTACTGCTTTGGCTGTTGATGAGTGAGTGGTTCCTGTAGGAGACAGCTTGCTCTGGCATGTTGGTTCCATGCAGACATTCTGCAGCCCACTTGCCATTTAACTGTTACACTGCAATGTAAAGGAGTTGCTGGCCTGTCCAGAGAGACATTTTATTTGCCTGCCATTTCAGTTTCCATAACCATCTGTTTTCTTACACACACCAACATTCCTGCTTATACTGGGCTACTTTTGCATCTCTGAACACTAAAAACCAACAACTTGCATCAAGTCATAGCTTGCCAATTAAACAGAACTCTGCAATTTGCTTAAATGTCGTTGGCAGGTGAAATGAGATTATGTCAGAAAGCAAAACACCACAAACTGTGCATTAAAAGGATTCACATATATAGGTTTTTCTTATTGTTTGCCTGTGTGAACCAGAAACTTCCAAGCAACCAACATTTACAAAGTAATTTGCTGTTGTTTTTAGGGTAAATATCTAGAACTGCACTTTCAATAGATCCCAAGTGACTGCGTGTCACCAAAATGTATTGAGATCAAAGAAGTATCAGGATAATAAAATACATTGCAGTAATTTCTTAAAAGCAAATTTCACAACCCACAGCTAAAACAGTTTCTTTACAGAACAATTTTTTGAGGCATGTGAGTTTTACCTCCAGGAAAAAAGATCCATTTGTCATCCAAAAGCAAAATCATGTTCACACGTCAGGCAAAACTCACGTAATGCCCTCAAAGATGGTATCGTGTTATAGTACAGGTGTGTCTAACCTACATAAGGAAACTTTTGCAAGGCTAAGATTGCACTAAACAGTTGTCTCAATTATTCTTTCAACAAGCTGGTGTTCAGAAGGCAGCCTTGTTTTTAGGCAGAAGCATTTAGGCTCATATGTGCTAAAGCAAACTTTCAAATCAGCTGCCTCAGTTTTGGGGCTTAAGAGAAAAGAGTCAAGGGCTAGCACGTAGTAAAGAATTTGGGGTATTCCCAAATTCAAATCAAACTAAAGCAGTGTATTTCCATGGGATATATCAGAAGAACTGGCCAAACCTGTATAGCTGAAATGAATCACAGTTCTCACAAACAGAAGAAAAAATGTACAGGTTGCACCAGCTCAGCAGAACCAAGGGAAGGCTTTAATTTAAATACTGCGTTCATCAACTCCAAGCAATTTTTACAGAACACTGGAGCTGTCACTCCATGAGGAATAAAGAGAACATAAAAGAGAAAAGAAGAAAGAACCTAGCAAATACCATGCCTATTAAAGGCTGGGTGGTTATTTTTCTTTATGAGGAAAGCCACAAGAGGAAAAGAGTACAACAAAAAGGACATCAGAGAGATCACAGTGCTATATATTTTGATGGGAATACACGTTTAGCCAGAAGTACCTGGTGCAGTTAAAGCATGAAGACTGTTTTGGGCTGACACAAATTAGTTATCAATGTGTTAGAAGCACTGAAAAAGCTGCCATAGTTTAGGGTTTCTTTGTATTTGGCATCTCTACTTCACACACTGCAAGTGAGCACAGAACTCAAACATCAGTTATGGAAGTGACAAAAGATGCAGGGAAAAATCAAGCTGTGTTGCTGCTACAACAATGACAATTTCAAGTACATATCTGGAGATTCTAGATTCTAGTCTGAAAGGAATGTTCAACAAGGAACACACATGAAAACAGTCATGGATGCACAAATAAGATGCACAGAAGGATAAGGATATACAAACTGTATATATTAGGACTGCTGTAAACCACTGACATCTAGAGATAGGCAAGAAAAATGCAGAATAAGCTGTAACAGAACTCCATTAGCAGTAATTCTTAACTTATACTTCACAATCTATATTTAATTCACTTAAATTTTCTCCTTCAGATTGCCCCTTTTGTGCTGCTTGTGTTGCACAAGAACCATAAACAGTTTATACACATTCACACAGGAATGAGATCATGTTTGACTGAGGTATTTACATCCCAGATTACACTTTAGGTTTCCCATTCTCCATTCTTTCATTTTATATCATATACTCAGGTTTAGCCACTGCTCTCCATGTGGTTGAGATCTCCAAGGTCTGGCAGTGCCAAACCTTTGGATCTAGTAGCTGGTTTTCTGTCTGACAGCTCATTAGTGAATGAAGCAGTTGACAATTTTTAAGTCAATGAAAATCAGTCTTAATAGCAATCCCCTCCATGGGCCACCTACATCCTGCTCTGAGAGAATCACACATCCCTGGAAAGAGAGAATTAGATTGTGCAGCTTCTTACCTGCAGCTCCTTTGAGACTCTCTCTAAGTGGTTAGTTATCTTTTTTATTAGGTCACTATACATCTGTTCCGAGTGCTGCTGGCATACACACTTATACACACAACTGCAGAAACAAACAGAGGAACAAACAATGAACTCACAACAGTTTGCAATGAAGGGCAACAGACTATAAAACATTTTGTTCAAGTTTCAGTTTCGAGGATAATAGAGTTAATTGAATGACTGTTGAACTTTTACAGTCCTAAAGCTTGGAATGAGCTCCAGCAAGCTCTTAGGGCTCCCCTGGAGGCTCCAGGGTGTCCATCCCATTCCCCTCCCCAGCCTAATTTTAACTTGCAATGAGTTCTCTTAATAGTGCACTTCAAAACAGCCAGGACAATTCTGTCAACAGTACATTCCTACTTCTGGCTTTTGTGTCTCCTATGGGAATGAAGTCTCCATTAAAATAAGCAGGCTTAACAATTTAATGAATATTCTAGGGCAAAACCCTCACTAAAAGAAGGGAAATGCTGACAAGTATTATAGAAGTTGCATCAAAACCATGGTAGCTTTAAAAAGAAATGGCAAAAGTTCTAAAGTTACAGACCCAAGCATGCTACTCCATTCTTTGTTATTTAAATTCTAAGAAAACTCTACACTTTCATAATAAAGAAAGGTGCAGAAAAAGAGCAACAAAACTAATTCTGCATTCCATGGCTTTGCTGTGTTAACTCTGGTCTTCAGTGTTATCTCTGATTCTTAAGAAGACTTTATTGCTCTCATACTGCATTATAACATCTGCAAAATAAGGCTATTCACTGAAGACATATTTACAGCAGTTGTAAAAGAAATACATGTATTACTTTCAGCAAGATGTTATTAGAGTAGTCATCACTGTCAGGACTAACACCAACATTCATCTGTACCAGCAGCTTTTACTCCTCAGCCAGCATTTGGAAATTTAGCTGCCAAATCCAAGAGGCCCAGGGAGACTTCACCTGGTACTTTGGGCACGTCCCATCTCCTCTGTTCTGCTCCCCTCTCTGCTCCTCTGTACCAAGAACTGGGACAGAAGCAATTTAGGCCAGAGACTGCTCTTAGGACTTGTGCAAACAACTGACTTCCAGGGAGGTCCAGACCCCAGCCTTGGATTCTGGAGGTTTTTAAGGGCCCCAAAAGCCCAAAGCTATGGGACAGCAACACTGTATCTCTGTAGGGGAACCATGACTTTCAATTCTCTGCTGAGAAGGGGGTACAAGGACAGGCAAACCACAAAGATGGCAAAAGTCTGCTCATTTGGTGAACCATGTTATTTCCTAAAAACCAAAAGACACGCTACACTGCTCTTATTATTGCATTTTAAAAATAATTGTGTATCTGTAGTTTGAGATTATTTAAATATTATCAATCAAGATCATCCTTTTTCTTTCACATCAAGTCTACCAATAGCAGATCCTATATTGAAACAAGCAACTGCAAAAGATATTTTGGTACAACGCTCTTTGCCAAGAGCAAAAATAAGAGTTTAATTTGTGTCAAAGACAGAAACACTGATAAGAAAAGTGAGACTGATTTTTGTGATCTCTCACAAGGTCAGTCAGCTGGGTAACCACAGCAAATGGTCACACATTTGTTTGCTCCATAGCTAACCAGTGCACAGCCACTTCCACAAGCTGACTGCTTCATTTGCATGCAATTAAACTGAATCTTAAAGTACACTTCTCCTTAGTGTCACTCACAGTGTTGCTGCATCTACTTCTGCAACACATTCTGTAGCCAACCACCAGTGTTCCCATGTACACACAGGGTGTGTTTACATTTTATTTGAACCCTTCTATTTAGAAGTTCCTTCCCCATTTTGAGATCCTGTTTTCAGTTCCTGATTGTGGGCTAATTCCATCAATCATCCTTGTCCTGCTACTACCCAAAAGAAGTCACGAGCTTGTTAGTTCTTTAACATAACCAAACAGCTTAGGACCAGGAAATCCCAAAAAGGACACTACAGGGTAAGCAGTAGGTGACAAGGATCAATGTCCAAGATCTCTAAGTTGTCCTGAGGAACAGAAAACTGCACTGCAGCTGAGGCAGTGGAGGCTGCCAGAAGTACAAACTAGCTGTGCATGGTTTGCTCATCTCAAGCCTTCCTTCACACCTCTCTGCCAATTTATCCAACCCTTTTATAACAGAAAGTGACTATGCACAGGCAGGACTCCATTGAAAACAGTCACTGATGACACTTTGACACCTTACAGGTAAACTGGCCCATGGCAGATATCTGCATACACACCTTGGAAGTTATCTCCCAGCTCTCACTGCTGGGCAGTAAACACCTACAGCTATCACTGACCATGTCAAATACAGTAGTTTGGGTATCTAATTGGGTACTTTTGAGTTTGCATGATGGAAACACTGATTCCTTTAGTCAGCACAAAGGCAACCAAAAATGCTACTGTATTGTCACCTCAGTTTCACTGTAAAGGCAAAAAAAAAGATATATGGATATATATACACACATATATATATCTGTTTGAACCACTTCAGGAAACATTCCATTTTTCAGACTAAAGAATAAAGAACTGGCCTGCTTCTTTAGTCTGTTCTTCTAGTTCTAGAAGTAGAGAGGATCTGAACTCTAAGCCTGCTATGGACTCTCAAAAATACACCAAGCAACTATCCTTATTAAATACAATTTTTAAAAAAAATCAATTATCCTTCCCCTGTCAATCTATCTGGTCTAGACTGTCAATCAAACAGTCTAAAAATATTAAAAAAAAATAAAATCAGTCTCCTGGTTGCAAAAGACTGTGGCAGAGTAATTACAACCACAGACAATTTTTAAAAGAACCCTGACACAGCAGCTTTACCAGTAACACTAAACTATGGAAAATCTTTAGTTTTGGTAATAGTAAAGTACATGCAAGAGATATCCATACATCATTACAGTCCTGAACCAAGTGCCTCAGATGTATAGGGGTTATCCAGGAGAAACTCAAAACCCAGTATTCCTTCAGTAAATAAAACTTCTGAGGAGTAGAAAGGTGACAATGATGAACTCCAGTTATCTGCAAACCATAACTGGGTATAATTAAACCATTAATTTTGCACACCTACTCTTTATCAGAGGTGACTTTTAAGATGTCTTACTGCTTACTGTTGAGATGTCTTACTGTTTGCACACTGGGGATTTCAAGCTGGGAAAGGATTTTGATTACTTACACTAAAACTGTATCTCCTAATTCTAACAACCATCTCAATTATTTATACAGATGATGGTATCTGAGTCCTGATAAAAGTAGTTCTAAAAGTTTGGAGAGGAAAGAGGAAGTTTATTGAAGTTTTCAACTGGAACTAAGGGGAAAAACGGAACACCTGTCTTTCTCTTATCTGCTTCCCTAATCCGAAGTCCCAAACTTCAGAAACAAAGTGGCTAAGAGCAAGTGGGCCTGAGACAACAAAGCTGAAAGTCTCTAAAAACAGCCATCAGTGACTGAGCTGGCAGCATTATGGCACAGAGGGCAACACTCTGGTGAAGAAAACCAAGACAGCAGTGCCACAGTTGTGCTGCTGGCCAGGGCCAGGGCCTTTAACAGCATCCTGGCCAGGAAACCCAGCAGCAGTCACCCACTTCCCATCCTATTCACCAACACCCTGAAGGCCTGCCCCCTACAGAACAAAAATCTCCATTTTAGTTAATCTCTTAAGAAACTGCCAGGTCTCTAAAGCATTTAGCATTTTGATTTGGAGCAGCAGTGTGATGGGGAAGCAAACCCCCCACCACCCCCAGTACTGAGCACTAGCTCAGCCTGAAGGGCAGTTCTGGTGTGTGATCAGATCCCTTTTAAAACAAACTGCAGCTGCAGGACAGGTACAGGCCAAGCCTTCTCCAGACAAGAATGGAGATGCAAAGGAGTGTCCTTCACACAGCCTGGAACTGCACAGGGCTGGGCAAGGGCAGAACACACCAAACCCACCTGAGGCAAAACACACAAGTGACAATTTACATCAAAGCACCTTGGCACCAGGTGCCTCTACTTACTTCTGCACATCAGCCACACCTAATGGGTCCCTATTAGATATGATAAAGAAGCCTTTAGAAACATCAAGTCAACTGCCTGCCATGCCAATCTCTTTGCAGAAAGGGATGTTGAGTCTGTAATACACTTCCTAGTACATTACACTAAGCAACTGTGATGGAGTTTATTTTAATGTTAGTGTTTTCAGCACTTATGCATTTTAATTCTTTAGCATTTACTCCTGTTAACATGGGATGTCAAGATATGTATCTATTATTCACTCTAACCATTTAAAAAGTATTGTATTTCACATTACCTTCCCATTTGTCTCCTCAAAGGTACAAAATATGACATATGCATAGGCAGCAAGTTCAAATAAACATTTCATTTTAAAGAAAAAATAAGTTATGTAGCACGTAAAGTATTTCCTTACCTGTATATTTGTTCATAGGAGATAGGGATGTAGTCACCAGGACTCTGAGTTAAAAGCTGATCTATGGCACTGTCCAACTTTGGCCAATATGTGCTCTTATAGTCTTCAATTGTTATAACATTCATTACTGCAAGAAAAAGACAAAAAAAGATTTAGCAACTTCACCTAAAAGACTAGAAGCAAGTGAATGCTCTGTCATTTCAGATCACACCAATAAGCAGGCCAAAAAACCTGGGAAAAGCTCACTTTCACCAAGACAACCTCATCTAAACCTAAAGCCCAGACTTGAATCTGTACCTTTGTATTTACAAAGAATAAAATCAGAGAACCTGCCAAATCAGTGCCTGGATATTTCTCTGGAGCCCAAGACACAATGAAAAGCAAACTCCTGGGAGTTCTAACATGAAAATATAATAACAAAAATTTATAAAAAGATTAGTTCAGATTAATAAATTATGTTAACTCTGTGGCAGTTCAGAATCAATTATTAACACAGTATCTTCACATTCAGAGAACAAGCTCTGGCCAAGACTGGTAGTTTTTTGCATACTCCTCCCCAGCAGATTTATTAATTTCACAAGTCTCAGGTGGGACCAGCAGCTTCCTTGGTCTAAAAGCTGATGCAATTCCCTCTGCCTCCAACTGCAGTTAGGCTTCCAGGCAACTTTTTTGAATCTGTATTACAGTTCCCCTTTAGCAGGGCCAATTACACTCCTTTTCAAGATAAGGATCACCACAGGGAAGAATAGGAGGTGTTTAAATTAGCGTTCCCCACTGCTCCCTGATTTTCCTCCTCAGCTTCCCAACTGCACCCTCCTGCACCAGTGACTCAGGATGCCTTGACTGCCATAGAAGGGTTTGGATCTCTCTCTTTTCAGGGAGGATTTCTGAACCAACCACTCGTGGCTCAGTTCCAGCAGGTTCACACCCTCCCTTCAGGGCGGTACTCGCAGCTCTGCCTCGCTGCCTTGTCACACCACCACAGCTTCACAGCACCCAGCCCTCAGCAACCAACAGCACCTCAATCAAATCTATGACTCGAATTCAAGCTACGAAGTCAAATCAAATCTACCCCCAAAAAAATGCATCAAAACTCTCCAGCCCAGGAAATCTAGAATAATTTCTTCACCTGAACTCCACATGTGGGTCTGGGCTATACGGAACAAAGAATAAGGATACTTCTCACCCCACACAGACCAGTTTAGACACAACACTGGAAAGAAGTATTTTGGTTAGGGCTGAATTTTAAATACACTTTTAAATGTAGATTTAAACTGCTGGGTTTGAGAAGCAAGAGTTTTCAAAGGTATTTTCACAAGGGGGTTGAAAGGAGCTGAGTCACTTTGGCAGCATTATGAGGAACAATTCTAAGGAAATTGGCAAAACACTTATGAGTATCATGAGGGAAAAAAAAGATTATAAAGAGAACATGGAACAGAGAGAGGTGTGAGACAAGGAAGTGTTGGATCTCTATCTGTACGAGCAAGTATTACAGATTTCTCTGTGTGTCTTGTTAGGGTATTTCAGGCAGGAACTTTGCTTAAAGAATGTTAGTGCAGCACTCCTGGCTCCTCTTTATCCCGCTACAGCCACGGGTCCACTCTTGTTCCACAGCTCTCACAGAATCAGATCTAATTAACCTGAAAGTGTCTGAGCAGTGACCAGTCCCCACCACCAAGTGCTGCAGGACACTGCCCCAGGAGCCCAAGCTGCAATCTGAAAGGACATCACTGTTTGCTAACAAGGGAATGAAGGTCACAGGGCTGGCTACAAAACCACCAGGATTTCAGTTAACAAGTCCAACAAGTCAGCTCCCCCATGGAAAAGCAGAGCACCTCCCTGGCAGCAAATTCAGCCCTTACTCCTTGTTTAAGTTCTCACCCCTCACAGAGCCCACACTCCAGGCAGATGTTCTCCACACAGTACCTGTACTATTCATGCTGCACCCAGCAGCAAAATCCGAGCTTTTGTGGTTTACTTTGTTACCCCAAAAGAGATGAGCCTCCACAGAACCACTCTGTTCCACAGAAGATATTAAACTGCAGTCAGCATAAACATTAGACCAAGTCCTGCTGTAAGATTTCAATGCATAATCACACCCACATCTGGTTTAACATATCAAACGAGCCCTATTAATTTGAAAGAAAATAGTCGAGTAAGAATTGAGAACACTGCAAAATAATTTTAACAGGCTGTTGAGATGGTATTTTTAAATTTTTTTTTTTACAATATGAAGAAAGAAAGCAGCAGCAGACAGGGCCCATTAGACATGCTGCACAGGTAAAGGACAAAACACAATTTTATGAACAGCCCAATGAGACTTGCATAGAAAGTTTACTGATAAATTCACAGTAACATTCTAGAAAAGCTTCATTCTCATTCAAAAGTCTCTTACAAGTCCTATTTAATTTGATTTCCACACTTCAGTTCTGAAACTAAGCCAACCACAATATTTACATAGCTAAAAGTCCAAGACTACAGACTGAACAATCGCTATTTTTATTCTTCTAATCCAGAAAACAAAGCACTTAATTTTAATAACTGTCACAAGTTAGTAACATCCTTTTTCTCCTGGCAGTGCTTACACACACAAAAGTGAAGGGTGGCCTAAAGTAAGACCCTCCAACTATAAACTCTGCAAGAACAAGGTCGAGACCAGGAAGGAAGGAATCACACAGATCCTTGGCCCTTTAATTTTTTTACTTTTCTCTCTCTTTATGATGTCATGCTTAAATGGTTATCCCTACATTAGGTATTCAAGATTTAAAAGGATTTGCCCAACAGCTTCTGCTCCCAAACTGAAATTTAGTTGGTTTCTGGGAAGGGACACTGATATTTTGTAAGAAGGCGTGCTAGAATGCAGGATTTTATCCAACTCCAGCAAGTTTGGGGGGTGGGGCTGGGAGAGAAATCAGTCTGATAGAATGGAAAGGAAGTCAGTACTTTTCAGAGAATTATTAAAGACTTCACAAGTAAAGCTTGAGCAACAACTGCTGCTTTTCCATACACACAAAAGTTCAAAAGGAAAACTTTAAGTGAAATGCAGCAGTGAAACCATTTAAGTAAAAAAGAATATGCATGAGCTATCATAACCTAGATATATCAGTATTACAGTCATAATGGAGACACAGTCTGCTTCAAGCTACCAAATTCTTTGATATCAACTTGATACCCACTAAAATTTAAAAAAAAAAACAAAAACAAAACAACAAAAAACCCCCCACCAAGAGTAGGTACATATCTCCCATGAAACTGGTAATAAAACCTTACACACACTCACTCTTTCAAATCTGAAGCTAAAAAGCAAGAGACAGAGCAGGAGGGCTGATCCAACCTACTGCCAAGCACGTAGACATCAGTCTGGCAATTATCTGTCGTTTATTCTGGCAATAAAAGTGAAAGAAAGCAGCTAAGCATCTTTCAGAAGCTTTATTTCAAGTGACACACACGAAACTTCACTGCTCAATTAGCAGTGCACCCTCCAATCCTCAAATATTTTGCTGAAGTGTACAAACTCTTCAGGCAGCTGTCCAAGACTAATCTCCAGCCTGTGGCCCTGTGCTTTCCTTTTTCTCAGCCCCCATGTGCGTGTTTCCACAATAGATTTTGCTCTGCCCCCCTGCCTGACACATCCCAGCATACATTAGCAGATTTATGGGTTTGCCCTGTGGTTGCTTCCAATCCTGCTCTATTTTTATAACCTGTTTCTCAGCCTGCATTAAGGCTGGTTAGTAAAAGCAACTTTTTCCCCATCAGCCCATTTGCCTACGCAGCAGTGCACACACACTGCACTAACGATGTTATGCAACAGATTTAATGGCTGGATTGCCAGTGCTCACAGCCACACGTGCCTGTCCCAAATGGCATCAATGACATTTATAACCACTCCTGCTTGAAAAGGAGAAAAGAAACAATAAGGAAACTCTTCATGCTTCACCACAATCAAGTTATGCTCCAATTACTGTCATGGAAGAGTTTTTCTTAAAGTACTGAAAGTTCTTAGTTTTCTTTTCTCCCTCATGGACTTTCAAAAAATACTTTTCACAACACTGCTGCTTTGTAAATCCACAGCTATGACTGAAGCTGATCAACTGTAAATATTTAAAGTTTACTACAACATAGAAGTTTTTCTTAAGCTGCTTTAAGTAGAAGAACAGCTCTTAAAGAAAAACTTTAAATGAACTATGCATTATTCTAATTTTAGCTCTCAGTCTTACCAAAACCTCAAGAAGAACTGGATTTAGCCCCTTGGAAAGACAGGAAGGATAATCTGTCCAGGACAGTCTCTGCATCATGAAGCAAGGCAGGACTTGTTGCTCATTCAGCTGCAGAGCTGCCTCATGCAGCAGAGAACAGAAAGCTTTCCTGCCAAGCTTAGGACTGGCAATCAGCTTCTCCACACACCCTGCCATCACTGGGACACAGCAGGCAGGAGGGATCCAGCACATGCTGCTTCCCTCCTCAGTGAACATCTACATCCAAAGTGACCTTCCTCCTTTCTTCTATGTATGAAAATTAAAGAGAGGTGATTAAGGGATCCTCTGTCAGAGCCAGGATGAGAACAGGCAGGATCCCAACACAGCTCCTGTAGGCTCTCAGTCAACACAACCTCACTGGACTTGTTCTGTTCACTTACAACTATCCACAACACAAAGGTGTGGAGAAGTTCTAGTGAACTTCACCTAGAGAATTTTCTACTTTGCAGGAAAATCATTTTAAAAATAAAATATCAGTAAGATATTATGTTGGGATACCAGTGCTGAAGAAGTGAAAACAAGAACTCCAAAACCACACCCTAAGCAACATCATGCTCTGCCTCTGCTTCTCCCCCCTCAGACATAAATTGTGGATTAGCTGGAAAGTCACCTTCCCACTTGCTGGATTTACATTCTGAAACAGAAGGAAAAACTAAGGTTTTGAATGTCTGGACTAGCAATTCAAGAGCCCAGTTTAGCAAGGCCAAACAACATCTCATTTCAAGTGTCTCGAGTGTTTAGAAGCCACCCCAAGGTACCTGGAGCCGTGACAAGCAAGGCAGGCAAAGTGCCAGGGAGCTCACAGAGCCTGGGAGTCTCAACTTCAAAGCAGTGAGCCTTGGAAAAGTGCCACAAAATCCAGGCTACCCGAGAAGC
This sequence comes from Orthonyx spaldingii, assembly GCA_013397795.1. NCBI lineage: Eukaryota > Metazoa > Chordata > Aves > Passeriformes > Orthonychidae > Orthonyx > Orthonyx spaldingii. The sequence goes on from VZTJ01006683.1 coordinate 680,823, forward strand.
AGAGATCTAGAAGCCTGAACTTTGAGCTTTTGATCATCTCTGGACATGGGCAGGTGACAGAGCACTGGGGAAAGCAGGGAGGACACACAAAATAAAGTGCATCTCCCATCAAAATTTTATCACAGCAGTTACACAGTTATACTCCCAGGAATACTTTTAACTATACAAATCCAAGTTTTCCCACAGTCCATTAGAAAAAAAGCGCTATCTTGCCCAGAGCCATGACTTTTGGAAACAAAAGTAGAACTGAAACGTACAGCAAAAAAATCTTCCCATCCCTTGATTCTAGCTCAGAAGAAAATAGGGGGGGAAAAATGCCATTTGTGTTAAAAGCTACACGTAAAAAGGGAATTTTGGAAGCGTCAAGGCCAGGTTGGATGGAGTGCTGAACAACCTGTTGTAATGGAAGGTGTCCCTGCTCACGGCAGGGGGCTTGGAACAAGATGGTCTTTAAGGTCCCTTCCAACCCAAACCATTCTGTGATGCTATAATTCTGTTTTGGGGGATAACTTGTGTAAATTAATCCTCTGGTGTTCTCGTCAGGCCTGTCCCTTCCAGGGGCTCTGCCCACATCTGCCACCAGCAATCCCGAACAGGCTTCCCATTCATCTCTAGGTTTTTCAGGTAGAAAGACAAAGTCTATAGAAAAGCACGACTTTAGCTAAAAGGCTTCATGAAAAGCAGCAGCCGAGAGCCCTGCCCACTCTCACTCTCCCAGCTCCACAGCCAGATCCACCGTGACAGGAAAGCAGGAGAAGTTGGGGCGCTGTGCGACGAAAGGTTATTTTCGCCTTCCAAAGCGCCTTAACCCGTTTGACTTGGCTCCGAGAAGCCTCCCGGGGCGAGACCCACGCCGGGGTAGGCGAGCAGTGCGCCCGGCCCCAGGAGGGAGCGGGGCCCGCGGGAGAAGCGGAGCAGGCGAGGCCCCCCCGCGCCCAGGCCCGTCTCACTCACGGAACTTGGAGGTCGAGGCGCTGATGTTGATGGCGGCGATGGCCCCGGCCGCCCCCGCCCTGCCGGCAGCAGCCCCCGGCTCGCAGCCCCGCAGCCCCGCGCCGTTGTGCTCGGGCCCGGCGGGGCGCGGCGGCCCGGCCGGCGGCAGCAGCCGTTCCCCGAGCAGGTGCCGCCCGTAGCCGCC